>OZ014469.1:14211122-14754904 GCA_963965965.1 Trididemnum nubilum
AAACGGTAAGAGTGAGCAAAAATCTAGTTTTTTTTTTTTTTTTTTTTGATTATTGCAGCATCATTAAACAAAACTTACCGTAAGCAAAGACGAATTGAAGTTTTCCGCATAACTTATCCAACTAAACTGCACTAAACAATGACGGGACTTGACAAACAAGGCAAAATATGAAATTGGACAGCAGAACAAAATTATTTTGCTGCATCACCTTGCCTGGCTATTTGCATTTAAACATTAATTTATACTTTTACAGGTATGCACTGATCACATCACACATAATACTTATGACGCAACAGAACAAAAAAAAAGGAAAGGAAAAAAGAGAGAACAACCTCGTCCATTTCAATACCAAATATTAAAATATTATGAAAAAAAAAAGAGAAAAAAAAAAAAAAAAGACATGCATAAATGAAATCAGTTATTGAAAACAAACAGTGGTGTGGATGATTCGTCAACATTGATTGAGGGTAGTTGCTGTTGGATAAGTAGAGTTTCTTTTATTAACAGTTCCCTGGGATGATTTGCTGTTGTAAGAATTTCTGGTTCATTAAAATTAATTACGTGTGATGGATTTTCCAGTAGATGCTTGGTTACGTCTGTCTGTGTTCCAGTTTTGTTGCCAGGATGGTGTTCTTTTAATCTTGATGTTAAATTCCGTTTTGTTTGGCCAATGTAGCATCCACCGCATGAGCAATTTAACTTATAAACAACGTTACTTCGACGTAGGGTGGCTTGTTTATCTTTGTTAGAAAAAAGATTTCCAAGTTTGAAAGTATTATGAATAAATACAAATTTGATTTTATTTTGCAATTTTCTTTGAAAAAATGATCTAAGTTCTTTTTCAACGTGAAGTGACGTTGATCCAATATAAGAAAGTTTGAAAAAAATACAGCGTTGATAAGGGCAAGGTTGATAATTAGAATTGTTATCAAGATTAAATTGGTGTTTATTGTTCAAAAATTTTCGAATTTGATTTTGTATGAAGGAAAGCGGGTATCCATTTTTAAGTAGCATGTTAGTGATTGTTTCAAACTCATTATGAATATTTGGCCAGGTATTGCAGATTTTGTAGGCTCTTGATAATAAACATCGAACTAGATTGCGTTTGTACTTTAAGGGACATAAACTGTTCCATTTAGTATACAGTCCTGTGTTTGTTTTCTTCCGGAAGACGCTGGTTTCGAATTTGCCATTTGATGTGTTGATTGAGATGTCCAAGTAAGCCAAATGATTATTTGTTTCGAGTTCTTTGGAGAATGTAATGTTGGGGTGAATATTAGAAATGCTTTGAAAATAGTTATCTAGTTGATTACGGTCAGAAAAGGTACAAAACAGATCATCAACATATCGAATAAGTATACTTGGTTGTGTGATATTATTTGGAATTTGATCCAACACCCAATTCATGCACACGTCAGCTAATAGGGGCGCGATCGGGCTTCCCATAGAAACTCCATCAATTTGCTCAAACAACTGCCCGTTAAACTGAAATACTGTGCCTTTACATGTCCAATGAAGAAGCTTTTTTAACTGAAATTTGGTGAGACCATGAAATTCTGTAGTATTGTTGGAAAAAAACGCTTTTAAGAACCAGATCTATTGTGAAGTTAACGGGAACATTTGTGAATAAGCTCTTTACATCTAAACTTGCCATAATTTTATCACTTGCATTCAAGTTTGAGATACGCTGCAAAAACTCGAAAGAATCTTTAACTATAGCTTGATGATGACGTAATGGAGTGAGAATTTCAGAAAGCCATGCTGCACATTCGTGATTATAACTACCAATGGAGCTTAAAATTGGTCTCATTGGTACATTTTCTTTGTGGAGTTTGGGTAGTCCGTATAATGTAGGTGTAGCTGCTGCGGTAGGGCGAATCCGCTGGTATTCTTCCGACTTATGGCACCTTTGGATTTTAAACGGCTGAGAAATCTTTGAAATTTCACCAAATTGTCTAAATTATTGTCCTTATGAACTGCTTTGAATTTTGATTCGTCGTTTAATATAACTTTCATTTTCGTCACATATTCTGCTCTATCCATTACTACACACCGTTGCCTTTATCAGGTTTACCAATCATTAAAGAAGAATCTTTGCTCAAATTGAATAAAGCTACACGCTGTTCTATAGTTAAATTACCCGTTCCATGTATTTTATCTTGTTGTTTACCAAAAAAATACCCTGATTTATATTTGCTGTACATATTCATTATGATTTGTTTCAGCTCAATGCGATCGCGACAACTAAGATAAGGTCGGGATTCTTGGTATAGTCTTTCAAAGCTAGCTTGTGTTTGCAGAAAATCAAATTTCGATGGAAAAATTCCAAATTGCAGCCCATTGTTCAAAGCTGAAATTTCTGTTGCAGTTAAGACACGTTTAGACAAGTTAGTTACAACTTTTAAATCATCGGTGATGTTGTCTATATGTAGTCCCAAATTGCATAGTTTCTTTATGTGTTTCCGTGAGATTGTTACACTTTCTTGTTGTTCGCAAGCGTTTAAGAATTTATTTACCAACAACCCATGACAAAAATCCGACTGTGTGTTTAAGAGAATCTGAAATAACTAATTAAAAGAATCTGAATAAAAAGAACACCATCCTGGCAACAAAACTGGAACACAGACAGACGTAACCAAGCATCTACTGGAAAATCCATCACACGTAATTAATTTTAATGAACCAGAAATTCTTACAACAGCAAATCATCCCAGGGAACTGTTAATAAAAGAAACTCTACTTATCCAACAGCAACTACCCTCAATCAATGTTGACGAATCATCCACACCACTGTTTGTTTTCAATAACTGATTTCATTTATGCATGTCTTTTTTTTTTTTTTTTCTCTTTTTTTTTTTCATAATATTTTAATATTTGGTATTGAAATGGACGAGGTTGTTCTCTCTTTTTTCCTTTCCTTTTTTTTTGTTCTGTTGCGTCATAAGTATTATGTGTGATGTGATCAGTGCATACCTGTAAAAGTATAAATTAATGTTTAAATGCAAATAGCCAGGCAAGGTGATGCAGCAAAATAATTTTGTTCTGCTGTCCAATTTCATATTTTGCCTTGTTTGTCAAGTCCCGTCATTGTTTAGTGCAGTTTAGTTGGATAAGTTATGCGGAAAACTTCAATTCGTCTTTGCTTACGGTAAGTTTTGTTTAATGATGCTGCAATAATCAAAAAAAAAAAAAAAAAAACTAGATTTTTGCTCACTCTTACCGTTTAATTTTGAGCAGGGTTAGGGCTATTGGAAATAGGATGGGTAGTGGGGGGATAGTACAAAAAAAAAACAAAAAAACTTTACGCTTAATAAACATACGTGTTTTCCGCGTACCTATCCGGGCATCATGTATAGTACAGATCTTGTAATCACAAAATCCAATTTTATTCATTGAGTTTGCGATTTTTCCTCAAGAGTCAACTGTGACCTTATTTCTATGTTCTAGATTGACAATGGTTTAAAGAAATTAACCGAAACGTCTCAATAAATATGTTTTACAGTATTTTGGCTGTATTGTTTTTGATTAAATTATTCAAGAAGTCCATTTACCATGCTCCTAAGTTTATTGGCAGCCACTATGGACAGGATAATTTGTCGAAGTTGCGGCGACTAGAGCGTGCAATAAAAACGCGCGCCAAAAGAAAAGCAGACATTGCTTTTTTGCAAAAATGCTTGACATACCACCTGACTCCAGTATTTTTGCGATTCAAGCTTTATAATAAGAACTTACAGAAAAATCGCAGTGTTCAATCGTTTCGTAGATCGTTACTTACCAAAGAAATCTCACAACAACACAAAAGTCTACAACGTTTGAATTTTGAAATCAAGGGTTATTCAGATTCTCTTAAACACACAGTCGGATTTTTGTCATGGTTGTTGGTAAATAAATTCTTAAACGCTTGCGAACAACAAGAAAGTGTAACAATCTCACGGAAACACATAAAGAAACTATGCAATTTGGGACTACATATAGACAACATCACCGATGATTTAAAAGTTGTAACTAACTTGTCTAAACGTGTCTTAACTGCAACAGAAATTTCAGCTTTGAACAATGGGCTGCAATTTGGAATTTTTCCATCGAAATTTGATTTTCTGCAAACACAAGCTAGCTTTGAAAGACTATACCAAGAATCCCGACCTTATCTTAGTTGTCGCGATCGCATTGAGCTGAAACAAATCATAATGAATATGTACAGCAAATATAAATCAGGGTATTTTTTTGGTAAACAACAAGATAAAATACATGGAACGGGTAATTTAACTATAGAACAGCGTGAAGCTTTATTCAATTTGAGCAAAGATTCTTCTTTAATGATTGGTAAACCTGATAAAGGCAACGGTGTTGTAGTAATGGATAGAGCAGAATATGTGACGAAAATGAAAGTTATATTAAACGACGAATCAAAATTCAAAGCAGTTCATAAGGACAATAATTTAGACAATTTGGTGAAATTTCAAAGATTTCTCAGCCGTTTAAAATCCAAAGGTGCCATAAGTCCGGAAGAATACCAGCGGATTCGCCCTACCGCAGCAGCTACACCTACATTATACGGACTACCCAAACTCCACAAAGAAAATGTACCAATGAGACCAATTTTAAGCTCCATTGGTAGTTATAATCACGAATGTGCAGCATGGCTTTCTGAAATTCTCACTCCATTACGTCATCATCAAGCTATAGTTAAAGATTCTTTCGAGTTTTTGCAGCGTATCTCAAACTTGAATGCAAGTGATAAAATTATGGCAAGTTTAGATGTAAAGAGCTTATTCACAAATGTTCCCGTTAACTTCACAATAGATCTGGTTCTTAAAAGCGTTTTTTCCAACAATACTACAGAATTTCATGGTCTCACCAAATTTCAGTTAAAAAAGCTTCTTCATTGGACATGTAAAGGCACAGTATTTCAGTTTAACGGGCAGTTGTTTGAGCAAATTGATGGAGTTTCTATGGGAAGCCCGATCGCGCCCCTATTAGCTGACGTGTGCATGAATTGGGTGTTGGATCAAATTCCAAATAATATCACACAACCAAGTATACTTATTCGATATGTTGATGATCTGTTTTGTACCTTTTCTGACCGTAATCAACTAGATAACTATTTTCAAAGCATTTCTAATATTCACCCCAACATTACATTCTCCAAAGAACTCGAAACAAATAATCATTTGGCTTACTTGGACATCTCAATCAACACATCAAATGGCAAATTCGAAACCAGCGTCTTCCGGAAGAAAACAAACACAGGACTGTATACTAAATGGAACAGTTTATGTCCCTTAAAGTACAAACGCAATCTAGTTCGATGTTTATTATCAAGAGCCTACAAAATCTGCAATACCTGGCCAAATATTCATAATGAGTTTGAAACAATCACTAACATGCTACTTAAAAATGGATACCCGCTTTCCTTCATACAAAATCAAATTCGAAAATTTTTGAACAATAAACACCAATTTAATCTTGATAACAATTCTAATTATCAACCTTGCCCTTATCAACGCTGTATTTTTTTCAAACTTTCTTATATTGGATCAACGTCACTTCACGTTGAAAAAGAACTTAGATCATTTTTTCAAAGAAAATTGCAAAATAAAATCAAATTTGTATTTATTCATAATACTTTCAAACTTGGAAATCTTTTTTCTAACAAAGATAAACAAGCCACCCTACGTCGAAGTAACGTTGTTTATAAGTTAAATTGCTCATGCGGTGGATGCTACATTGGCCAAACAAAACGGAATTTAACATCAAGATTAAAAGAACACCATCCTGGCAACAAAACTGGAACACAGACAGACGTAACCAAGCATCTACTGGAAAATCCATCACACGTAATTAATTTTAATGAACCAGAAATTCTTACAACAGCAAATCATCCCAGGGAACTGTTAATAAAAGAAACTCTACTTATCCAACAGCAACTACCCTCAATCAATGTTGACGAATCATCCACACCACTGTTTGTTTTCAATAACTGATTTCATTTATGCATGTCTTTTTTTTTTTTTTTTCTCTTTTTTTTTTTCATAATATTTTAATATTTGGTATTGAAATGGACGAGGTTGTTCTCTCTTTTTTCCTTTCCTTTTTTTTTGTTCTGTTGCGTCATAAGTATTATGTGTGATGTGATCAGTGCATACCTGTAAAAGTATAAATTAATGTTTAAATGCAAATAGCCAGGCAAGGTGATGCAGCAAAATAATTTTGTTCTGCTGTCCAATTTCATATTTTGCCTTGTTTGTCAAGTCCCGTCATTGTTTAGTGCAGTTTAGTTGGATAAGTTATGCGGAAAACTTCAATTCGTCTTTGCTTACGGTAAGTTTTGTTTAATGATGCTGCAATAATCAAAAAAAAAAAAAAAAAAAACTAGATTTTTGCTCACTCTTACCGTTTAATTTTGAGCAGGGTTAGGGCTATTGGAAATAGGATGGGTAGTGGGGGGATAGTACAAAAAAAAACAAAAAAACTTTACGCTTAATAAACATACGTGTTTTCCGCGTACCTATCCGGGCATCATGTATAGTACAGATCTTGTAATCACAAAATCCAATTTTATTCATTGAGTTTGCGATTTTTCCTCAAGAGTCAACTGTGACCTTATTTCTATGTTCTAGATTGACAATGGTTTAAAGAAATTAACCGAAACGTCTCAATAAATATGTTTTACAGTATTTTGGCTGTATTGTTTTTGATTAAATTATTCAAGAAGTCCATTTACCATGCTCCTAAGTTTCCAATTATTTTTCTATTATTTTAATATTGAATATTTTTTTAAAAACTTTGGGTTTTTTTATTTGAATTAATAGACTATAGGCTTGAGAAAAGCGCAGTGGGCGAGCGAACTGTTACATTAATGCTTTCTCAATTCTTAGAAATCGGCCCAAAGCATGCTCAAAGATGTCGGGAGCCTACTATGACGTCATAATGCTTGTTGGAAACATATTAATTTCAAGTGTTTTAGGCAATCCTTGATCTTAAATCAAAGCAAGGTCTTCTTGGCTGCTCAAGATTTTCTATGGAAGTAGCGGGTAGACGAGACGCTTGTGTGACGTCATAATGCATACACATATTGTTTAATTTCCTATTCATGCTTATTACTACTAGACACTCCGATCATAGACTCTTAATAAGTAGATTGGAAACTGACGCGCGGAGAAAGAAAGAAGAGAATCGAAGAGAAAAAGGCTGCTCTCGCCGAGAGGTTTTTTCGCGCCACGCGTGAGTTACGCTAGACACGATAACATTTTTCACGGTAATTTTAAATGCACAGTACAAGCAGAAATCTAAGAAAACCTGCATTTCGAAGCTTAGAACTGAACCCTTGAAGCTCGATCAGCTAAAAAAAAGTTTCTAGTGGAATTAATTAAGCTGTACAAAAGCAAATATATACTGAGGTGGTCAAAATAGCCGAAAAATAAAAGTATTAATCGCTACTTTCTCTAAAATCCATTTCAATTAAAAGTAGAATTATGGCGAATTATTTCCTCGAAGGTAAAAGTAGTCAAAATTAACTCTATCTTAAGAAAATAGCTTCAAAGTATAAAACTGCCTCAATTGCTAATGCTTGTACCCACAAAACAACAAAATTTCAGGATAACTCGCCATATCCCAAAATTCTATCTACAGTACAAATTTCAGGTTCGAGACCTATACGAATATATCTTCAATAAGCAGTTTTTCCGGATAAAATGAGAATAAACTTTTTTACGTCAAATCGTAATAAAATCATCAAATAAGACAAAATTGTTACTAAGTTTACCGAGTACCTCTGGATAACTGGGAAATCGAAATTGAAGCGAGTTTCAAATTCGACAAAACTTTATTTTTATGTATTTTTAACGATATCATAATGTGTCAAGAGTATGTATGCTCATAAGCACTTGCTGATGGCGCAGTGGAAAAATTTTGACTCGGAGCGATAGCCAAACGGGAACAAGACCGAGCTCAACTCCACCTGGAAGTTTTTAGTGGTTATACACGCACAGCAGCGTAGGCTTAGGTAAGATTTTCCAAAAGAAGAGGCATGAGACAAAACTAGAATTTGGGATCACAAATTGGGGGCCTGGGATCCAAGTTTTCAGCCACCAGAGAAACTCAGGAGGTCTGAGGGCAGAACCCCCTATGGTCAGCTATTTTTACGTTGTTTCACAAAAACAACTCAGTTTTAAGACCTTTTTGAATTAAATTTTGATTTAAAAGTTATGTAGGTTTGAACTGCCCAAAACATACACAAAATAAGTATAGAAACAACCGAATGGCCATCCTTTCCACAAATAGTATAAGTCAGGCCAAGAAAAAAAATAAAAGCTTTGCACCTATTGGCGTCAGATTTTTTTGCAACATGCCAAGCAATAAACGCTAAAGTGTTATTGGCATTGGCCGCAAAGCCTCTGAAATATAACGTGCCCCCACCAGCTGGTTGAAATGCTACTTCCTAACAAGCCATGTCTGGTTAAATGATTAAATAAAAAGAAATAGAGGCGGTGGTGCAGATTTATGTTGAGCATTGGGAGAGATGATTTTCAATTTTACCCCAATTTTGCCCTATTTTTAACATTGGAAGGAATGAAGCTCGACAACTATTTTTTTCACGTGAGCAAATCACGTGAAGACCAAAAAAAAAGAAAAAAAAGAAAACGTATTCACTGAAATTTGAAGAGTTTTTGTCTCCGAAATCCGAAATAAAGTGAAGACCAAAGAAAAAGTCCAAAGATCATCCAGCGTAAGATGCGGACCATAGTGATTATTGGCAGTACTTAAATTGTAGGGGGGACGCGTCCCCCTATCGAGATTTAGCGTCTTCCCATCGAAATTTAGCGTCCCCCCATCGAGATTTAGGTGTCCCCCCATCGAGATTTTAGCGCTGGATGAACAGACGAAAAAGACCTAATTCTTCGCCTAAATTTGACAAAAAAACACTTCAATTTCCGGCAAAGATCTTTTTTTTTGGTCTTCACCCAGTAGTGTAGTTAGAGGGGCCGGGGGAGGGGGCTATAGCCCCCCCATTGGCCTGTCAACCAAAATGCAGAATAAGAAAAATACCACGTTTTTAGCTCTTCTGAGACTGTTTTTTTACGCTGAAATGGACTAAAAAGTGATTTAAAGCATTTTTTGAAACATATATGCAGGAGGAGGGGACGTATAATACGGCTAATTAAACATATAACATATAATTAAACAATATAAATATATACGGCCAATTTGTCAAAATAAAAGTCACAAATCAATAAAAATTTTAAAAAATGCCCAAAACTAAGCAATCAGATTTGATCGCTAGTGTAAAAAGGCCAAACATAGGTTTTATCAACAAATATATTATAAACTCATTAATAAGGGGGAAGGGAGGGAGACTATTCAGTATTAGTTAGTTACGAATCACTTCTCATAAATATTTTTCCATTAACCCTCCCAAATTATTTTTCTCTATAAAATATGACAAAATAGATTACTCCGTTTGAGTCTTATTGAATAATAGAATTTTATGATTCACCACCATGTGTAAACAAGAGAACTTCAATGTTATCATTAGTATTAATGATAACATTGAAGACCTATTAATGCAATCAGTTTAATCATGTTTGCACTGCCAATTTCTATGCCACGTTTAAAAAGTATTATTTTTTAATAAAATAGCCCTAAAATTAAGTTATATTTGCGAAAAAAAGTAAATTTTTCAAGCGGTGGGGGCTCCGCCCCCAGACCCCCACCATAGCCCCCCCATTGCGAATTTTTGGCTACGCGCCTGTCTTCACCTAATTTTGGCAAAAAAACACATTTCAATTTCCGGAAAAGACCTTTTTTTGGTGTTCATTCAATTTCGGCGACGGAATTACGTAATCTTTACTTAAACAGGGGCTGAACGATGTTTGAATTTCGTTAAAAATTAAATAAATCAAAACTCTGGAGTTTTCTAAGGTTTTTGCAAAAAAAATTATTTCTCTCCGTTTCATCGTTACTGAGTGACATCATGTCAAACATCACTGATCCATTCCACAAATAGAAATTTACGTCACTAACTTCCGCGTCACAAGCTTCCGCGTCACAAGTGGTAATGCATGATAGTACGCTTGTTCAGTCAGTCAGTTCAGGATTAGAGCTTCGCCTGGTGTAGGCTAGGATTGAAAATAAGTAGGGTAACTGCGCAAACCAAAGATAAAGTATAAAATGTTGTTTTGTACTGCCTATATTAGGCCTGGTTTAGGTTAGTACTAGTTAGACTAGGCCTACCGGTAGCGAGACCACTAGTTAGCCTTATGCTAATGCTGGTGGTTGTATTCAAAGATTGGCATAGCCTACTATTGCATTGACAACAGCAACTGACAAGAAAATAAGTGATGTTAGGCTACTTACGACCTGCTGTGTAAGTGAAGCCATATAACTGTTTAAATCTAGGCTATCTGCCTAGCCTATTGGTCAATCCATGCTTAATTTGACAGGCTGTCAACCCATCTTCTGGAATCTTCTCCAAACTTGGCATGGGGGTAGGTAGAACAAAGTAAAAAAACCTGTTTGCAAAAAATTTCACCTTTCTAGCTCAAGCTGTTTCTGAGATATGGTCTGTAAATTGAGGTAGGAGGATGCAGTAAATTGCTACCCCCCCCCCCCCCCCCCATTTTTGACAATGCCAAATACAATAAAACAGTTAGTTTTAAACTGAAAAAATTGCTTTTCAAGTTATTTAATAGTGCTTTTAGTTTAGGTGTTTTTAATAGGCCTAGTTAATAATTTAGGTGTTTCTCTTTGCGCCTCGGTTATGGGGTGCTCTGACTTTTTTTTTCTTAAAAAATGTTTTATGCCCATTTTAATGACTACTTTTCATGGCTATTATGAAACCAAGCTTTGTCAAACTGAATAACATGCATTATCAGGTATCAAATAATAGCTAGGGCATTGTTTAGAGCTTTTTTTTTTCATTTGCCACGTTTAAAATGTATAAACGGTAGGCTATAGGCTGCCCTAACTACCGTTTATTTAAATATCCTGGAACATGTTCACATCATTTTTATCACCCAATATCAGCGAATCAAATTGGATGCAAATATATTTGCTCAGACTTAAACTTTTCTGCAACATGTGATTTTTTACCAGCAGTATACCAAAAGGTTAAGATCATGGATTTTGTGGCATGCTGGTATAACTTGCATTGGTGTGTGGGTCTCATTTTACGGGTAAATGAACCGCAACTAGAAGACGATGTTAAATTTATAATGCCCACAGCCCCATATGGCCCATCACTATCATTTTGTTAGCCTGAGCAAGATGACTTTTGTACTGTTCCTCAGAAACAAATTATTTTCAACAATCCATACAACTTTGTACAAGTAACATTAGACTTGAATCTTTTCTTTGGTTAGCATGCTGCTTCACGAATAACTAAATTTATGCCAGCAAGCACAGTATATTATACTGTATTTACAATACAATAAACAATGGTATTAAATTGTTCATTAAAATATACTGCTAAATTTTTTTCTTTTCAGAACTGTAGCTTTTCTAATCATGATACAAATTGCTTTTCTAATTCTAATTTTGTGCTTTGGCATCTTTCAGTGCTTTTGAATTAAACTGTACAATCTTACCTGTTTTTGAATGAACTAGATATAATTCCTCAAGTTAAGCATAAAAAAAGTGATAATGCAAGAGCCAACCAATCCTGGATGATGCAATAACTTTAAACATTAGTACAAACTGTGCTGCACATTACCCACTCGAGTAGTTTCTGACGTATTTTCAATGCCAATGCGAACTGCAATGCAATTGAAGTTGAGCACTGAAAACTTATCAATAATCAGTAAATCTGTAATTAATCATTCGGCTGTAGTGTTTTTTCCTGTACGTTTTTATGGCAAAGTTCTTTTTCATGAAGGTATAAATGTGCTGTTTCTGCAACTTTGAAGCTAAAAACTAGCTTTCTAGCATATGCGAGTAGTGAGATATGGTAAAAGTGATTTATTTAAGCACGTTCGATAAAATTGCACGGCCACTAGAGGATGCAAGAACTCAAAATTGTGATAAAAGTATTTCATATGGTATTTAGGGCCATATATCAAGACCACTTTTTACATTCAAAACTTTTGGTTTTTCTCTCCACCCTACTATTTATTGGTTTTGAAGCAGAAGCAATAAATTTCAAAAAGCCATTAAAGCGAAATGCTGGGAGCAATTTCCTTGCCTACTCCCCGAAAAAATTGAAATTTGATATCGCCAGCATCTCACATCAAGATGACTCAGTGGGAGATCCAGATTATACCTTTCATGAAAGTATAGATTTGGATGCAAGCAAGCACGAATTTGTTTTTGTGTGACTACGATACTTATAACTATGTTGGAAACAACTTGAAAAGGCTGTTAAATGTTAAAGGCATCATGAAGGACGTGTGGTTTCGCATTAGAAACTCATCTGTAGAAAAGAAAAGCAATTCATTTCATATCACGGCTGTTTACGTTTCGTGCTAGGTTTTATTAGTCTGAGAATAAAAACATGCCATAACCCGAGTTTGGAATGAAACATGTCTTGCTCGCAATCAGTTAGAAAGCAAGGAAAGTTTAACTACACAATCCACTTTCGCAGTAAAACCATATAGATCAATGAGATTTCGTTTCATGGTTCTTTACGTTTTGTGCTAGGCCATCCTGGTGTGAGAAAATTACATGCCATAACCCCAGTTTGGTATGTAGCAAAATTGTGGCAAAAGCCAAAATTAGACCTACCAAAATTATGTACCAAAATTAGGCCTACCAAACTTGTGGCAAGTCGGTTCGGTTTCACTGTGATAAATACAAGCATTAGTAACTGTGCTTCAAAATTTAGTTTATTAGACTGAATGTTCGACACAGAAAGCATTGGTATTTTGTACCATTTTATTTGTCCTACTGTGTATATATAGACGAGGTTTGGGAATCAGTTGCTTAAAGCTTGTAGATTAAAATTTATGTTTTAGACCCGGGGTGGTCAAACTTATTGAAAAGCTGACTGCATGACCTTTTTTTCTGAGCTTTAGTGGGCCGCAAAACTCTCATAAAATGCTAGGATAATTTTTATTCCGAATACTGCGTAATGCTCATCTAAGTTTTGAATTGCCCTCCCATATTAAATCATTGCTAAACCGCGGAGTTAACCTTTAAAAAAATTTAACTTTTTTTAGGTTATTTGGTTGAAACTTTTTAAATTACTTGGCTAAGATGGAGGCTTCAACCCCCCCTCCCAAGCAACGCTTATTTCCCAATGGTTGTACTACTGAACACACCTTTTACAAACTGTGAGGTATAGATCTGCTGTGACACGCGTTTTGAAATGCAAACTACGCGGAGATAAAAATATAAACACCAAAAACCAAAAAGTTAAAGCGTAGCTTATGTAGTGGCCAACGAAACGCAAATTTGCTAGTTTTTGCGAAATAATCATGGGCCGCACATTAGGCAACCCTACTATAGACAGTGTCTTTTTAAATAAACGCTGCTACAGCTAGAAGTTCAATAAGCAAAGCTTTTTGAATCGGTTAATTATATTTTCGCAGCTTGTGTCAATTTAACTGTGTTATGTGGGTTTCTACTTCATTGCAAAGACGACCTTTCGGGTATCGGACTCAGTCACCAGCGGTCGTTTTGCGACAGAACCGCATCTGCGCAATGCTGCTCAGTCTACAGGTAGTTTCGTATTTTTTCAATAATGGAGTGTCAGCATATTATGGTTGTTAACTGTGCCGCCTGATCTTAATTTCGGTTGAAATTCGTCCAAAATTGCAAACTTTGACTCAAGATACAGTCAAACCTCGGTTTAACGCATTAATGCGAAAATGCAATTGTCTTTTTTTTAAAAATGTCCCTTATTCGAAAAGACACGAATTTTACCTAGTTTAATTGTAGATGCGCACGTCAGTGACGTAGCCAGGAGGGGCAGCTGCCCCCCCCCAAAAATTTCACTTTGCATCAGGGCCCCTTGATGAGTTGTCTCACATCGGGTCGGTCGCCCCAGGATGTGTCGCATCATAAACCAGACTCTTTGTCACGATTGGAAACGCAGTATTTTAGCGTTGTCGAGTTGGAAGAAACTGCGGTTATGTGGTATATGTAAAATAGCAACCAATCGATTTTTACTCCGGCAGCTGAGTAATATTATGGCAGTTGTTAAGACTATAAGTATGATAAACATTCAGTTTAAATAATCAGGTAGCATTAAATCCAATCTAACGAAACAGTGAATTTTAAGATAAGTAGTATTTTGAAAACTTTCGAGAGCACTGAGCACCAAAGCAGTTCTGAACAGTTTTTTTATTGAAAGCAAATACCAACGGCTCTGTTTTGCTTTTTCTTATCCTCAGCTGTGTTTTGTCAATAAAACTAGTATTATCAGAGAAACTTTCATATGCACCATTGTTATGGCTAACAGAGTCCCTGTAGAAAGATGACTACAGAAATGTTTAAATTAATTTGCTGAAATTTTACTTTTAAGCTATTCTGTAGTTATTACGTATGATATTCGTTTTAATTAAATTATTTTTTTACAGTTCCGGCAACCTCCCAAGCTGCCATCGTCGTGCTTCATCAAAACCCCAGTCCATCACCTGAACGGCCGCCACAGTCCCAACATTGCTCAAGAATCTGTTTGGAATTTTTAGTTGGCGAATTTTACGCCTGTAGTTTTTCTTGCGTTTATCTTACTGCCTGTATATTTGCAATAAATTTTTTTTTTACTTTTTAATTGTATAATTTATAAGAGAAGCAGTACGCTCTAGTTGGAAAACATAACTATTCCATTAAACCAATGAAACTACGTGCCAATGCTGGGCCCAAGCAAGCAATAGCCGCTTTTTGTGAAATCCAGTTCCACAATTTAAGTCTGATGCTAGTGTTAACTGCAGGCTAGCTACAATTTTTGGACGTTTTACGTACCGGTAGCCTACCGCTTATCCAGTACGTAAATTGTAGGGGGGATGCGTCCCCCCATGGAGATTTAGCGTTCCCTTATGGAAATTCAGCGTTCCCTACTAAAAGAAAGCGTCATGGACGTATAGACGAAAAAATTGCTGATAAAATGTCAATTTCCGGCCGAATATTCCATCAAATTGCGGTGAAGACCGTTTTTGGTTTACACGTGAATTTGGAGCAAGCTTTTCACCAAATTGCTCCAAATTCTGAGTGCGTCCGGTCACGACTACGAAAGCGTGTTTCCATGCAATAGTTTACAGTTCAGTGCTGCTTGCATCCAATATTGACCTTACCGGCAAAATATTTTCCTATTATGCCGCAACTTACAAAAATCACAATGGCCACAATTATCTATTGTTACATTATAGATCAGTTTTACCTCTTAGCATTACCTGCTTGGTTTTGTTTTGCGGAAAAATAACGGAGTGATTTTGATTTATACCTAAACACTAAATCGATAATTTCAAGCAAAAACCAAACCCAGTACCAAAAAATAAACTAGTTCGTGAATGGATGCTGCTATGACATTGCATTAACAGCCAAAAACTTAAAAACTAAATTTTTTTTTTGCTTGGGTTCAGAGTCACTTTAAGTACTTTCGCATGCCAAATGCGTTTGATCAAGGCTGCAAAAGCGTCCCCCCATGCAAAATTTTACAATTTAAGTACTGATTATTGGGGGATGCAGATGCAGACCATAGTCAAATTATTGGGCGGATACAGTCAAATTATTGGGGGTGATATATCTCCCATCCCCCCCGGGTTTTGGCACCCCTGAATATAGGCATGCTTTTTTGTTACAGTATAGATGTGGTGAGCTTGAGTTGAAAATTTTCTTAAAGTAAAAATATATTGGCATGAATAAAAATTTCAAATCTGCACCACTCTTACAATCAAGCTGACTAAAATGATGCTCAAATGCCAGGTATAGCGTAAGCCTTTCCCACATGCATGCTTCATTGTAATCAACAGTAATTTCGCGATTTTAACGTTTTTACACATTTTTGTATTGGGTCATGGCCCAAAGAGGGGGCCATGGCACAATACCCCAGTTTATGCTACTCTCTGTACATGCACTTGCGGAATTTCGGGACCACATAAACTTGAAACTAGACCATGGCGAGATTAGTATAATCATGGCCGTAGCCGGACCTTTATTCAGCTGGGCTCAAGATATTCGTATTTGCCATTTACAGCTACACCATTACAGTAATATGAAATCAATTACACCAGGGCTTTCTTATTTCAAAAATGTGTATTCAGTTTTTGAAAAATTCTCTCATAAATGGAGTGGAACATTACGCAATCAAAAACTGGAGATGGGTATAATGGATGGATATTTTTTACTATAAGTTACGGGTCTATTTAAAACGTTAGCAAACACCCAAGATTTACGTAGTAGACTATAATAGGCTTCCTCTTTCTTGTATAAGGTCTATACAATGTAGAAGAGGTTTCGAGATTCTAAACTCGAAGCTTTTGAGGTGTCATCATAGTCTGTTTAGAGCAAACTTAAGTGTCATTGATGTACGGGTCGTACGTTTGAAAACTTTGCTGCGAATTACAATTCCGTAAGTCTTTGGGAGACTAAGTGTCTTTATCCTTTTGTTGTTGTTTTTTTTAAGCTTTCTATCTTTTGCTTACATGGAGCCGCTAACATTGAAACAGGATACCATTTGACTTAGGAAAGCACATTTGTAGAAGAATCTTCACAAATCACGTCAGAAGTAGTGATAATCATCTCCAATACATAACAATGGTAAACAAACTAAGTTTATATCAAGGAATCGGTTGTATAAGTCCTATCTTGAAACTAGTTAAGCAGTTCTTCATTAATGCTTTAGAAGTCGAATGTACTTCCCACACTCGACTTGTGTTTCTGCTACAGATCAATTCAAGACCACAAGATTTTTTGTTTATCAGGTGCTATAATTGCATTTAAGATCTGTTTATACATAAATATTTTAGTCTAAATCTAGTCTTGTTCAAATGTAGAGGTTACGGCTTGTTACCGCCCAGATTTCAAAGACATGATTACACTAAACCGAAAGCAACGCGAAACTAAATTTGTGCCTATCTGAACAAAATTATGATGCGCTCACTTTTGCTAGTGTTACTTGCGAATGAAGTATTTTCCAAACTTACGAGCGATTTTCTCCCTGTCTAAAATTGCTTCTAAACTTGACCCAGTAAATCATTATAAGCTAGATAAATCACGAATGCATTATTTTACAACACGGGGACGTAATTAGACAAAGTGTTCATGCTTTGAAATTTGTATTGCAGAGTTTTGCGAAAACAGAGATCAAGCAAAATTAAGGAAGATATTTTCAACAGAAGCTGATTGTTTGTCAGGCGAAACAAGTCGGTCAATAGCACAAATTCTAAAATGTTTCGACGCAATCCCAATGCTTTATACAGAATACTGTACAGCGGCGAAGTCTGTCCAATACAAACTGCAAGCTAAACCATTGACGATAAGGCTGCAATCAATTACATCGGTGGCTACATTGTCAAACAAAATATTAAAAACCGATGTTTGTCGAATGAGGAAATTTTGTCCTAAGAAATGATTAGTGAACAGTAGCGACTTCTCTTTTTGCGACGTTACGGATTCGCTTGTACAGCAGCTGCTTTACGGAGCTGCTAAAAAGCGCTAGGAGAAAATTCGTCAACTCATTTCGTCAACTTATCCAGTCTATGGAAAATCTTGTAGGCAGCAGTACTACATCACATAAAACTTTTAAGGGGTGGCCGTGAAATTTCAAACGAAATACCCAAATGCGCACAAAAAATTACTTCTTTGTATTTCAAAATCAGAGGACATCAATTAGCAGTGGAACAGCACCCGATTAGTTTTGGATCAAGGCTTCTTAATGCAAAAAAGTACGTTAATCCTTCGGCTTTCAAATGCAGAAAACGTGTACACGTTCGTACCTTAAGGTACATTGGATTAGCATTTAATGCAGAGAAAGTACAAATCACGAGAAAAAGGAAAAAGCTCGTTTTTGATTGGCCGCTGTGATTGCTCAAGCGTGTCACTTGTTTCCAACTTTTGCAGAAGGTTCATATCAATTCAGATTACCGTAATGGACAGACAGGTCAAGAAGAGCGGAGGGTTGGGGTTCGATTCCTCGATAGTGACGCATTGTCGTTTGGATAATTCAGGATTAGTTACCGGTATTAATCTATAGTGCTAGTAGGCTAAGGCAAGATACTTTCTGGAGAATTTAGTTTAGTTTTGTTTATAAAACAAAATTTTTTTATAAAACAGTAACCCCTTCAGCCCTTAAAATATGGCTGAAAGTCACCAGCATTACTGCCAAAGGGGCAGGTAAAGAAAGCAAAACAATGTAGGCCTGCTAGAAATGAATAGCAAAAAATTAAGCCAGGGATACCTCAATTCTTGAATAACCTTACCTGCTTACCTACAGTACCAGTTACTCAAGATATCGGTACCACATACCTGATTAGGCTCAAAGGTCACTCGGTCCTACTGATGCAGAATAGCTAGGCTCGAGTTTATCATTGTTTGTCAGAAATCAGTTCAGTTATGTAGGGTAGGGGTACTGAAGGGGTTGCATCGTATGCCTACTACAGTACCGGTACTAGAGCCTCAGAAGGTGGTTGCATGTACCCGGGTTCGAGCTTGGGGGTACAGGTTCAAGGGATACTAATAGTAATCTGTGCAGTGTGACAGCCATATCCAGTAGCCTACTGGCAGGCTGGTAAGCTAGTTCCAGACATGCTGGACCTATAGGGTGGCAATGCTAATAGCCAGATGCTTCAGGTTTCAATCACGTAATGGTAGGAATTTTCTGGCATTTCTGTCTTTTTCTAACTGACAGTGTGGCAGTTGTGGATTTAATTCGGAATTGGGCTCAGAGCAATTGCTCCTGTTGTAGTATCTGATATTGTGGGTGTTCATGCCCTAGATAGAGCAAGGCACTCGAACACATCTGATATCTTCGTGTTGGATCTCTCCAAAGATGTCCCAGTATTTGTGGTGGGATAGGCTAATTCAATCCACCTTCCTACCCGGTACTTCAAAAGATTTAAAGTACCCCGACTGAACTCAACTCATCCCCTAAAAAAATTGCATAGGTGTTTAAGTTTAACTTCAAGCCATTCGCTTTTTTTCACAGAAGCTCTGCAACCTGTGTATGAGCGCGCACGCACTCTCCTGTCATTTCTGCCTTAATTAGGGTTATATAGGGTTAGATTTTGGGGAATAGCTTAGATCTGAGATTGGAGCACTCACTAGGTTTAGGGTTAGATTTTGAGGGAATAGCTTAGGGTTAGACTGTGAGAAATGGCTTGGATTGGAGAGAGAGCGTGCGTGCTCAGTCATACACTGGTGGCAGAGCTTCCGAAAAAAAGCGGGGAGAGGCTTATACGTATATACTTAACGACATCCAAAAAATTGTTTGCACCGAGAATTGAAACCCATACCAGACCCATTTTTATGCCTGTCCATTTTTCTGTGAATTCTATGATGTTAATTGACTGATTAAATGCTGTATTTTTACCCTTGACGAACATTGAAAGGGCTAAAGCTTTCAGGGCTCTGCCTCAAATCATGCAGGGTAAGCTTACAGCACTACCCGTACAAAGGTGTACATCTAATAGATGCAAATGTCATTATTCTGTTGCTTTCAAATGGAGATGTACATTCGTAATATTGAGATGAATAGTGATTATTCTTGACAACAACATAGGACTAGGTACGGTAATATTTGGGCTGCTCTACATCTACTGGCCCAGCCAAAAATTGAAAAACGGGGTGACAAAACTTTTTTGCGATTGATTGTGATTGTGCAGTAGCATTGTGCTTCTGGTTACCTTCAACATTAATTCTGAATTGCCCTGCTTCAGCCATCTGCTGCTTACAGCTTATGATTTTTGTGGTAACTGCAATGTGCTTTTGTTGAAAAAAAAAACAGTCAATTGGACTACAACAAATGCGGATCAATTTTTTTACATGCTTTAGTTACTGTTTGGAATGATTTGCCTCTTGATATTCGGAAAAGTAGCAGCATTTCATTGTTTAAGAATAGATTGAAAATATATACACTATTTTAATGTGGCCTATCAATGTGCCTAATATGGATTAGTATGCTTTAACACTGTATAATATAATCTTAATAACCTTTTAACAAGTCCTATTTTTCTGCTTTTTCACCTGCTTTAGCAGCAAGTGCCCCTTTGTCAAATCTTAGCTTCTTGCTATCTTATCTCAAGGGATCGACAAATTGCTTTTTATTATTAGTGGTATTATTTATATGCAGTTCCAAAATTTGTAAATTATGCTGATAGTGAAATCATGACATGCAAGCTCTAGCTATAGCTGGCAGCAGTCCAATTCTTGTTTGTGCAGCAAACTCCTGAAAAAAAAATAGCAAGAGAATGCAAAAATTGTGGTTTCACGATACAGTAGCAGATGCAAAAATCCATAGGTGGGCATGAGTCCGTTAATCCGTTAATAACAAAGCTAACTTTTTCATTAACTCGTTAATTCGTTAAAAAGTTTTTTGTGTTAATGGATTAAATTAACTTTCGTTAAGTTCTGTTAACTTCCCTTAAGGTTTTTATTGTTAATATCTTGCACAATTCATTCATTGTATCGGTACAAACCAGTTTGCAGTGGTAACACTTGTTGCATATTAGCACGAGCTTTATACAAGAGTGCGAGGAAAGGAGCTCTTTTTTGTGCTGCAGCCCATTAATTATCGCTGTTCACAATTTCCAAAGATTTTCCGATCGTAACTTTGTTAGTGCATTCGACTCTATTTTATCTTGAAATTAGATTAAACTGTAAAATGTAACTTCCAAAACACAAAAAGACCACAATAGCAATAAATAATTCCTTACAATCAACTCAACAGTGTCAATACGTGTTCTAAAAGCAATAGAATAAAAAGAAATGTAAATTACTTGCAAAATATTAACGGACTTTATTAACTTCCGTTAATTAAAGCTAAAAATAACGGATTAATGTTAACGGAGGTATGAAGTTTGTTAACGAACTAGTGGTGAACGAAGCTAACGTTTTGCGTTAACTTGCCCACCTATGCAAAAATCACATCTGCAAGCAATCGATGCAAGAATCATAGATTATATACTGTTACTGTATAATAGGCTGTCATAGTACAAGGTTTATAACAAATGAGGCAGACAATTCGTAAACAAAATATAAAAACAACACACCTCCGACCAAAAATTACTAGGCACGTTATTTATGTTGCCACTATGTACTGTTTGCATTGTTTAAACAGATAAAGAAATTGCATTGTATTGTAGGTTGTCAATATTAAGTCGAGATCCTATTATTATTAATGAATCAGGGGCTCTTCAACATATTTTACAAAAGTAAAAGATGGCGTAGCTGATTTGTGTCAATTTGCAAAGCGAGTAAACTTTGTCGGCTTGGTTTTGTGGCATGGTTTTTATGACAACCGTGATCGTATGATCTGGGTTTAACCCGCAGTCCCACACCCTGGTCATGTTGCTGCGTTCTAGGTTAAAGATGCGTTATGATGACTAATATCTCTGCTTGGTGGTTCCAACCAACAGCAAATTTAGTGGACAAGTATTTGTAGAAATCCCACAGGTCCAGTTAAACATTGGAACACTGGAAACTCTTATTTGCTTGAGGTGCAAATTCCTCCAAACACAAAGTACCGTAGTTCTTGCAATGAAAACTGTGTGGATCATATAATAGTCAGCATCCGATGCAGTCCAGTAGCGGGAGATCAAATATGCACTTACAGCAACAGACTACAACAATCATAGACCAGAGTCTAATAGCAAATTAATGCAAGTCTGAGCGAAGTTCTCTGGCGCGAGGTAATCTTTACAATTTTTTACCAAAATAATGGCCATTAATCAACGTGTTTGCATTAAATTGTAAAACTATTTTGTTTTGTTTTAGTTTCCAAATATCTGAAGTTATGTCAAAGTTAGCACTACCAACCATCAATAGGAAAGTTTTCCAACACCTGCATTGACATAAAGATTAGCAAAGTTAGCATGAAGTAAAAAGTATATACACCACATAAATGCTTAAGGCACGTTGAAACATGTTATGAAATCCTGTTGCTATTACCACATTTAGTGTAGTAGCAGCAGTAGTTAAAATTTGCACACTTTCAAAATGAAATGAAATTAATTGCCCCTAATGCCCCCCCTTGGTATGGCCTCGTACAAACTGATGACTTGAAAAGTTCATAGTTGTTGATAAAAATATGAATCTGAGCATTAACCAAGCAAGATTGTGACAGCAATCAATTTTTTCTTACGTATGGCTCACTCAACCATCGAGCAACAAATGCAAACCAAAAACGACATGTTTAAAAGACATTATTGTTCCAAGAAAGTGCGTCACAGACTCCAAAAACTTATTTATCATTCAATCTGGTAATGATCAAACATTTTCATTAAATGTCAACACTGATAATGAATGATTGCTAGCATTCCTCCCCTTTGGATTTGTTGGTGTTTAGAGGTCGGTGCTTTTTTTATATTTATATTTTAAATAATTATTGTAAAATTGTGTGGCACTTGCAAAAAGGAGGACTGCTTCCCTAATCCCCTCCCCTAGCTGTGTCGACGTCTGTATCAATCTTTGTACCCCCTGAAAAAAATTTTTGTCCCAGCCCTGATCACAATGACATAGGGTATGTGCTAGGGTAGGGTTACTTTAGTCATTTAAGCTTGTGCTTTCAATATTTGTAAATGTCCATGTCAATAGCCAATGAATGAATATGAATACTTGCTTAATAATATCATATGATTAATGACGGTTACCAAGTAATCAACTTTTGAACCAATTAGTCAGTTATTAAATTGTTTCTGAGTATAATAATAAACCATTTTAGTAAAGAAGTTTAGATAAAAATGATATGATGTACAGAAAGACAATCTGCTGCTGAAACAGTAGACCCGGGTTTGATTCTTGGTTTGGTAAAGTTAAAGACTGCAGTTTAGAAATTGATACAAAAGCTTCCCTGCTTAATGTTCTCTGGTTTAGCATTAAATTAAAAGGGAGTGATACTTCCATCGGCATCATGTGTTGTAGCAGGTGGGCAAGTGGCAGCTTGAAGCTTTGGCAGTGTTGCCAAGGAGGTGAGGGCATTGTTTTACAATGACCCTGATCCCGTAATCTCGGTTCAGCTCACACCCCGCTGACGTTGTTGCATCCTTGGATAAGATGCTGTACAGTATAATGGTTATCTCTGCTCAGTGGCTTTGAACAAGCAGCAAATTCAGTGGACAAGAATTGAAAAAAATTCACAGAAACATTAGATCACTGTCAATTGTCGAAACTCTTATGCAAATACGGATTCCTCCAAACCTAAAGTACTTACTGCAATGAAAAATAAACAGCCAATGTAGTCTATCCCCCATGGATGGTAGTGGTTTTGAGTTTATGCAGTTCAAAAGTATTTTTGATTTTTTTAAATTCTGAAACACCACATAAAGTTAAGTGTGTCTGTTTATTATTAACCTTGAGTGTACATCTGATGCAAACATTGAGTTTAAAAAAATATCAAGCAATACATAAGGTATTCATACATTATCAGTGTTGGACAAAATCGGGAATTGACCATTTAGGCAATGTTTGGCATAAACATTTTTGACGTTTTCGCTAGGCGAATGCATTGATATACAACAGTTTTGGAAAACTCACAGAAAGTAAGGGATTCATACATTATCAGTGTTGGACAAAAAGTAAGGTATTCATACATCTCACAGAAAGTAAGGTGTTGGACAAAAAGTAAGGTATTCATACAACTCACAGAAAGTATGGTATTCATACATTATCAGTGTTGGACAAAATCGGGAATTGACCATTTAGGCAATGTTTGGCATAAACATTTTTGACGTTTTCGCTAGGCGAATGCATTGATATACAACAGTTTTGGAAAACCTAAAGCAACCTTTGCGTAACACGAAATGTCACAAGCAGTGGTGTAAAAAGTACTCGAAATTTGTAAGGAAATAAAGTGCAAAGTATTAGCCAATGAAAGTACTTGATTAAAGGTAAAAAACATAGTAAATTCAGAAGTGCTCAACTATAAGTATTTCTAAAAGTATTCAAACAGAATAAACAAGCTTTTTAATCAAAATTATGACAATTGGTCAACTACCATCACATCACTGCCACAAAACACTTGGTCCTCGAATACCTCACCATCTCAAGAAGTCATGAATTAATACTTGTCGCAAGTTTTTTTGTTACTGCATTCAAGACAATTAATTAAAAAGAACAACAACTACAGCTAAACTTCAAGATTTGAAAATTATGCCACACAGAATTTATATGGAATTGGAATCATTTCATAGAGTCTTTGCTCAAATACTCATTCAATGTCATTATTCAAATTATTTTTATGCTAAAAAGTACTAATCCACTGTATCTACAAGGTTGGCCAAAAGTCAGGAGCCATAGCCGATTCAGTATCTTTGGTGATAAACTTTTTGGTTTAGTTAATCAAAGTTATTGTGAATTAACAAATATTGTGTAATATGCAAAGCTTTACATGCTAGCTATTAGAATGAAACTATGCAAATGTTTCTGAAAATCAAGTGATATATCTTTTCTGATATACTGCTATTTCTATGTTGTCTTATTGATGGTATGTTTTGATTGCCAAATGTTTCCCAGTATCTTCAAATGGTTTTATTTTTGAATCCAATTAAGTGATAAAAGTTTAAACAGATTTATCCTCATTGTGGTTAATGGTTACGACATGTGAGATAGCTGTCAGATAAGAGTTACTATGCTCTTTATCAAAACTTGAAAAATGCTTAGATTGGCTATAAGCTGAAGTTATAAAAAAGAAGCTTTCCCTTAACATTGGCTGTTTGCATTCATGGTAACTACTCAGTTTTCATCTGTCAGTGCTTACTTGTTAAGTTTTGTGCTTTGTGTGCATTAAGTGATTGAACTATGAAGTGCTAAATGTTTTATGTTTTCCAGATTGTTTGTTAAACAAGCAATAATTTAGCATTGTATTCTATGACAAATGTACTGTAATATCAACCAGTATGATACATTTTTGCTTGAAAGTATTGCTTGCCTTCTAATGCACAGTACTATTCTTAACATGATTCAAAGAAAATTTTAACTGGTTTAAGAAATGATGAAGAGCAACAGAGCTTTTGTGAGTGGCCCAAATGCTTCTCCTAAAATGACACTGACTCGGATTCACAAGCAGCAAATCATCAACCCTTTAAAGACCAGTTTTTGGAAAATTCTATAGTTAGTAACTTTAAAAAGCTAATCTCTAAATTGAGGGGGGTGAAGCATCCAGCAATTGTGGTAGCTTACAATTTAGTTAAAATCGAAATACAATTTTTGAATTTTTTTGTATTTATTTCGCGGGCTGCAGTTGCAAAGATTATCAAGAAACACTAAGAGATATGCCCCCTAAAAAGTTTCAGAAAACCCTGAGTTTGTTCTTTCAACCTGAAGTTTAGGGAAAAAGAGAGACTGAATTATAATATTTAGTATTATTATTCAGTCTCTTGTGATCTTCCAGTGACATCCTATTGTGGTAAACCTTTTCTTTTCTGGAAGCTCAGGCTGAGAGAACAAACTCATGGTTTTCAAAAACTTTTTAGGGGGATATCTGTTTGTATTTGTTGAATATTTTTGCTACTGCAGCCCCAAAATGAGAACCAAAGTTTAAAATAATACTTTAATTTCAGCTTTTGTATTTGTAAACTACCGGAATTTGCTAACTGCTCCCCCCCCCCCCCTTTTTAATAGCTAGAAAGTATTTTGAATGCATAAACTATACTGCTACGTTTGTATTGTGACAAATATGCTTTAGTTGCCCATTTATGCTGGTATTTTTAGTAACTATCTGTTATCATTTAGTGATTAATTAAGAACTTGGCGTGTTTAAAAATGGTATTGATGACCTGAACCTACTAAGAGCATGATAAATGAATGTAATAATGTAAGTAGAAATTTTGTGTGAAGAAAAGATTTTTCAAAGAAAATTGCAGACACAAATGCTAGTGCAGAAAGTTGATTATGCCTCTAATTTCTTTTTCAAATATTATGCTGAACTCTTCCAATATGAATGCATTGTCAAGTTGAGAACATAAATCATTGTTGTGAACGAGAATATCTTGCAAACTGCAGAAATTAAAACTCTTGTGGTTTCGTAAAGTATTTTTTAAATGTTTTTCAGGATATGAAAAAACGTCTAGAACAATCTTTCGGTAGCGAATGATGACAAACTTTCAATATTTTTTGAATAAACACCGAGATTTCACTCGCAGAAGACTTCAATATCAGAAAACAGTCTCAACTATTGTTCTGCCAATCAATTGACCAACGTGTGCTAAACGTTTAACGATGCATGTGTTCATGTCAAAACTCGCCCAAATATCACAGTATTCAGACGGTTTAGATTACATATCAAACCTGTTATGATAGTTTTCAAATATTATTGTTGATTATTAGATAGTGTCCTTTTTTCAACGCCGTAGCCAGCAGACGCATTGTACACAGTGCAGGCGTTTGTATTGATGTGAAACTTTCAAAAACCTTTGTAGCTCAGTCTCGGCAAGTGTTATTGCTTGTTTTGTAAAAAAAAAATCAAAAAGTTTGTCGAGATGTTAAAATAAGCGAACCGTTACGGAATATTTTGGAGTGAAAAGTATATTAGCTCTACTCCAAAAAGAGAGAGTTTAATTTTCAATTGGTATCGGTTCCAATTTTGACAACGTACCAGTACTTTGTACTCGGTACTGCCCACCTCTGATAATGTTTTCAAATTATTCTTTTCAATGAAACGTGCAAGATCGCTGCCTCAGGCTCTTTTGTCATGGGTAAAGCTCGGTAAATTGTTTTGAAGTTTTGTCAACCGTTTGCTAAGTACTTGGTGTTTTGAATCAGGGCCATCCATCCCAGCTTTCCTGAAATATTTTGAAGTTCTCTGTATTTTGTTAATTATTACCGTAATTGATATATTATTACCGTAAGTTTCTACTGAATTAATTATTACCGTAAGTTTCTACTGAGCTATTTTTCATTTCAAATTTTTTATGTTTTCGATTTTCTTCTTTTCAAATTTCTTCAAATAACTAAGTTGAACGAGCCCTCATAGCTAAAGTATCAAAAAATAAGAAAAGTGTTTCTTCACCTTTTTCGCGATTTGCTTAGATTATATCTCTCACAAATGAAGGATATGGGGCAGGCAGATTATATCTCTCACAAATGAAGGATATGAAGCTTCACGGAATATGAATGGTTTAGTGAAAACTTAAGTATATGCCGGTACGCCCGTACTAAATCAGTATATCTTGAATACTTTGTCATTTTAGTTTATGATGTGTTAAGAGAAAGCTCAAATTTCGAAACACCCTGTAATGATTGTTAAGAGTGTTTACACTTTACAATATCTGTCTAGCTATTCCAAAGTGAGAGTAATTTATTCTTGACGTGTAATGAGAAGTTCAAACGGGATGTGAAATTTATTTTTACGTGACAACTTTTTGTACTGCGTCATGTGTATTTGTCAGTTTATAAATCCGGCAATAAATTCTTGATACAATGATTTTGTAAACTGCTAGTTTCAGAGTTCGTGCATTCAAATCGGAGTAATTTTGCGGTTAGATTTATTCAGCTCTCACATTTGTTTAACCACACCAACTTTGGATTTCTATTCGCTGTGTGCAACATCACGACGGATGGACTGTGGGACCCGTAATGGGAAATGAACGTTGATTATTTTTATCAAAAAACACTCCACACGCATAAATATTGATGTTAAATTAAGGTAGACTCTGGTTCAAATCCAGCTCGGTTTGATCAAACATCCAAAGTTGATATTTTAAACTACCTGCTTTCGAGTCTAAACGGGTAGGTGCAGCACGAATAGCGACTTGAGTCGAATAAACTACCTGCTTTCGAGTCTAAACGGGTAAGTGCAGCACGAATAACGACTCGAGTCGAATATCCAACCTTTTTGTTTTTGCTTCGTTGCCCGAGATGATTTGTCAAATAAGATACGTACAACTTTTAGCAGCTTGATTTTTATAGTACTGTAGTTTTTTCGTCTATTAATTTCAATTTCTTATGAAAACGCGAATATCAAGTAGCCCTGGTGGTAATTTGTGAGACATTTCGTTAATTGTACTGTATGTATTGGTCAACCTCCCTCCTGTTATTTCTTGGTATGATAAATTGGTATGCGCATAGACAATTGTAGCCATAATAGTATGATGTAGCTTTGGAGTACTTTTTTTTAATGCTAAATCTGTAAATCCAGAAAAAACGAAATTTCAACAAAGAAATGAAATGTCAATAAAAAGGAGAACTTTAAGGAAAAGGAGCAATTTTTTTAATTTGGAAATTTTATAGTAACTTACATGGCATTCCTTTTTGTCGTAGTTTTTTTTTTCGGGTAATCACTAATCTGTTCTTTTTAGCCAGAATCAAAGCATGAAATTTAAAAGCAGAAAAACAGAACGAGAAAAGCTTGAAAAAAAAGCCAAGGTCAAACATTCTATTTAATACGAGACGTTTCAACATGAACTTACGCCATTACTTTTTAATCCTATTTAACGGAATAAAATTCATGATTAGCTGTTTTTCATACTCAATTGACGACATTATATCGTATGCAATGAACAAAATTCATGCTAAAGTAAAGATTAGGAACGTAGTCTCAGTTCATTACTAACAAACCAAACTTTCAATATTCTCGCTGTGCAGTATTATGCCGAGGCATGTAGGCCTAACAAGTTTGCGGGGTCCATCTCCGTGTCAATGCGCCTTAGGGCAACAAAGCTCTTTTCGAAGAAATATCGCAGCAGTAGCGAGCCGTTGGCTTCACTGTGTCCGATTTGACCGACCCGAGATTTTAACCTCAGACCTCCCTCTTCAGTCACATATGTGTTATCGCTCGACCAACTTATGGCCGGGAATTACTAATATCTAGTATTGTAAACGAAACAGCAATGGGTTTACTTAGCATAGATTTTGTTTTAATGGATTAAGTGACTTACTCTTTGTTTCGATTCAAAATTAACGACTTATTGTATTGATCGAGCGGTAACGCGTTCGTCTCTGGATCGGGAGATCAAAAGTTCAAATCTTGGCTGGTCAAATCGGACATAGTGCTGCAACGGCTCACCACCGCTGCGACACATCTTGGAAAGGAGCTGTGTTGTCCGGGCGCAATGAGGCGGAGATGGGCCACGCCAACTCGTTACACGCTCCGGCGTATTACAGCGAGTATAATAAAAGATTTGATTTGTATTCTAAACAGAGGTGGAGTTCTCGAGGACGTCTTTGGCCTCGAGGACACATTTTGAAATCCTTGGCTTTAGCCTTGGCCTCGAAGCCTCCAGTCCTCAAAAAAACAGAACTATTCTTTGCACCGTTAAAATTATGCTGCAAAACGCCAGAAACCTCTCGGAAAATTTTCGAAGACCTTTTTTGTGTTCTTTTTTGGAGATCGTCTGAAAAAAATTTTTGAAGACCTTTTTTTGGAGATCGCCTTAAAAAGCTATATAAATATATATTTTTTTGTAAACATTTGCGCCTGTGTCTTTGGCCTCGAGCATTCCCAGTAGCGTAGCCAGGAGGGGGCCAAGGGGGGCTTCAGCCTCCCATTGGCCTGTTTTTAGCATTTACCGCGTTTTTAGCTTTTCTAAGGCCAATTTGTGCCCTGAAAACAAAAATAGCCTCCTCCCCAATGGTATTGGCGATGAAAAGTGGTCAAGGACCTAATGTGATTACGACCAAAAAAAGTGGGTCTGAGCCTGGCTGAAGACCCACTTTTTTTGGTCGTAATCACAATGAAGAATTTTTTTTTTTTTTTTGAGATCACCTAAATTCGGACAGAAAAAACAGCTTATTCTGAGCAAAGACCTTTTTTTTTGAAGATCACCTAAGTTTGGAAAGAAAAATCGGCTTAATCTGAGTGAAGACCGATTAAAATCCGGATCAAGATCGTTTGATGTTGCTTTTAGCCTCCAAAACAGTCCTCCCTCATTTCAAATTCCTGGGTACGCGCCTGAGCATTCCTGTCCTTAGCCTCGAAAGGGCCTGTCCTCGGTAGGGCTGTCCTTGGCCTCGGATTTTTTTGTGTTCTTCGCCTTGGCCTCAAGCCTTATGTCCTTGACTTCACCTCTGATTCTAAATATTAAAATAATTATTTCAAAAAACCAACTTTTAAACAAAGGACGATAAAAATCATTATACAAAAACATAATAAACAAACAACAAATTTAAAGGAAAAAACATTTAAGCATTCTAGAGAGTCCTTTTCGGAGCCAAAATCAATTTTTTACAGTCTTTCTTTGCATTAGCGAATATTGGTTTACACGTTTGTGATTTAAGGAACACGTACACTTTAACGGACGCTTTGGCTTATAGCTTTATTTTTTTCGTATTTAATCTTGAATCTCGAATAGTAAGAAATAATGTTTCCGACTACACAACACTTTGCAGGAGAAGGGAAAAACATGTAAATGTCAGTAACACGTTCAAAGTTTTTGACCCCACCTACTTGTAATAAATCTTCAATTCTACTGCTTTATATTACACCCAAAATTTTTTTAATTACCAAAGAAGAGGATCACCAATGGACGTCTTAAACTTGATATCAAGGTTTTAGCATGTTCTGCGAAATGAAGCGCAGCGGATCTTATCAGCTCATAATTACAGTAACACTGGTTAATCAGTTTTCATCATCTTGACCGGTGAACCATACATACCGTATGACCTTTTGCGGCTCCTTCATGAACGAAATGCAATAAAAAAAAACAAACAAGGCAATTAATTTGTGTAATTATTGTACAAAACAAAAAAAATGCAGGCATCCATGTTATATTTTTTCAGATAAATCATAGCTGTGTTTTTGTTCAAAAAATCGACTCTCTCTCTCTCTCTCTCTCTCTGATGACCAATACAATGCTTATGCTTTGTTGTAGCGCATATTTATCCTCATGTTACCGGACATCGTCAGACGCTAAATATTGGACAATCCGCGCACTTCTCATTGCAACGAGTATTTCGTGCTTAGAGGAATCCGCTTAGGAGTTTCCAGTGATCTTGTGAATTTCTTCCAATTATTGTCCACGAAATTTGCTGCATATTCGAAGCCACCAAGTTCGACGTCATCGTAAACCATCTTATTCAAGGACGCAACAACGTGACCAGGGTGTGAGTTGAACCCAAGTCAAGCGACTAGGATCGTAGTAAAACAGACGCCTTTACCTTCTCGGCCAATGCAAATCCGTACGAGACTGCAAATTAGACTAAAACTGCTGTTCATATTCATCATATTGACTTGGCTTGCTTTAAATAACTGTATTTCAACGAACTTTGTCATTTAAATTATCACCACGGCTATCACTATTTTGCCAGACATTTTTGGCATCCTAAACGCTATATTTTTCAGCAATGAGCAGATGCGTTTGCGTATTAGTCCGTTAAATCGACTGTTTGGCTGATTAGAAGTTAAAAGACTATCGCTTCAAGCTTTAATAAAATCTACATAGCAGTATCTTTTACAGCTCAACATCAGCGCGTTACTAAAACACATAAACATAGAGCACATCCACCGAATTGTTTTGACCGTCACCGAATAAATTGTATATTCCTCTAAAACAAACTTTTTTAGTTGCAGTGCTCCGATAGTGCGTCTAACTACTGATGATTATGCAGTTTGGCTTGATTTTCGAACTGATCGCGAGTGGAGTGTTTTTTGATAAAAATAATCAACGTTCATTTCCCATTACGGGTCCCACAGTCCATCCGTCGTGATGTTGCACACAGCGAATAGAAATCCAAAGTTGGTGTGGTTAAACAAATGTGAGAGCTGAATAAATCTAACCGCAAAATTACTCCGATTTGAATGCACGAACTCTGAAACTAGCAGTTTACAAAATCATTGTATCAAGAATTTATTGCCGGATTTATAAACTGACAAATACACATGACGCAGTACAAAAAGTTGTCACGTAAAAATAAATTTCACATCCCGTTTGAACTTCTCATTACACGTCAAGAATAAATTACTCTCACTTTGGAATAGCTAGACAGATATTGTAAAGTGTAAACACTCTTAACAATCATTACAGGGTGTTTCGAAATTTGAGCTTTCTCTTAACACATCATAAACTAAAATGACAAAGTATTCAAGATATACTGATTTAGTACGGGCGTACCGGCATATACTTAAGTTTTCACTAAACCATTCATATTCCGTGAAGCCTCATATCCTTCATTTGTGAGAGATATAATCTGCCTGCCCCATATCCTTCATTTGTGAGAGATATAATCTAAGCAAATCGCGAAAAAGGTGAAGAAACACTTTTCTTATTTTTTGATACTTTAGCTATGAGGGCTCGTTCAACTTAGTTATTTGAAGAAATTTGAAAAGAAGAAAATCGAAAACATAAAAAATTTGAAATGAAAAATAGCTCAGTAGAAACTTACGGTAATAATTAATTCAGTAGAAACTTACGGTAATAATATATCAATTACGGTAATAATTAACAAAATACAGAGAACTTCAAAATATTTCAGGAAAGCTGGGATGGATGGCCCTGATTCAAAACACCAAGTACTTAGCAAACGGTTGACAAAACTTCAAAACAATTTACCGAGCTTTACCCATGACAAAAGAGCCTGAGGCAGCGATCTTGCACGTTTCATTGAAAAGAATAATTTGAAAACATTATCAGAGGTGGGCAGTACCGAGTACAAAGTACTGGTACGTTGTCAAAATTGGAACCGATACCAATTGAAAATTAAACTCTCTCTTTTTGGAGTAGAGCTAATATACTTTTCACTCCAAAATATTCCGTAACGGTTCGCTTATTTTAACATCTCGACAAACTTTTTGATTTTTTTTTTACAAAACAAGCAATAACACTTGCCGAGACTGAGCTACAAAGGTTTTTGAAAGTTTCACATCAATACAAACGCCTGCACTGTGTACAATGCGTCTGCTGGCTACGGCGTTGAAAAAAGGACACTATCTAATAATCAACAATAATATTTGAAAACTATCATAACAGGTTTGATATGTAATCTAAACCGTCTGAATACTGTGATATTTGGGCGAGTTTTGACATGAACACATGCATCGTTAAACGTTTAGCACACGTTGGTCAATTGATTGGCAGAACAATAGTTGAGACTGTTTTCTGATATTGAAGTCTTCTGCGAGTGAAATCTCGGTGTTTATTCAAAAAATATTGAAAGTTTGTCATCATTCGCTACCGAAAGATTGTTCTAGACGTTTTTTCATATCCTGAAAAACATTTAAAAAATACTTTACGAAACCACAAGAGTTTTAATTTCTGCAGTTTGCAAGATATTCTCGTTCACAACAATGATTTATGTTCTCAACTTGACAATGCATTCATATTGGAAGAGTTCAGCATAATATTTGAAAAAGAAATTAGAGGCATAATCAACTTTCTGCACTAGCATTTGTGTCTGCAATTTTCTTTGAAAAATCTTTTCTTCACACAAAATTTCTACTTACATTATTACATTCATTTATCATGCTCTTAGTAGGTTCAGGTCATCAATACCATTTTTAAACACGCCAAGTTCTTAATTAATCACTAAATGATAACAGATAGTTACTAAAAATACCAGCATAAATGGGCAACTAAAGCATATTTGTCACAATACAAACGTAGCAGTATAGTTTATGCATTCAAAATACTTTCTAGCTATTAAAAAGGGGGGGGGGGGAGCAGTTAGCAAATTCCGGTAGTTTACAAATACAAAAGCTGAAATTAAAGTATTATTTTAAACTTTGGTTCTCATTTTGGGGCTGCAGTAGCAAAAATATTCAACAAATACAAACAGATATCCCCCTAAAAAGTTTTTGAAAACCATGAGTTTGTTCTCTCAGCCTGAGCTTCCAGAAAAGAAAAGGTTTACCACAATAGGATGTCACTGGAAGATCACAAGAGACTGAATAATAATACTAAATATTATAATTCAGTCTCTCTTTTTCCCTAAACTTCAGGTTGAAAGAACAAACTCAGGGTTTTCTGAAACTTTTTAGGGGGCATATCTCTTAGTGTTTCTTGATAATCTTTGCAACTGCAGCCCGCGAAATAAATACAAAAAAATTCAAAAATTGTATTTCGATTTTAACTAAATTGTAAGCTACCACAATTGCTGGATGCTTCACCCCCCTCAATTTAGAGATTAGCTTTTTAAAGTTACTAACTATAGAATTTTCCAAAAACTGGTCTTTAAAGGGTTGATGATTTGCTGCTTGTGAATCCGAGTCAGTGTCATTTTAGGAGAAGCATTTGGGCCACTCACAAAAGCTCTGTTGCTCTTCATCATTTCTTAAACCAGTTAAAATTTTCTTTGAATCATGTTAAGAATAGTACTGTGCATTAGAAGGCAAGCAATACTTTCAAGCAAAAATGTATCATACTGGTTGATATTACAGTACATTTGTCATAGAATACAATGCTAAATTATTGCTTGTTTAACAAACAATCTGGAAAACATAAAACATTTAGCACTTCATAGTTCAATCACTTAATGCACACAAAGCACAAAACTTAACAAGTAAGCACTGACAGATGAAAACTGAGTAGTTACCATGAATGCAAACAGCCAATGTTAAGGGAAAGCTTCTTTTTTATAACTTCAGCTTATAGCCAATCTAAGCATTTTTCAAGTTTTGATAAAGAGCATAGTAACTCTTATCTGACAGCTATCTCACATGTCGTAACCATTAACCACAATGAGGATAAATCTGTTTAAACTTTTATCACTTAATTGGATTCAAAAATAAAACCATTTGAAGATACTGGGAAACATTTGGCAATCAAAACATACCATCAATAAGACAACATAGAAATAGCAGTATATCAGAAAAGATATATCACTTGATTTTCAGAAACATTTGCATAGTTTCATTCTAATAGCTAGCATGTAAAGCTTTGCATATTACACAATATTTGTTAATTCACAATAACTTTGATTAACTAAACCAAAAAGTTTATCACCAAAGATACTGAATCGGCTATGGCTCCTGACTTTTGGCCAACCTTGTAGATACAGTGGATTAGTACTTTTTAGCATAAAAATAATTTGAATAATGACATTGAATGAGTATTTGAGCAAAGACTCTATGAAATGATTCCAATTCCATATAAATTCTGTGTGGCATAATTTTCAAATCTTGAAGTTTAGCTGTAGTTGTTGTTCTTTTTAATTAATTGTCTTGAATGCAGTAACAAAAAAACTTGCGACAAGTATTAATTCATGACTTCTTGAGATGGTGAGGTATTCGAGGACCAAGTGTTTTGTGGCAGTGATGTGATGGTAGTTGACCAATTGTCATAATTTTGATTAAAAAGCTTGTTTATTCTGTTTGAATACTTTTAGAAATACTTATAGTTGAGCACTTCTGAATTTACTATGTTTTTTACCTTTAATCAAGTACTTTCATTGGCTAATACTTTGCACTTTATTTCCTTACAAATTTCGAGTACTTTTTACACCACTGCTTGTGACATTTCGTGTTACGCAAAGGTTGCTTTAGGTTTTCCAAAACTGTTGTATATCAATGCATTCGCCTAGCGAAAACGTCAAAAATGTTTATGCCAAACATTGCCTAAATGGTCAATTCCCGATTTTGTCCAACACTGATAATGTATGAATACCATACTTTCTGTGAGTTGTATGAATACCTTACTTTTTGTCCAACACCTTACTTTCTGTGAGATGTATGAATACCTTACTTTTTGTCTTACCTTACTTTTTGTGAATACCTTACTTTCTGTGAGATGTATGAATACCTTACTTTTTGTCCAACACTGATAATGTATGAATCCCTTACTTTCTGTGAGTTTTCCAAAACTGTTGTATATCAATGCATTCGCCTAGCGAAAACGTCAAAAATGTTTATGCCAAACATTGCCTAAATGGTCAATTCCCGATTTTGTCCAACACTGATAATGTATGAATACCTTATGTATTGCTTGATATTTTTTTAAACTCAATGTTTGCATCAGATGTACACTCAAGGTTAATAATAAACAGACACACTTAACTTTATGTGGTGTTTCAGAATTTAAAAAAATCAAAAATACTTTTGAACTGCATAAACTCAAAACCACTACCATCCATGGGGGATAGACTACATTGGCTGTTTATTTTTCATTGCAGTAAGTACTTTAGGTTTGGAGGAATCCGTATTTGCATAAGAGTTTCGACAATTGACAGTGATCTAATGTTTCTGTGAATTTTTTTCAATTCTTGTCCACTGAATTTGCTGCTTGTTCAAAGCCACTGAGCAGAGATAACCATTATACTGTACAGCATCTTATCCAAGGATGCAACAACGTCAGCGGGGTGTGAGCTGAACCGAGATTACGGGATCAGGGTCATTGTAAAACAATGCCCTCACCTCCTTGGCAACACTGCCAAAGCTTCAAGCTGCCACTTGCCCACCTGCTACAACACATGATGCCGATGGAAGTATCACTCCCTTTTAATTTAATGCTAAACCAGAGAACATTAAGCAGGGAAGCTTTTGTATCAATTTCTAAACTGCAGTCTTTAACTTTACCAAACCAAGAATCAAACCCGGGTCTACTGTTTCAGCAGCAGATTGTCTTTCTGTACATCATATCATTTTTATCTAAACTTCTTTACTAAAATGGTTTATTATTATACTCAGAAACAATTTAATAACTGACTAATTGGTTCAAAAGTTGATTACTTGGTAACCGTCATTAATCATATGATATTATTAAGCAAGTATTCATATTCATTCATTGGCTATTGACATGGACATTTACAAATATTGAAAGCACAAGCTTAAATGACTAAAGTAACCCTACCCTAGCACATACCCTATGTCATTGTGATCAGGGCTGGGACAAAAATTTTTTTCAGGGGGTACAAAGATTGATACAGACGTCGACACAGCTAGGGGAGGGGATTAGGGAAGCAGTCCTCCTTTTTGCAAGTGCCACACAATTTTACAATAATTATTTAAAATATAAATATAAAAAAAGCACCGACCTCTAAACACCAACAAATCCAAAGGGGAGGAATGCTAGCAATCATTCATTATCAGTGTTGACATTTAATGAAAATGTTTGATCATTACCAGATTGAATGATAAATAAGTTTTTGGAGTCTGTGACGCACTTTCTTGGAACAATAATGTCTTTTAAACATGTCGTTTTTGGTTTGCATTTGTTGCTCGATGGTTGAGTGAGCCATACGTAAGAAAAAATTGATTGCTGTCACAATCTTGCTTGGTTAATGCTCAGATTCATATTTTTATCAACAACTATGAACTTTTCAAGTCATCAGTTTGTACGAGGCCATACCAAGGGGGGGCATTAGGGGCAATTAATTTCATTTCATTTTGAAAGTGTGCAAATTTTAACTACTGCTGCTACTACACTAAATGTGGTAATAGCAACAGGATTTCATAACATGTTTCAACGTGCCTTAAGCATTTATGTGGTGTATATACTTTTTACTTCATGCTAACTTTGCTAATCTTTATGTCAATGCAGGTGTTGGAAAACTTTCCTATTGATGGTTGGTAGTGCTAACTTTGACATAACTTCAGATATTTGGAAACTAAAACAAAACAAAATAGTTTTACAATTTAATGCAAACACGTTGATTAATGGCCATTATTTTGGTAAAAAATTGTAAAGATTACCTCGCGCCAGAGAACTTCGCTCAGACTTGCATTAATTTGCTATTAGACTCTGGTCTATGATTGTTGTAGTCTGTTGCTGTAAGTGCATATTTGATCTCCCGCTACTGGACTGCATCGGATGCTGACTATTATATGATCCACACAGTTTTCATTGCAAGAACTACGGTACTTTGTGTTTGGAGGAATTTGCACCTCAAGCAAATAAGAGTTTCCAGTGTTCCAATGTTTAACTGGACCTGTGGGATTTCTACAAATACTTGTCCACTAAATTTGCTGTTGGTTGGAACCACCAAGCAGAGATATTAGTCATCATAACGCATCTTTAACCTAGAACGCAGCAACATGACCAGGGTGTGGGACTGCGGGTTAAACCCAGATCATACGATCACGGTTGTCATAAAAACCATGCCACAAAACCAAGCCGACAAAGTTTACTCGCTTTGCAAATTGACACAAATCAGCTACGCCATCTTTTACTTTTGTAAAATATGTTGAAGAGCCCCTGATTCATTAATAATAATAGGATCTCGACTTAATATTGACAACCTACAATACAATGCAATTTCTTTATCTGTTTAAACAATGCAAACAGTACATAGTGGCAACATAAATAACGTGCCTAGTAATTTTTGGTCGGAGGTGTGTTGTTTTTATATTTTGTTTACGAATTGTCTGCCTCATTTGTTATAAACCTTGTACTATGACAGCCTATTATACAGTAACAGTATATAATCTATGATTCTTGCATCGATTGCTTGCAGATGTGATTTTTGCATAGGTGGGCAAGTTAACGCAAAACGTTAGCTTCGTTCACCACTAGTTCGTTAACAAACTTCATACCTCCGTTAACATTAATCCGTTATTTTTAGCTTTAATTAACGGAAGTTAATAAAGTCCGTTAATATTTTGCAAGTAATTTACATTTCTTTTTATTCTATTGCTTTTAGAACACGTATTGACACTGTTGAGTTGATTGTAAGGAATTATTTATTGCTATTGTGGTCTTTTTGTGTTTTGGAAGTTACATTTTACAGTTTAATCTAATTTCAAGATAAAATAGATTCGAATGCACTAACAAAGTTACGATCGGAAAATCTTTGGAAATTGTGAACAGCGATAATTAATGGGCTGCAGCTTATTATTTGCCACAAAAAAGAGCTCCTTTCCTCGCACTCTTGTATAAAGCTCGTGCTAATATGCAACAAGTGTTACCACTGCAAACTGGTTTGTACCGGTACAATGAATGAATTGTGCAAGATATTAACAATAAAAACCTTAAGGGAAGTTAACAGAACTTAACGAAAGTTAATTTAATCCATTAACACAAAAAACTTTTTAACGAATTAACGAGTTAATGAAAAAGTTAGCTTTGTTATTAACGGATTAACGGACTCATGCCCACCTATGGATTTTTGCATCTGCTACTGTATTGTGAAACCACAATTTTTGCATTCTCTTGCTATTTTTTTTTCAGGAGTTTGCTGCACAAACAAGAATTGGACTGCTGCCAGCTATAGCTAGAGCTTGCATGTCATGATTTCACTATCAGCATAATTTACAAATTTTGGAACTGCATATAAATAATACCACTAATAATAAAAAGCAATTTGTCGATCCCTTGAGATAAGATAGCAAGAAGCTAAGATTTGACAAAGGGGCACTTGCTGCTAAAGCAGGTGAAAAAGCAGAAAAATAGGACTTGTTAAAAGGTTATTAAGATTATATTATACAGTGTTAAAGCATACTAATCCATATTAGGCACATTGATAGGCCACATTAAAATAGTGTATATATTTTCAATCTATTCTTGAACAATGAAATGCTGCTACTTTTCCGAATATCAAGAGGCAAATCATTCCAAACAGTAACTAAAGCATGTAAAAAAATTGATCCGCATTTGTTGTAGTCCAATTGACTGTTTTTTTTTTCAACAAAAGCACATCGCAGTTACCACAAAAATCATAAGCTGTAAGCAGCAGATGGCTGAAGCAGGGCAATTCAGAATTAATGTTGAAGGTAACCAGAAGCACAATGCTACTGCACAATCACAATCAATCGCAAAAAAGTTTTGTCACCCCGTTTTTCAATTTTTGGCTGGGCCAGGAGATGTAGAGCAGCCCAAATATTACCGTACCTAGTCCTATGTTGTTGTCGAGAATAATCACTATTCATCTCAATATTACGAATGTACATCTCCATTTGAAAGCAACAGAATAATGACATTTGCATCTATTAGATGTACACCTTTGTACGGGTAGTGCTGTAAGCTTACCCTGCATGATTTGAGGCAGAGCCCTGAAAGCTTTAGCCCTTTCAATGTTCGTCAAGGGTAAAAATACAGCATTTAATCAGTCAATTAACATCATAGAATTCACAGAAAAATGGACAGGCATAAAAATGGGTCTGGTATGGGTTTCAATTCTTGGTGCAAACAATTTTTTGGATGTCGTTAAGTATATACGTATAAGCCTCTCCCCGCTGTTTTTCGGAAGCTCTGCCACCAGTGTATGACTGAGCACGCACGCTCTCTCTCCAATCCAAGCCATTTCTCACAGTCTAACCCTAAGCTATTCCCTCAAAATCTAACCCTAAACCTAGTGAGTGCTCCAATCTCAGATCTAAGCTATTCCCCAAAATCTAACCCTATATAACCCTAATTAAGGCAGAAATGACAGGAGAGTGCGTGCGCGCTCATACACAGGTTGCAGAGCTTCTGTGAAAAAAAGCGAATGGCTTGAAGTTAAACTTAAACACCTATGCAATTTTTTTAGGGGATGAGTTGAGTTCAGTCGGGGTACTTTAAATCTTTTGAAGTACCGGGTAGGAAGGTGGATTGAATTAGCCTATCCCACCACAAATACTGGGACATCTTTGGAGAGATCCAACACGAAGATATCAGATGTGTTCGAGTGCCTTGCTCTATCTAGGGCATGAACACCCACAATATCAGATACTACAACAGGAGCAATTGCTCTGAGCCCAATTCCGAATTAAATCCACAACTGCCACACTGTCAGTTAGAAAAAGACAGAAATGCCAGAAAATTCCTACCATTACGTGATTGAAACCTGAAGCATCTGGCTATTAGCATTGCCACCCTATAGGTCCAGCATGTCTGGAACTAGCTTACCAGCCTGCCAGTAGGCTACTGGATATGGCTGTCACACTGCACAGATTACTATTAGTATCCCTTGAACCTGTACCCCCAAGCTCGAACCCGGGTACATGCAACCACCTTCTGAGGCTCTAGTACCGGTACTGTAGTAGGCATACAATGCAACCCCTTCAGTACCCCTACCCTACATAACTGAACTGATTTCTGACAAACAATGATAAACTCGAGCCTAGCTATTCTGCATCAGTAGGACCGAGTGACCTTTGAGCCTAATCAGGTATGTGGTACCGATATCTTGAGTAACTGGTACTGTAGGTAAGCAGGTAAGGTTATTCAAGTATTGAGGTATCCCTGGCTTAATTTTTTGCTATTCATTTCTAGCAGGCCTACATTGTTTTGCTTTCTTTACCTGCCCCTTTGGCAGTAATGCTGGTGACTTTCAGCCATATTTTAAGGGCTGAAGGGGTTACTGTTTTATAAAAAAATTTTGTTTTATAAACAAAACTAAACTAAATTCTCCAGAAAGTATCTTGCCTTAGCCTACTAGCACTATAGATTAATACCGGTAACTAATCCTGAATTATCCAAACGACAATGCGTCACTATCGAGGAATCGAACCCCAACCCTCCGCTCTTCTTGACCTGTCTGTCCATTACGGTAATCTGAATTGATATGAACGCTCTGCAGAAGTTGGAAACAAGTAGAGATGGTGCGGTGTGCAAAATTTTTGTCCGCAAACTGCACCGCACCGCTCAATTCTGTCCGCATACCGCACTGCACCGCAAAAAAATTGTAAACTAGTTGCACCGCACCGCAAATACTACCGCAAGTCAAAATATAATGGTTAATGACATTGTGTAACACTAATACTGTAGTTTACTGCATGCAAAATTATAAACCAAACAGGTTGGCACCCACGGTTCACCTGATCCTCGTCAAACAATAGCTTTAAATAATGACTTGGTCTAAATTGTTGCTTAAATAAACAAGCCCATTAACCCACATGCTAGGTTTGTTCAAAACAAAAGTATCCCAATCATGAATCTAACCATGGACATTACTGATATGTATGGAAAATATCACCACTTCCACTTTAACTGCCAAAGTTTGCTGGCTCCATTAATGCACTCATGTAAACATTAACATTAAAACCACACTCACATCATTACTAGTCTTGCCAGGAGTAAGTCATGATCATGCTTGATAAGCTACAGTGTATACAAATCTGTCCTTTAATTGTAATTTTATACAACACAAGAAGGCTATAAATACATTCTAAGTTTCATATCAATTTAGCTCTAAAATTCTATAACTTGTCTGGCATAATAAACAACTTTAGCTCAAAGTTTCTTAAGCTTAAAGTGAAGAATTGCTATGCAAAAGCAGTTTTAATCATTACCAGTACATCTAAGTTTTTGTTACAGGTATCATGTATGATATCGGAATACTGATAAATATAAATCAAAAAAGTGGTCTAAGCACTCAGTGCTTTTGCACCTTCAGTCAATGAGTATTGACATGTTGAATTTGAAGCAATGTTAGAAGCAATTATTACCAATTATGGTAGCTTGTATTGATTAGGAATGGAGAAAAACATGCATATACCATACATAATGGCCCACATAAAAGTGTGTGACTAAGAGTGTGCACAGATAAAAGCTGAGATGCAACACATAAAAACCAACCATAGATAATATTATACCATTACTTTGTTTCTATCTCACTGTTTTAAGATATTACTTGAAAACAAACAGCATCAAATCTTTGCAGTGTGCCTAATGTTCAAAGTCATTTAACACCAAGCAACACAAACTGAAGCAAGCAACTAACACAAGGCAGAACAGAAATTTCAGCAAGCAAATAACTTAGATAAAAATAGGCAAGCCAGAATCATTGCATTGTAAGCATGTGGTACCACACAAATAAGGTTAAAAGAGAAAAAGATACACTGACATCAAAATATGGGTCCTCTTAAAACAGTAGAACTCTGAGGCTACTTTACACTGTACAGGAATAGGTTGGCATGTGGGGTTGGGTTATAGTGATACTAACTACAATTACATGAAACAGATTTTCAAATTATGAATGTGAAATTCTTTACTCACAGCTCAGATTACAGTACTCTGGGACTGTAGACTCAAGCATTCAGCAAAATTTTGTCATGCTCAGTGCTATAATAGTAAACTTTAATTTTCATTGCAATGGATCATTCAGTTCTTAGTAATACTACTACTGTAATAGCCACTAGCTTACTGATCAGTGATATGCAGCAAACTCCACATAAGCCTTGACTGTTGACTTTACTCCATCAAAAAGCTAAAGTAGGCCTACCATACCAGTCAGCACTTAGCAGCAACCAATAGGCTGACAGGCCTATCATTACTGGTATCACCTACCAGTATCCGGCTACACTCAGTATTTGGTTACTTTAACTCAACTTACAAGTACCAGTACCTGCGAACAGTTTGACTTATATCAGAGTTATAAATGACTGGCTAGTTATAAATGACATGATATCACCTTATCTGTTGTGTCTGGTGTTAAGTCTATGCAGTAGGCTATGCAATAGCCTAGGGTAACTATTACCACTGGCACAGAATCACCAACTACCACTCAGTACAAGTACTCATCCAGCCCAGCATACCGGTACTTTTAGATACTAGCCTATGCAAGGGAGGCCAACAATTTGAAAGATAAACCTAGCTTACCGGTAAACCACGGTACCTAACAGACTTGGGCTGGCTATATTGGAGACTGAATTAACAACTGAGGTAAAGCTACAAAAGAGTGGCTGATTCCTAACCTAATCCTAATGCAAAGAAATGGTCTCATCCTCCTTCACGCTGCGCGGCACTGCACTGCAGAACTGCTGGAATTTACCACGCTGCGCGGCGCTGCTGGTCTAACCGCGTACGCGGCCGCGTACACTGCGCGGTTACCATCACTAGAAACAAGTGACACGCTTGAGCAATCACAGCGGCCAATCAAAAACGAGCTTTTTCTTTTTTCTCGTGATTTGTACTTTCTCTGCATTAAATGCTAATCCAATGTACCTTAAGGTACGAACTAGAGATGTCAACCGCGTAGCGGACGCGGCGGACGCTGCCGCGCGCGGCGGGTGCCGCGCGGGCACCGCGCAACGTTATCACAGATTTTGCCGTGCAGTGCGGGCTGCGGACAGTCCGGTTTGTGGTGTCTTTTGTCTAAAATTCTTTCGATCTCTAAGTGCCTCTTTGCTATTAGAGAAGCGTCATAAAGCGTCTCTGAAAAAAATTAATTGCGTTGTCACAAGTTCACAACCAACTCACGGAGTGCATATTTTCTTGTGCGAGTCGAGTCTATGAGGAACGACGCACCAGGCTTGTTCCTCAGCACATTGATGCGGTCGTGCTTTTGAATAGTTATTGGAAGTCTAAGTAAATTTATTTCCAGGGCAATTTATACTGATGTAATGCCAGTAAACAATTTGGTATTTGCTAACTTTTGGTATTTGTATTACAGTAGAGTGGTAGGTGAAGTATTACTTACTCTACAGCTTGAGATTAAACAGTATTAAGCAAAACTTTTAGTACTAAAGTTTTAAATTGCAAGTCTAAATTAGCTGAATTGTTTCATTATGTAAAACATTTTAGGTTAGTGGGTCTATTTTGTTGATGTTAATACACAATTGTACAGCAGCAATTTGTGCTTATATCCTTTCTCTTAAAAACTTTGCCACCATTGTACTTCAAACATTTTATCACTGCTGTATTACATTTAGCACAGTTGGGTCTTGGATGCTCTTTGACTTTACTAATAAGTAGCAATATTTCCTGTATAGCTCAAGAAAATGGTTTAGATGCTGTGTCTATTTGCTTGAATTGTTTAATATTTTTTTTAATGTTTTTCATCATTGATAAAATTAGTTTATGGCAATTTAATGTTTTTATAACCTCATCGAAATTTGTTAGATATCAAAAACGATTTACCTTTGGGACTTGGGTGGAAGTTGTATGATTTGCTCTTACAAAAAACATTAAAAACTTGTGTCTATCAGCTATTTGCCATAAAAATCTAGCTTATTTTTTTGCAAAAAAGCTGGGGTTGACCTTTACTGCTTCATAATTATGGAGATTGCACCTAAACAAGTAGGCTATTATTTCATTTATCTATTGTGAGGCTTTATTAGGTTGGCTAAAAACAAAAATTATTATGTTTTCTGTATATAGTCAAAATTTTGGTTCATTGCATGTGCTTTATTCTTCTCATCCATGTGGATGCGGCTTTTTCATTTTCTCATTTTTTAGGGAGACACTTGATTTGACTTGGCAATAAGCATGTTTTCAATGTATGACGGTACATTGTGGAAATGCTAAATGATGAAAACAATAAACCTTTATTGAAAGGTTGTGACTAAGAGAAATCTGAAACAGAGTATTGTGACTGTGAAATCTGAAACAGAGTATTGAAGAAAACAATCTTCCTAATCTAATGGATCAATACTTAGAAACAGCTCAAATCAACCAATTATCGTTTAATGGAAGTGTTAGAAATACCTTCTCTGCATTATCTCTTAATATTAGGTCTATTGTGAAAACTGAAAATTTTAACAAATTAGAAGCGTTTTTAGCAAATATGGAATTCAAACCTGATATAATCTCTATCACTGAAACTTGGATCAAGCAATCAAGTACTGGACCTTTTAAAAATCTAGAGGGCTATCAATTTGTATCTAACTGTAGAAAAGATTGTAATGGTGGGGGAGTGGCATTTTATGTTAAAAACGGTATATCTTTTCATATGTGCGACGACCTCACCATCATGAATGAAAGAGAATTTAAGTCATTATTTATAAAAATTACTCTATCAAAAGACACTCTTATGTGTGGAACAATTTATAGGGCTCCACAAAATGATAATGACTCGCATCAGCGATTTCTTAACACTTTAAATGACTGCCTAAAAAAGATTGATTTGACAACCAGATGTTTTCTCTATGGAGACTATAATTACGATTTAGCAAAAATTGCAGAAAAAAGCAATGTAAATGATTTTGTGGAATTGATGGCAGATCACTCGTTTTTTTCAATTATCAACAAGCCCACCAGAACTACAGATACTTGTGCTACCGTACTTGATCATATCTGGACAAACTCTTTCTCTACTATCACCAAATGTGCTGTAATCACGCATCCATTATCAGATCATATGCCAGTGGTAATGTGCGCAAGTACTGAACGAGACAATGCCGAAGCATGCACTTTTGAAAGACGTTTTACAAACAAAGCTATGGAAAGTTTTTTTAATAACTTAGAAAATATCCAAGTTGATGAATTTACAAATGAGACTAGAGCACCTGACTGTGTCTACGAAAAATTTATAGATAAGTATATGTATGTTTTCAACGAAAGTTTTCCATTAATGAAGAAAAAATTACATCACCCGAAAAACAATTGGTTTGATAGAGAATTAAAAGAATTACTGATTAAAAAAGAAAAACTTTTCAAAAAATTCTGTGCACAGAAAAATATCTTTACTAAGACAAGGTTCAACAAAGCGCGAAATGAATATTTTCGAGCAATCAAAATTAAAAAACAAGCATACTATGCTTCCTTATTTAAAAAACAGAACAATAATTTGAAACAAACTTGGCGAGCCATTAATAATCTGCTTGGTAAAGCTAAACCCAAATCTTGTTCTTCGTTAAAAATTAACAACCAAATTGTTAATGATGTTAAACAAATAACTAATCATTTTAATCAGTACTTTTCAAATGTCGGTTATGCGCTAAGGGAAAAGCTGCCTCAGTCTTGCTGTGACTTCAAAACATATTTACCAAAATCTTCTTCCAAATCTCTTTATCTTAATCCTGTAACTCCAATGGAAGAAAAAAGAGTCATAACAGAACTAAAATCTAAACATAGCTGCGGTTTAGATGGCATATCAACAAGAATATTGAAGTTATGCCCTGACAACATTGCTTTAATTTTAGCACATATTTTTAAGCTATCCTTATCTGAGGGCGTATTCTTAAAAGCATTTAAACAGGCTAAGGTCATCCCGGTATTCAAAAAGGGGTCAACTTATGACGTTAATAATTACAGACCAATAAGCTTACTTCCAGTTATGTCCAAAGTATTAGAAAAATTAGTGTACACACGCCTTGTCAGTTTCTTAAATAGGAAAGGATTTTTTCATGAAATGCAATTTGGATTTCGTCCAAACCATTCTACAAGCCATGCCACTACATTACTAATTGAAAAGATAACTGAAGCATTTGAAGCAAAACAAGCCATGGTTGGTGTGTTTTTAGATTTGTCGAAAGCATTTGACACAATTGATCATGATATTTTACTATCAAAACTCTTCCATTATGGAATAAGAGGCATACCTTATGACTGGTTCAAAAGTTATTTAACAAACAGGCAACAACAAGTCATGTGCCAAAATGTACTCTCCAATGTAAAATACATCAATATTGGTGTTCCTCAAGGTTCCATTTTGGGACCTCTCCTCTTTTTAATTTACGTTAATGACTTTCCTCAATGTATTACAAAAGGAAAAACTATAATGTTTGCAGATGATACAAACTTATTTTTCACCGGAAAGTGCCACAATAGTGTCTTTAAAGAAGCAAATCAAGAACTAAAACTTGTTGACAATTGGCTTCTCTCTAACAAACTATCACTAAATATTAACAAAACTAGCTATATCGTATTTCGCACTCCTAACACCCCACTACCAGTGAGCAATAACTTGCATCTACGTGGCAAAGCATTGAATAGGGTGGAATCTCTACGTTTTCTGGGAATCATAGTTCATGAGCATCTGTCTTGGAAGCCACATATGGAATTGTTATTGCAAAAGATTAGAATCAATACCGCAGTAGTCAGAAGAATACAACACTATCTCAATCAAGAAATTTTGCTACTACTCTATAACTCCATGGTTAAGAGCCACTTGCAGTACTGTATTCTGACCTGGTGCAATGGCAATAAGACTTTGTTACAAACTCTTCAGCGAGCAGCAAACAAGTTCATTAGACTCATTTTTAAATTAAATTATCGCGAAAGTGTAAAAAATACGATGCAACAAAATCACATATTAACAATCAACCAGCTTTTTGAAATTGAATTAGCTTGCTTCATGCATCGATATGATCATGGCAAACTGCCATTGGCTTGCCGGGTCTTACTAAAAAATAATTCCAAATCCTCCAAAACTAAATTGCGTCAAACCAGAAGCAACTCTGAATTCTTTCCTGCATATTGTCGAATCAATTTAACAATGCAATCAATTAAGTATAAAGGACCAGTGCAATGGAATAAAATCCCTTCATCAATAAGAGTAGTAAAATCCTTAACCACATTCAAATTGCTACTGCAAGATTTCTTTAAAAAAAAAAGATTAGTTATATAACGTTAAGCATGCCTCATGTCCTCAACACTCTATCACTATCAGTCCATTTCTATACCCTACCACAAAGTCCTTACCCTCTTCATTTCCTTGAACATGTCTTGTACTGTACATAGCTCATCGCAAATTTGCTTGTTTTTTATTATTTGTAACTATTGTGTGATTGCTACGAAAGGTTCAGCGCCCATGCATTGTCATTGCTTTTTGCGTGTGATTAATGAAGCTTGAAATTGTGCATGTTTCAACGTATATCGTTTTGTCGCTGTTTTCCTTTTTCTGGTTTGGTGGTGTGCTTTCTTTGTCTTAAACGTTGCTCTGGTGAGCCAGAAATAAAAATTCACTATCACTATCACTATCACTGTACTTGAAATTGAAAGAGTTAGCTGGTGTCAGTCAGTATGAATATTGCATCAAGTAATGAAACCTAGAGAAGAGTGTAGAAATTCCATTAAGCACAACTGATTTGATAAGCAGGTAAAAACGTTTGAGTCAAAATGAGGTAAGCAATGAGTATTGCATGTTTATTCATAAACAGAAAGCTCTAGGGCCACAGTTGTTAGCTGGTACTGGTGCCATTCAATATTTTACAAACCAAATGTTAAATTTTGACAGGTTTCCTTTACCTTCTTAATTATTTCTAGATAGTTAGTAGTGATGAGTATTTACAGCATCATTGATGAATTGAAATGATGATTTGCTTTTTATACTATTATCTTAGTTTCACCATGCCTATATTACTAAACGTTAAAGAATAATTTAAAGCAACTTAGAGAATGATTTTATGAATTAGGGTAAAGTGAGTCATTATCAGCTTATATCGGTACCGGTATCTAGTTAGCGACTTCACAAGCAAAAAACAAAATTTTTGCAGTATTTTTTATTGCTGTTATATTACCAACATGTTTCCATGCAGTGCTTTGCGGGTGCAGCGCGGGCGCAGTGCAGTATTTTCCAAAATTTTGCAGTGCAGTGCAGTGTGCGGACAGACCCCTTGCAGTGCAGTGCGGGCGCAGTGCAGAAAAAGTGTGCCCGCAACATCTCTAGTACGAACGTGTACAGTGTACACGTTTTCTGCATTTGAAAGCCGAAAGATTAACGTACTTTTTTGCATTAAGAAGCCTTGATCCAAAACTAATCGGGTGCCCGAGACCTGGCAAACAAGTTTTTAGAATTTCATGCAAATCGTGAGCTTACGAGCTTACAAGCGTACCGGCGAAAAAAATTTGCTCTTCTAGCAAATGTTTTTCGCTGGCAATTTTACTCTAGTAAGGTGCTACGCCCGTAAGGTGGTACGCCTGGGCTAACGGAATTTTCCTTGAAAAGAAACTAAGGTTACGCTTGTAAGCTGACGATTTTACGCACAGTGGAGACCGGCCCTTATTGGTTCGATGGATAAATTTAATAGCACTAGTTTGTATCATAATGTTTCGCTGGTAGTTTACTTGTAGCATCATCTAACATTACAGATAAATTACGAGGTAATGCTATAAAAATAGCTATTTAGTGAACGGTTATGAAACGACGCTGTGGATATTTTAGATACCTTAAAAATCATGAAACACCCCCATTACCCCCTTTTTTTCTTAGTTATTATTTTCGATCAATATTTTTTTAATTTAATACCTTTAAACAAGAAATTTTTCATGGTGTACTGGTATTTTAGCTTAGTAGGTAAAACGTCGAGACATAGTACCGGTAATCGAAAAGTCACGAGGTCCACGTTTGATTATTATTGAACGGGTGATTTGTCGTTGCATTCATGGAAAAACACATAGCGCTTATTTTCTATGGGACCAAATGTATATCTGCTGAGCTGCCTCGCTGTACAAATTAATCCTAAAAAACATTTTCGTGGGTTATATAGGACAGAGGTGGCATCGAGCGTTTGTTTCACAGCATAATTTTAATCCCTATTCACCACTAATTTTTAATAAGTTTTAACGAATTTGATTGCCCAACAAATTTTAATGAATTCGATTGGGATGGTGGCCGTGCTAGTTGACCGCTTCCCGAATAATGGAAGCGCAGAGAAACTCGGCCGCACCCCCAACCAATGTCTGGACCAAAAGTTGAAGATACAGTAGACCCAATAACAGATTTGTACGCAGGCTCAGAGACAGAACAGTAAGAAAGAGTTGACTGACATCCCATAAAGGATGTACACAGGCGCTCAGGAAAAGTTCTCTTTATGACTAATTCTGTGTAGATATTGCAAATTGTATTAACAGTAATTAAGAGATATGATGATAGCCAAATAATTTATTGGCTGTGCCTGTGCCGTTACAGCAAAGGTGGGTGAGCTCATGGAGAATGGGGTTTGATAGAACCAATTTTTCTGTAGAAAATGAAGGAAATTGACAGACAGAATGTGAAGTCTCCATGGGCGTAGATCCAGGGGGGATGGGGGGATATATCCCCCCAGAATTTAGGCAGGGGGGGATGTTATCTAAAATATCCCCCCAGATTTTTGACAGAGCTAGTTTAGCTTTTTAAGGGTTTAATCAACGATTCTGCAATCCAAACGTCCTGACTTCGTTCGATGTTGCGTACCGGTATTTTGCTTGCACCAAGCTTGCTATTATTTCAAGTTGGATCGTTGGACACCATCGCTTTGTAGTGCGATCTCAGACTCTCAGTCATGACATTATTGCGTCATAATATGCAGATCTACGCATTACTCTGCTCTGCATTTTCTTCGTTCTAATATCTCTGCATCATTATCATTATGCGCGCTGCAACGCTACGTAATTACAACACAAGTGACCAGGGCCCATATGACAGAAATTTCCTCGTTCGCATTGATAACGAGAACTTTTTAAGAGGCGCTACTGAACGAAATACTTGCTAAACGTAAGAGGTCATTTTTGCACGTGTATGTAAAACCTTGCGAAATCCGCAACGTCATTCTGCTCGCTAAGTTGCTTCAAGCGATTGCGGAAAGCAGTTCGAGTAAAAAAATGTCACATTTTCCTCACTAACTTAAAGAGGATTTTGAGGCACTCTTTAAGCGAGCGAGAAATCTTTTTGGTTAAAAAATTTAATGGCGAAAGGTCGAAAACTTCTAACTAAAGCGAATTTTTGCTGAACATTAATAAAAATTGTCGCCATGTTTTCTATTAGACTGCTAAGACGAAAGCAAATTGCATTGAGAACCATTTGCTGTTTCAACTGATAAAAAAATATTGAATAGCGCCAGTTGACAAAAATAGCGATATACCCTTTTTATAAGAACAATTTTCTAAGAACACGAGGCACAGTTTTGCTCAAAATTTAAAGCACAAATTAAAAACAATGCCAGCCTTGGCAGAAAAATAAACCAAAAACAAACGAAAAAAAACAAGAACAAACAAAATCAATAAAAGAAACTGAATTTTGTACTGATTTAAAACGATGAAATTTTAGTGATTTTGCTTGTGTTTGCAAGCAAAATTGCAACTATTCCAAGATTATAGAGCGCTGCTGCTCCGCGCGAGCAATCGAGAAATTTTTTTAGCAGTTGTTCATTATGAAAAAGCTTGTTCTTTTTTTTGCAATTTTACGATGCTGCAAAAGCAGGAGTAAAGCCTTCACTTAAGCACACAAAGTAATAGAAATTAAACAGTATTACAATCATGGCCGATAAAATTGACATCAATGCTTGCAAAAATTTTTAAAAATGAAGAACAAATCAGCCTGAAAATCGGCAAACATTAAAAACAGCCAGTCTCAACTCAACATTTACCGCGGTTCTAAAAAAGAAGAATGTACTTCGACTTGTTCACTTTTCTAAAATTTTGTTACCTAAAGTTACTGTTAACGTATGAGTTTACCCTCCAACAACTTCAAGGGCGTTTTACGTCATTTAAAAAATTGTAGTATAGAAAAAGTTGTACTTTTTTTACCATCCAAAAATATGATTAAAATCTGTCATTCATTAAACTTATTACTGTATTATTGGTCGAGGAATTTGCAAGCTTAGAATAATGAGGCATGTTTTACAGCATTTTTTTTCATAACAATGCAATTACGCAATATATACTATACAGTACGCTTGAACGCATCATTTTGAAGTAGAACTGCATCTGACGTCACAATGAATATTTATTACATACTAACAGTTGCTACGTAACATCTCGCAAAGGAGTTCGAACGAGCGGTTTTAACGAGTGTTTGGCGAGACGGCTTGGAAATGGCAGTTTGTCTACTAAGGTTATCTGTTCGTTAGCATCTTTTAGCGAGCGAAAATGGCCTTTACGATCTTGTTAATCAGTTCTGTCATGTCGGCCCAGTTTAGCCGAAGATTATGTTATTTTGATCCCGGTATCAATGAAGCGCAAGTACAGAAAAATTAGTGATTTTTTTTGAGGTAACAAAGGTACCAGATAATAATTCAGACATCGACGCTAACAATAACGATACCCCCATTGATATTTTGGATAATGAAGCTGGCCTTGAGGATAATGCACAAGACTGCGAAGAGACAAAGTCGCCACCAGAAAGAAGCCGTAAAAGAACTACTGCTTGTAGGCCTGCAAACGCGGAAGGGCATTCCAGGTTCAATGAAGAAGCAGCTGAAGCCAGTCAAGCGTTTCCACAAAAGATATCACAATTTACTGAGGCGTACCAGCCTACTGATATTATTTTTCCTCCAAAGCAAACAAAAACTCAGAACGTATATTTCCAGCAAAAATGGTATAAGGAACATCCATGAATACATTATGACAAGAACCTGAAAAAAATTTTGTGCTTCACATGTGCTAAAGCGGACAATTTAGGTTCGCTTACGTTTTGCCAAAACAAGGAGCCAGCATTTATAACAGATGGATTTGATAACTGGAAAAAAGGAAAAGAAAAGCTGAAAAAACATGAATCAACCGACACTCATTGCTTTGCTGTTTATCAGATGAGCACAAGAGAACAACGTCCCATTACAGCACAACTCTCTGCCGCCAAAGAGAAACAACAAGCTAGCGCTCGACGATGCTTAATGAAAATATTTACAACCGCGAAATTTTTGCTCCGTCAAGGGCTAGCTTTTCGAGGTCATGAACAGGAGGAGGGAAATTTCAATCAGTTGTTACGACTGAAAATGGAAGATGACCCTGAACTTCATAGCTACATGGTCAATACTATCACATTTAGTTCTCCTCAAGCCCAAGAAGAGGTAATGAAAATGTATTGTCATGCTGTTTTACGAAAATTAGCGGCAGATATTATAAAAAATAAATTTTTTTCTGTAATTGTTGATGGAACGCAAGATATTAATGGTGTGGAGCAGGAATCAATCTGTTTGCGACATGTTGATTCAGACTTGAATGCGCACGAGACATTTCTCGGCCTGTACAAAACATCTGCCACGGATGGTCAAGCAATAGCTAGCATCGTTTCTGATGAACTTCAGAGATTTTCCCTTTCAATTGATAAGCTGCGTGGACAAACATACGACGGTGCGGCCAATATGAGCGGAAAGTATAGCGGATGCCAAGCTGTGGTAAAAAATCTTCAACCATTGGCTTTGTTTTTCCTTTGTTTTGCTCATGTTTCCAATCTAATAATGAAACATGCAGTCTTGGAGTGTTTTGCCATCCGTAATGCTATTCAATGGGTACATGAATTAAGAGTGTTATATCAAAGATCTGGCAAATTTAAAGTAAGCTTTTAGATTTACATTGTCCGCCTGAGAACTACTAATGTGGTAATTGTTTGTAGTTATAGCACTAACATTTACATGAGCCTTGCCAAAATGTCAAAGTAAGTTAAAATTTAAAAAATGATTTTTAACTCGACGGTAGAAATTTAAGAGTAAATCAACTACAGTATCACAGAAGTACCCGACGGTAATTGTCTTTATCAGCGTAAGGTAATATGTTTGTGCTTGCTTGCAGAGAATCTACAAAGATATAGCGGAAGGTAACAGCAGTAATGCTATAAGAGTTTTAGCAATTCGGCCACTTTGTCCCACCCGGTGGCTATGCAGAGCTAAGGCTATTAAGCCGTTATCGACAACTACAAGAGCGTTTTGGAAAGTTTAGATGAAATGAAGAAATCCGGCAACTCGGACACTGCTGATAAAGCTCACAACTTGGGATTGTGCTTTGGCAAAGGGGAAACTTATCTTTGTCTGTTAATGGCTATCAAACCTCTAACTGTATTGGAACAACTTAACCGATCCTTTCAGGCCCGTTCGGCTAATATCTCGGGTAAGCCATAGTTTTAAAAGTAAATCGTAAGCTTACAGTATATCTTGAGCTGATTAATTAAACTTGATGACTATTTCTGGTCATTTTTCGAGTTCGTATTGCTCTAATTATTTTTACTTTTTGAAACCGCCTAAAAATTAAGCAGAAACTCAGAAGCATTGTGTGTTAAACAATTTAGAAGCTTCCAATGGCCCCAGCTTCATTTGTTATCCTGTAAATTTGCTTACGAAGAAAAAAGTGTAATCTGCACCTTTTTTGCCACGCAAATACGTGACAATGACAAGGGTGCAAGCTTGGCCAACGAACTTTCGTTCCCGTCTCATTTTTTTTGACAAGGATGTCAATTGTCAACTGTTGGTATAATATATGTTGTATTTGCAGAAATGTTGAATGCAGTCCAAATTGCCAAAGAAGAAATGATTCTAATGAGAACCGACGTTTCATTGGCTGCAATGTTTAACTCAGCTCAATCCACCATTGATGATTTGGAACAAACAGTACTTCATCTTCCTCGTAAAGAAAGATTACCAGACGAGTCTCCAAATGTTCAGATTGAAAAGATGTATCGGCGCTACTACTTTCAGTTTCTTGATGCAACCATCGGCGATATTTCTACTAGATTTGAGCAGCACACCCGCGACTTTAATACGTATACCAAGCTTGAGCAAATGCTTATAAGTGGAGAAGTTGACCCAAACTTGACACAAAATTATTCAGAGCTTGATGAAAGCACGCTTGGCATTCAGCGGAAAATGTTCTGCCATCAAACCAAATGCAAAAGCCTAAAGGAAGCTCGTCAAGCCTACCAAAAAATGCCCGATGCTGTGCGAGGTTTATTTTCCCAAGTATACATCTTAATGAAAATGCTCATTGTGTGTCCTGTCTCTTCTTGTGAATGTGAGAGAAGTTTCTCAGCACTTCGTCGACTAAAAACTTGGCTGCGAAATACGATGACTCAACAACGACTAAACTATTCAGCCGTTGCCACGTGCATAAATCCGTTTTGGATGAAGTGGACACAGTTCTTTTAGCAACTAATTTCGTCAGCCGCTCTGATATCAGAAAAAACATGTTTGGCAACTTTCCTCCTATTCACCATCACAGCGCTTGAATAACTGACTGCCAAACATTTGGAGTGCGATAAATACCTTAATGCAACAACAATTGCTAAAAATGTGAAAGTTTTTTTATAGCGATAGGGGCACAACTTTCGCACCCCCTTTTCCTAATTTCTTTGAAAATTTTTTGAAGCTAAACTTTTGATAGGATTAGTAACGCTTTTTGTGTTGTTTTATGTAAATCTTCGTTGTAATAATTTTTTATGATTGTGTCTTGTTTGGGTTTTAAACGTTAGTTGGTCAAACAAAGGCCAAAAGGAACTTTGAAAAGTAGGTCCTTTACGTTTATAAACCCCTCTCTGATCTACAAACGGCACCAACATTTTTGACTATAGCAATCGTATCATCCCCCACTTTCAAATAGAGATCTACGCCACTAGACGTCTCCATTGGAGATACTTGGTGTATTAGATTTTGGAAATGGCAGGGAATAAAGAACCAGGAACCAACGCGTTGGGCAACAGCCATGACCAGAAAATCAGCATGTGCATTTTCAGGATACTAGCGTGACTAGGGAGAACCCATTAAAAGATTAAAATGTCGTTGCTAGAGAGTGAAAATAAGGCGTGGGACTAGACACTTAGGTGACCATACGTCCTCTTTTTGGAAAAGATTTTCTCCTTTTCAACAAAAACTGATTATTCTTCCATTTTTTGGTCTGCATTCAAATTTAACAAAAAAAGCAAAAAAAGCAAAAACCTCTTTTTGTTCTACACCTAAATTTAAAGACTTAAGCTAGCTTAAGCTAGATCGGCACGTTGATTATAATACTTGGAAAATTGTGTCCTTTTTAGTGACAAAAATATGGTCACCTTACCAGAGGTGGGCACAAATAGCCATATATCAAAAGCGCATCACAACAAAGCGCAACGATCTTTTCAACCAGTAAAAGCGAAGCGTAAAATGCACAATTTAATTTTTTAAATTTCTGAAGCGCAGCGCAGCGCAGCTTCCGCAATAAACTTATGGATTCAGTTAAAGTGCAACGGAATTCCGCAATTCCGGAGAGGCAATTTTGTACCAAGTTAAAGTGAAGCCTAACTTCCGCGATTAAAATTTCACAACACAATTCAAACACCGCATTTTTTGAGATTTTAGACAGAAAAAGAATAAGTAATTTGCAAAAGAAGGCCGATATTTATTAATATTAAACAACCGAGATAGAACTAAATTAAGTTCAATGAATAGAATTGCGCTTCAAACCAAAAAGAAATTGAAAGCGCAAGAAATTTTGAAGACTTTAGTCCGCCTCGTAACTTCTACAATGTTTCAAAATAAAACATTAACGTGCAAAGCAACTTCTGCAATTGCGGAGGTTGCGGAAGTTGCGCTTTGAGCTTCTAATTGCGCTTTGCCCACCTTTGCATCCTACCATAACCATCAAACCCTCCAAGAGAAATTATGAAGGGAGCGATAAAGGTAAAAGAAGAACGAGTGGGAGACCGTGAGAAAGAGAACTGCCTTGTAGTGACAGAATATCATTTGGTTGTTACACAAGACGCGTTCCGGTCTAGTCATAGAGGTAAACTTCTGCTGTAAAACTGGAAGCGATTAATCCTATGGTCCGGCAGACAAGGTAAGGGATTCATAGGTATTGTAGAGTAAGATGGGGTACAATGGGACGTGGGGCACCATAGGACACGCTAATTATAAAAAAAAAACTGTGCAACTCTGAAACTTTGTATTTGTAAAGTTGTTTCGTCTTACCAAACTCTTGCTTTTTCAAAAAAAAGTTGTTCAATAAAAGTTTTGGTACTGATATACGGTGTCCTGGGAAATGCCGGTACTGCAAATGCCGGTACTGGAAAATGCCGATACTGGAAAATGCCGGTACTGGAAAATGCCGGTACTGGAAAATGCTGGTACTGGAAAATGACAGTACTGGAAAATGCCGGTACTGGAAATTGACAGTACTGGAAAATGCTGGTACTGGAAAATGCCGGTATTGGAAAATGCCGGTACTGGAAAACGCCAGTACTGGAAAATGCCGGTACTGGAAAATGCCGGTACTGGAAAATGCCAGTACTGGAGTGTTGCCAATGCAAAAAATTTTATTGTTTAGATTGTGGTACCTGGTAGTAGGCTAATATAGGACATCTACTTTCTAAAAATTTCTAAAAGATTGAACATTATTGAGCCCTTTACTCGGATGTGCCTTATGCATGGATAAGGTTATGACCTACTCTCTTTTTTTATCATTTAATTTGGAATTATTGCAGCTTTGTTGAATTTTCATGTATTTTATTTGTTTGGTACGGTAAGTGTGCTTTGTGTAGTCTGTTGAAATAAGCATGATTTTTACTAGCCTATGAAAATGAAGCCATTATTGATAGCCTACTGCAAATATTTCAGAGCACCATATCAGCTATTGTCAGCTACACACTACAACTTTATGTTGTCAGCATGGCAGACTACCATATGTTATTTACAGCAGTTCTATTAGTTTACTATTTTTCAGACTAGGCTATAAGGCAAACCTAAACTGTAAATTACCGGTACTTAAAATTTTCCCAAAAAAATTGAATTTCCCTTCTTGTATAAACTACAGTAAATCAAGTTTTTTGATAGATTGCTTTAAATATGTAGATCTCGAATATACCGCAAACTGCATATCTACTGTTTAAAATGAAATTTGCTATGCAGATTGCAGATGGCTTATAATCTGGTGTGGTAGGTTACCGGTACTTGTCAGTAGTACATCAGACATAAGTTCATGTTGCTGATAGTGGTGCTGGCATATAACTGTCATGCCCATGCATTTTGTTATGACAAAGAGACTAAGACACCAACTAACAAAATTTGTATCCAAATCAACTTAGGACTGTTGGCTACCCTAATCTTCAATGAGAAAAATGTTAACAAATTTAAGTACCAGTAGCAAATTTAAATATCACAAACATGAAACAATACCAATAGTAGCAGTAAAATTTTATTTACTACGATACACCACAAATACAGTTAACATTTAAAATTAAAAAGACATAATAGCATGCTGGGAAAGAGCAGAAGACCAAAAAATAGCCAGATACATACATGCTATCAATACTGTACACAAAATATTGCAGCAGCCCACACTCACAAAAAAATGTCAAAACATGGTGTTGAGTTAAAAAGTTATAATAGTGTACAGTATCTAGTTGAAAAGTAGGCCTATCTGATTGAAAAAGCGAAACAGTAAAAGTAGATATTGCCTGACTGCATGCAACTCAACCAGGCAAAAATTTATGTTGTACCGGCATGGCTGGGTATCCTTGCTGACCCTAACCACATTTGTAGGCAACCGTGTATACTGTGGTCCTAACCTAACCTCTACTGAACTGCAGTAGGCCTATTGTAATTTTGCTTACTCTTAGCGTACTAATTCAAGGCCTCCTACTCATTCTGAAATTTTGAAAAAACTTTACCAATTTTGTTAAGCACTTATTGTAGTTTGTGTACCTTTCAGCCTACCTCCAGATTTCAAATTTCTCTCAGTCCATTTCCAACACAGGCTGATTTTTTCACTGCAAGAATTTTTATAGCTTATTTCCATAATACACCATTTCACAGCCTACCAAAATATTGAATGGCAACACTCCAGTACTGGCATTTTCCAGTACCAACATTTTCCAGTACCGGCATTTTCAGTTCTGGCATTTTCCAGTACTGGCATTTTCCAGTACCGGCATTTTCCTGTACCAGCATTTTCAGTACTGCCGTTTTTCGGTACCGGCATTTTCCAGTACCAGCATTTTCAGTACCGGCAATTTCCAGTACCGGCAATTTCCAGTACCGGCCTTTTCCAGTACCGGCATTTTCCAGTACCGGCATTTTCCAGTACTGTCATTTTCCAGTACTGTCATTTTCCAGTACTGTCATTTTCAAGTACCATCATCCCCATAAACATTGGGCCGTGTAAAACACAGGTTTTACTCGCGGTTTTTTACACCAGAACTACGTGAAAAACTCGTGTGAAAGACTCGTGTAAAACACGAACTTTTGTACCAGCGGGGTCGTGTTTTTACACGTGTTCTTGAAACGTGTTTTTTCCGTCACCAAAACACAGGTTTTACTCGTGTTTTTTTACACCAGAACTACGTGAAAAACTCGAGCAAAAGACTCGTGTAAAACACAAACTTTTGCACAAGCGGGGGTCGTGTTTTTGCACGTGTTCTTGACACGTGCATTTTCCGTGACCAAAACACAGGTTTTATTCTTTTTTTTTTAACCAGAACAACGTGAAAAACTCGAGCAAAACACAAACTTTGCACAAGCGGGTTTCGTGTTCTTGACACGTGTATTTTCCGTTGTATAAGCTACAAAAATTTACTTGTTTTCACACACTGGTAATATTAATATTACAAGTGAATGAAAACACGTAGATATTTGCAGTGTAGACAACGAAAAACACGTTTAAACACGAACGTCGGTTGTGCAAAGTTTGTCGTAACGGTCCACGCGTTCTCTTCACTGGTGGCAGGTGGGGTAATGGGTAACGGTATTCTTCGTGACGCATTTTACGATGCGTAACCTATAAAATACTGTATTATTCACTCTTGCCACAAATATATCTTAAAAAAGTTTTATTAATAAGCAAAAGCACTAAAAACCTGAAACCCACACACACTCGCAACACAAAACCAACTACAAGTGACAGTCAATACCTTTAGAGTCGTCTTTACGACAATCACATGATCCAGAGATCTATAGCTCAACTCGCATCTTTGTCAATTTGCTGTGGTGTTGGATAAGACGCTTTACGACGATCCGTCAAGCAGCATCTTGGTTGAATCTGTCAAGCGGTATAATCATTCAAGAATTTAAATCTCGTATAAATCCCGTAAGCTCCTATAAACTGGTGCGGATTCGCCTAAATAGTGCAATTGTCTTTGTCCCATGAAAGTAGACGAGTAACCAGGATTTTGTGAGGAGGCCTCTATTGCTTGAAAAATATCTCATATGGGGGCGAAACCCCCAGCTGCTGGCAATTTTAATGCTTTTGTCAGAAAAAATAATCATTTTAGCGTCAATTCGGATCAATTTTGTACCTTTTTGGAGCCATTTAAAGGCGGTGAATCATCCAGCCAATTCCGATGGTTTACAATAGCTAAAATTGAACTATAATTTTTGATATTTTTTGTTTTGATTTTGGGGCAGCGTTTGCAAAGACATTCAGCAAATACAAAAGATGTCCCCCCGAAAAAAGTTTTTGGAAACTCTGAGTTTTGATCTTCCCGCCAAAACCACAGTTCTCTATACTATTAGGCCTACTGCAATCTTATTTAACTATTCGGCCTAACTATCTCTAAACTATTAGGCCTAACAGTTTAGAGATAGTTAGGCCTAATTAGGCCTGAACTATTTAGAAATAAACTATCTCTAAACTATTAGGCCTACCACAGTTCTCTAAACCATTAGGCCTACTGTGGTTTTGGCGGGAAGATCAAAACTCAGAGTTTCCAAAAACTTTTTTCGGGGGGACATCTTTTTGTATTTGTTGAATATCTTTGCAACCGCAGTCCCAAAATTAAAACAAAAAATATCAAAAATTATAGTTCAATTTTAGCTATTGTAAACCACTGGAATTGGCTGGATGATTCACCGCCTTTAAATGAACTACATTGCTAAGATTTGAACGTTAATTGAAGAATTACGGTAAATCGCCCAGCTCCTTCAAGCTTCCCTTACTCGCACGTCAAGTCCAAAACATGTTTAAACGTTGCAATTTGGGTTAAAATTTCTAAGTGATTTGGCTAAAGTAGGGCTGAAGCCCCCTTAACCCTTCCCCTGGTTGCGCCACTGCGTGAGAGGATAAAAATGGACCCAATCAATTCAATCATTGCTGCTTCGGTGACGCAGAATTTTTTATTCGATAGTCAGATGCTTTTAAATATTCCTGAATCACCGCTTTCATCCCGCTGTTGGTTGCGTCTGCACCCGCGATCAGAACCTGCGAAAAAATAACTTTTGTTACGACAGTATTTGAACTTTGTTTCAGGTCTGTACATTATGCTAATTATGGTGTGCAATAGTGTGGCCTGTGGGCATAGGTGGGCACGGTACTTTGCAAAAGTATCGCGGTACCGGTACTCGGTACTTTGCTAAAATTAGTACCGTGGTACCGGTACCGGTACTTTCAAATTAAAAGTACCGCGGTAGTACCGCGGTACTTTTGCGATACTTTTAAAAAAAAAATTAAAAGAAAAAAAATTGAACTGATTAACCTCGTTTACTGGATTGTAAATCATCACTTTTAGCAATTTGGTTCGTTTCCGCGACTAGTGCGAACTCCGTAGACCTACAGTTCGTTTTAGAGAAAGTTTGCCGTAGAATAGTAAGCAGTTGCAGTATTATTATTACTACAATAGTGAGTGCAGTACTAGCTAGTGATGAAATTGACTCGATAAAGTATCTAACTTATACGAACTACGGTCACCGGGCTACTTATTGTTCTAAACTTAGAGTATCTTGTGCCCAATAATAACCAAACAGCAGTCATCTCTAAAGCATCACGTACGTAAGTTGACACTGAAGGATACTCTGACGATCATCAGCTCCCAATTATTGGACAAGTGACATTTACACAAAACTTAGAAATTGGGGGATAAACTGCACTTTTGGCGAAGTGTACTGTTTTGATTTGTTTTTTGTCGATTCGTTGCTGCAGTTACTTTTTGCATTTTTTATTTAAAGCTAGATGGGAGCTTACCAGTTGCCAGCTTAAAACGAACGACGCATGTAAATGGTGACTTCTAAAAAATTCTTTTGTTTCCCCGTAATGAGAACAATTTCAAAATTACAGCATTTTTTGTTGCTTTTGTATAGCATATTTATTCTCTTGTCACAACACAGCGTTAGACACTAATTATTGCACAATCCGCACACTTTCATTGTGATATTTACTTCGTGCATGGAGGAATTTGCACCTGCTTAAGAGTTTCTAGTTTTCCAATGTCCCGTGAATTTCGATTTCTTACCACTGAATTTCTGGCTAGTTCGAAGCCATAAGCAGAGATAATCATCGTAAAGCGCTCAATCCAAGGACGCAACAACGTAACCAGTGTGTGGGTTGAACACAGATTATGCAATTAGAGTTGTCGCAAAAAAGCTTTAGCACTTTTGGCCATGCTTTTGGGGGACTCTCAAGAAGATTCTTTGTCTATTTTGATTATAAAAAAAATTAGCTTTTTGGCTAAAGCCTTAAAATACAGGGTGAGCCAAAAGTAGGTGGACAGTAACAAAAAATTAAGTGTAATATAGTAATAGAAAACAGGTAAAATTAAAACAAATTTTAGTACTAAAATTGTAATTATATACCACAAATAACATAGTTGTAACAACGTTAAAATGAACAATTCAATTAAAGTAACTGAAGCATAAATCTATTCCATATGCCGTCCACCTACTTTTGGCTTACCCTGTATTTATTTTTTGTTATGTTCAATTTCGGGTGTTCTAAAAGAGGTGCAATCATAAAAATTGATTTCTTGGGGATTAATTTGTGCGGTTTCAGGGGAGGTGGCATCCAAAAATTTCCAGAGACAAAACCGTGTTTTTTACTCGACAATTTTGCACAAAAATTAGATTGCGTTGTTTTGCCCTGTAGAACTTATTAGAAGAGCGTACAATGTTTAGGAAGAAAAAACCTCATTGCGGCCAAAGCCAAAGTGGGGTTGGTGCAGATGAAAGGATTTTTGAGATAATTTTTCTGTATAAGTATTACCGGGTGAAATACTTTTGGCCGTATTATACATCGTTCGTGAATGAGAACATCTTCTTCGCCAAACGTTCCAGGCATATTTAAAGTCAAAAGCTAATATAAATGGATGCCGGCATAACGTGCAGTAAATTTTTCTTCAAGCATGCCCGTAACCAAAAATTTGCAATGGGGAAACGTTGCAGGGGTCTGGGGGCGGATCCCCCAACCACCGGAGGCAATTGGGGTCGGGGACAAGGCCCCCAGCCACCGGAGGCATAGGGTGTAGGGGCGGATCCCCTAGCTCTCGAAAAATTTTTATTTTTTTGGCAAAAATAACTTAATTTTAGGCCTATTTTAAAAAAAATCAATGCTATTAATACGTGGCATAAAATTAGCAGTGCAAAAAATCATTATACCGTACTAGTTGCATAAATGGTTTATGTGGGAGGTAGCTATTGCTAGAATTTCAGTTCTCTTATTTACAAGTTGGTAAATCACAAAATCTTATTTCGGTAGTTTAGTAAACCTCGCAAGAAGTAATCTATTTCTGCTAAATTTTATAGTGAAAGATGTATGCATATATGGGGGCCAATCGAAGGAAGGTCGAGAAAAGTTGTTGAGCATTTTTCAAAAAGCGATCAAATTTGATTACCAATTTTCGGCTATTCTTTATAGTCTTTTTTCTGATTTATAAGTTTTATTTTTGACAAATTAGCTTCCTCCCCCCTTCAATAAACATTTCAAAATATGCTTTAAATAATTTTTTGAATCTATTCTAGAACAAAAGACAGTATCAGAAGTGCTAACAAGTAACAACGTAGTATTTTTCTTATTCTGCATTTTGGTCGGCAGGCCAATGTATTCACCCCGCGCCCCCTGGCAACGCTATTGTATTCACGCCTGATGTGATACAGTAAGTATTCATTGCGTAAGTCGTCTCTTACAATTTTTTCTCAGCGATTTTGCTGTTGTTTCGCCGGTGCATGAATACTGGTAATGCATTATTTTGCCATTGCAAGAAAACGTCAATTTTTCAAATCGGCCAGCAAACTGCAAATGCTAAGTCCCTGCGGTGGTAGTAGCGAGTAAGAACAACATTTAAACACTAAATTAAGAAAAAAGATTGGTTGTTTATCCAATTTATTTGCAAGCATTTTTACAACGTTTCAAGTTTTTAATGGTACGTTCTTAAAATCCGTACTAAAAAATAAAAAAAACTAAAGTACCGGTATGGTACCGCGGTACTTTGCTATTTTTTGGCGTTACCGGTACCGGTACCACAAAAGTACCGACCGTACCGGTACCAAAAAAGTACCGCGGTACTTTAGTACCGCGGTACTGCCCACCTATGCCTGTGGGCCACTGCACTAAAATTGCTTCATGATTATCAAATAAGCAACGCAGGCCGCAAATTTCAACAGATGTTCGCCAAATTTCCCTCAACAGTGAGTCTCCTTATTAAGCACAAAATTGCGGGGCGTAAAGCAAGGAAGCTGCAAGATTAATACTGGAAAATTGTGTCGGTGCAATTCGCCTTAATCTAAAGGAACATAACAAGGCAATCAAAGAACTGCAAATGCCATTGTTTACGTGAAAATTTTTGATGATAGTACTTGGGGTAGGTTCGCACTCAACATTTTGATGTGTACTCGTATGCGAGTGTTGAATACTTGAGTTTATCTCTGGTGGAAACCTTCTGGTTACTTTAGCTCGGTTTGTGGTGGGATTAGTAAACATCTGGCTTGAGATGGAGGCGTGACCGAACGCTATGGAGAGCAATTAAACCGGCGATCTCCTATGGACTAAATTGCAGATTGAAAATAAGAGAGAATCCGAAGACTGCTCTTTTATGAGGATAAGAGGCAGGCGAGTTGAGAATCGGTTGATGAAGACCATACGTCAAATGACAACAGGAGGGAAACTCGACTTTCCCTATCCTGTAACTGAGAGTAAGAGGTTGTGCGTGTTACAGCTGAGTTGAGAAAGGACAGAACGAGCATGAAGGGCCAATTTCGCTAAGTAGACGGAATTTAAAACGAGTTAAGACTGCAAGTTATATGTTGTTCTCAGCCAGCGCCGTCGCTGCCTTGCCCCTCTCTCCCCGTTCCGTGTCGGGATAGTGATGTGGGCCAACAGAATTGTTGCTTCGTAAGTGTATAAAATTGCGCGTAACTTGTAGCTAGAGGCACAATTGGGCTAAGGCAAATTAGCCAAGCCACCTAGAAAATTTAAGGAGAACCAGGTTCATCCATTTGTGAGAGGTCTCCAAACGCATTCAAATACCAGACGATATTTCTTGGTCCAAATTTTAAGCTTATTACGTCCAGTTCTTGCTTCATCTCTATTTGAAATAATCGAATACGACGAGCTTCAAAAAACACGTCATGCTTACTCAACATGTCGTATACCACACTCCAAGGTAACCCATAGTTACATCTACATGGCTAAGTGTTTCATTAGCAAAGTTAATCAACACAATTTGCATGCAGCTTTTTAGACATTAACACGCACCACTATTATGTCAAAAATGCTACACAGCTGGCTTATATATTACAGCGTAAGCATTCTAGTTCTACACCACGATGTTAAAGCCTGGAATGATTGTGAAAGTTATAAGATACAATATGAGGAGTCCACGAGTTGATTATAAATACATCTAAAAAGAAGGGATATCCATTTTGCAAAAAGATTTTTTGATATTATAAAATTTTTTAAATATAAACTTACTTTCATTTTTCAGATGTTGAACCTCTTTACGAGATATACCGGTATCACAATCACGTCCACAAAAAGGGCACGTATCTGTGCAAGTCACCTGCTAAATCATCCATTTCTGTTTCATCTGGTTATCATATTAAATCCAATGTTTTATTATACTTGGTCTATTACGCCGAAGTATGTAACAAGTTGGCTGGACCCATTTTTACGTCATTGCGCTTGCACGTAACACAGTTCCTTTCGAAGAAATGTCGCCACGGTGGCGAGCGGTTGGCAACACTGTGTTCAATTTGACCAACCCAAGACTTGATCCTTAGACTTCAACTTAAAAGAATAAAGTGTTTCCGCTCAACCAACTGGCCGATTCCTTCATCTGGTAACCAACTCAGAACATTATATTACATATACACAATACAGTGGAGTATACCCTAACTCTAATGCCCAATATGCAATAATCAGTATTCATCACCCACAATCTCTTTTATAATTTCTGGTCTAAGCCTCAGTTTGGTCACGTATGTAGTTACCTGCCGCAGGACTGTACGCCTACATATGACCACAGGCGTAGCCAGGGGGGCCCAGAGGGCTTGCCCCCCAATCAAAATGTTACCAATGATAGAAATGTGACAAAAAGCCTTGTTTTTCTTTAGTTTCAGCGTCTTTTAGCATCTTCGCATACAACAGTACACGTAATCAACAGTAATTAACAACGCCTAGCGGCTGGGGGCTTCGCCCTTCTATAGGCCATACTTGACCAGGTGAATGGGATTTCTTGGGTTGAATTCATGATCATACCCAATATAGGCCATACTTGACCAGGAAAACTTTTAAATAATGGCAACCCATCAATATTTATTTTCAAAAGAAGACTAGCAGCATTGTCAGAACTTGAAGTGCTCATAGTAAAGAACTTCTCATACTTATGCAAATTAAAGCAAATTTCAGACTCAATACCTAAATGATAATATTGACCACCCGCTATATGCTTTACGAGATCAGTACATTCAGCTAGTGTTTGGCATAAGGTCCGAGAATCTTTCGGAAGGTCAGGATGATGATGGCGTAATACTTGCAGCAAAGATTTGAAATCATTTTGAGTGCCAGAAGCTTGCTTTACCTACTTACATAAGTCTTCTGGAGGTTGTGAAAATTAACCTCTTTCCCATCACTGTTGCTGAAATCATCACTCAGCATCGGTATCTCAAGATTTTGAAAGGATTTGCTTTCATCATCTACTAGTACTACATGTGCAATTTCTTCGCATGTTTTAATATCATCCTCAGTAGGCCTATTACTTTCTGCATAATGTTGCAAATCTACCGATCACTTAAATTGTTTTCAAATTCTGATGATGTGCCTTCATTTAAGCTCAACGTGTTAAAACCTGAAGCAATTTGAGGTCCATTGGACTGGCCACTTCGTCAAACGGTAACCCGTTTGTCTGTGGAGCAGTAGGTCTGAGGTTGAAATCTCGGGTCGGTCAAATCAAACACAGTGTTGCCAACGGCTCTCCACCGTTGCAACATTTCTTCGTGTTGCCCAGGCGCAATGATGCAAAGATGGGCCCTGCAAACTCGTTACATGCTTCGGCATAATACAGCGAGCATAATAAAAGATTTGATTTATCAACAAATTCAGATACTGTGCTTATGGCCGTTATTGGCAGGCCTAGTACATCACTTCGTGGATTATGAACAGCAGCAAACTTAAAGAGTTTAGTTCTGCTAAAGCTCTTCTATGCTTAGACCACCAGGATAACTTTTTTTCAGACATACTGTACAATAGTTATGCCAGTTATCGGCATATAATCAGTCTACCAAGTTAGAATGGTCATAATATAGCCTTACATTAAACTTATATCATGATCATAGATAGGGTATATAACTAATGGTTATAGATCATAGTTAAATGAAGTTGTCAGATATTATAAGAATGAAAATCCGTAACAACATTTTCCCATATTTCCTTGAGATGCATATGGGTTACATGTCCAACAACTTTTCAAAATAGCAGACAGAGTACCAGTATATTGGACGACTCTGAGTGGTTTCTACTTTTCTAAGCAGAGTATTCTATACACTCTAGCATTGTGGGCTTGTGGCATGCTGATTCTGCTTAGCATGCTCTTTATATCACAAAAATGCAACAAAATTATGCAAAATCAGCATGTCACAGTACTTACATCGCCTAATCCACTGATTAAAGTCATGCTATCTTGTCGAATTATGATATTAAGTTTTTCAATTTTTTGAAAAAAATAGCTTTTTTAATGCCATTTGGATCACATTTTGCATGCTTTCAGCAAAACACCTTTAAAATCTTGCATTTTGGGGTTAAATTTTGTAAGTGACTTCGCCCAAGTCAGGGGAGCCAGGTACATTGCCTTCTGCAATATTTATAGCATTAAATAATAATTCACTCAAAGATTTGCCTTGATGATTTTTGTTTTATGATGAAAATAACCAGTTTTAGTGATACACGTACGACCAGGGGCCCAGGCACCCTCAATTCAAGTTCAATAAAAATTTCCTCTCGCTAGGTTTTTTTTCAAAGGATTTTTCCACTTGAAAACTGGTAAGTTGGTGGTAAATTTTAAAGTTATTTAAAGTAGGTACATTACATATAATAGGTAGTTACTAATCATTTCAATGCAATATAAAAGTTAGTTAGGAATGGGGGCCTAAACATGCTATTGCATAAAAAAGTTACATGAAGGCTTGAGATTGCACCTTTTAGAACAAAAACACTGAATTTCTCCTAGCTTTTACATTTAAAATGGTTGGCAAAAAATTAAATTGAGGGGTCCGAGCTTCCTGGTCATCAATACTAATATTATTGCTAATTACTGTAATACGTGTGTACTGTTGCACTGGAAAAATGCAAAAAAAAAAAACACAAAAAAACTGAAACTAAAGAAACAATAGGCTTTGCGTAATCATTTTTATCATTGGTAACATTTTTGCAGGGAGGTGGCCTGGCTCCAGGGTATGGTATGGAACAGAAATTTTGGTATGAAATATGGAAGAAGCCAGAATGGAATGGAAGACAATCTTCCACACCAATTCCATACGAGATTTTGCTCATGGAATTTGCAGAAAAATATATACGGATAGTGATAACTAAAAATATGTAAAAGCGTTTAGCAGCTAATAATTCGTCGACAAATTAATAGGTTAATTCGGTCATGAACATTACCGTACACAAACAGTGTAGGCATTGCAATGATGCTGAGTGGGTAATTTTTAATTTGAGAATGACAATTTGCCTAGTGCAATCACCAGAGTAAACAAAGTGAGGGGCGCTAAAATAGACTGTACGTTTCACGTTAAAACTGATCTTGTTTGGCTACAATTTATGTGCAATTTCAGAATTCTGCAATCATGCCTAAAAAAGAGATATGTAAGTCCAGTAGCGTTTCCTAGCTTTTTTTGTTCCCGACCCATAATTACTTGAAAGTATACATTGTTTAGGTCGCAGTCACTGGTGCTAATAGACTTTTCAAGTGATTATGGGCTGGAAACAAAAGGAGCTAAGACACGCTACCGGACTTTTAGACATGATTACAGTATTTTGAAATCGCGCATAATTTGCAGTCGTAAAAGATCAGCTTTAACATGCAAAAGCTCAGTCTATTTTAGTGACCCCCCACTTTGCTTGCTACGGCGACAGCACTAGGCAAATTGTCATTCTCAAAACAAAAGTTAAAAAGGTTGGGAACTACTATGCTAAATGCTTCCACATATTTTTAGTTATCACTATACATATATATTTTTCTGTAGAAGCCATGAGCAACATCTAGTATGGAATTGGTATGGAAGTACGTATTCCATTCCAATCCACTCTGGCATCTTCCTTATTCAATACCAAAATTTCCAATCCATTCCATCTTCTATTTCATGTAATTCCATGCTCTGCTCCTAGCTGCGCCCTATGTCACCACTAGGCCGATTTTTATCAGTGATTTAGCTATTTTATCAGGCACAGGCTGACACATTTTTGAATTTTTCATTGTTTGCTAGTGCAAATTAGCCAATAGTTTGGGCACATAACGACTCAAAAAACCAAAGACAGAACACTGGCTGCGCTTATGGTTTAATGATTAGACAACCGTATAAGTTTGCTCTCCTACCAAACATAAAATTTGGCATAATCAAACTTCTAAAGAACATTGACCATTATTGAAATATCAAGCACTGAACAACTTTAACTCTAAAAAGAACAACTATAAGCTTAAAAACTAAAAATATAGCCCTCAAAAAAAAAAAGTTATTCAGACATCCATCGCAACCACCGGTCTGCAGACCGGTGCCGGTCCTTGGAAAGTTCGTTCTGAACTGTACTTTTCCAGGTCAAATACTTTTATCAAATTTACAGTTGTAGAAAAACAAAAGATAGGTTTTGCAATACCATATTCATTCATATGCCAATGAGTAAAATTTTGTTATAATAACTATTAACTACGTTAGTACAAGAAAGTATTTTGTCCAAAACAGTGAAGTATTTAAAACATTTTATCTGAAAATAATTTTTAGGACAAAAGCTGAAAACTGCAAATTCTTTCCAAAGAATATCAGAAACAATAAACCCATAAAAAAAAACAGATAAATTTACAGAAAGTGAATAAAACCACCAATTACCTATTTATACACTTCTATAGTTTTAGAAACTTACGAAAGGTGATACAGGTTGGCAAGGCCAAATTTACATTGCGCTGGACCTTTAATCACATTTTCTGCACAAAAAATTCATTGACCAAAAAAAAGTTTTCCACCACTTAGAAGTCGCATTTTCCATGTAAATTACAGAAGACCACCTAAAAAAGTCTTCGCCACCAGGAGCGCAACATTGCTTGATATACAGTGCCATCATAGACTTTTTATTTAGCGTACTAGAAACAGATCGCTGAGAAAATGAGTAGAGATTGAAGAAACAACATTTGCTTATGATGCGAGAGTATTTTGCGGTCATGCGCATTCTACTGATTTGATTGGACATATTTACAAAAAGAGTTAACTGTTGCTGCGTTCACACATAGCGGTTTTCGCAACTAGGAACGATACTTCATGCATGTGTGAACGCAATTTCGTAACATATTAGGTGATGAAACCAGGTTTCGCGCCTCTTCCATCGCAGCAGGTTTCGTGATTTGGTTTGAAAACTTAAACCTGTGTGTGAACGTTGGAAGTGGTGAAAACTTTAGAAACTTGTGTATGAACAATTCAGCTACGCTGTTTAGGTTGCTATAGGAAACACCTGCAGCAAAGCTACTAGATTATTGCTATAGCAGGCTAGACGAGTAAGCTTACCAGGCTTAATGCTTGTAACCCTAACAGATAATCAGATAACTGGTGCTGGCTTATAGCAAGATGTTAATTTTGTTTAGGTTTATTTAAATTCAGAATTCGGAAAAATAAAAGAAAAACCTTCATAAAATCCATTGCAATAACTGAAGCAAAATCTATTTCTAGTTCAGACTTAGCAGTAAAATACCGGTGGGAAACGACCATGAACATTTACAAAATTATCTTTGTAGATGCAGACGAATCAGGTTACAACTTGCAATTTTTTTTTTATTCCATGAGCTACCAGCTTGTAACAAAAAGGCTGATATTTTACCATTAACCACCACCATTTGCGCAGCCAATTTAATTATGTTTTTGCACTGTTAATTCCTATGCCACGTTTTAAAAGCATTAAATTTTGCTAAAATAGGCCTAAAATTAAGTTATTTTTGCACAAAAAATTGCGAAATCTCCGAGCGCTGGGGGCAAAGCCCCCAGACCCCCTTGCCTCCGGCTATGGGGCGTTGCCTCCAAACTTCTAAAGGCTGAACCTACCCTTACTTAATTGATAATTCGTTTTTTATTATTTTTTAGGCCTAGTGTTTATGCGAGGTATTCAGTATTCTGACTTTGTTGACGTGTTTAGCTGTTTGACAACATTAGAGAGCCAGAGGTGGAGTCCTCGAGGACGTCCTTGGCCTCGAGGACGTCCTCGAGGACACATTTTGAAGTCCTTGGCCTCGAAGGTCAAGTCCTTGGCCTTGGCCTCGAGGCCTCAAGTCCTCGAAAATTGGCCTGTCCTCGACTCGAGGACAGCACGATTTTTTGGAATGTTAAAATTTTGTGGAGCGGTTGAAAAATTTTTTGGAAAACGTTTTTTAGTGGAGATCGCTTGAAAAATTTTTGTGAAGAACTTTTTTTTTTTTTGGAGATCGCCTGAAAAATTTTTGTGAAGTCCTTTTTTTTTTTTTTGGAGAGCACTTGCTCTCTGTGTCCTTGGCCTCGAGCATTCCTGTCCTTGGCCTCGAGAGTGTCTGTCCTCGGAAAGGCTGTCCTTGGCCTTGGCCTCGGATTTTTTTTGTGTCCTTGGCCTTGGCCTCGAGCCTTGTGTCCTCGACTCCACCTCTGTAGAGAGCAATGCACAGAGCTGGACAGCGCTGTTTCGAGCTTTTAGCTCTCATCGGCAGCCCTCAGCTTCTCTAACAAACTTATTCCCCAACTGGACAAGACTCTTGGCCGAACTGGACAAACCTTAAGGGCTTGCACAGTGGCAGAGGCTTTGTCGGGAATAAACGATTTTTTACTTGTGGTACTTAAAATAAACAAGTGAAAAAATCGCTGAACCCTTGCAGTAAGGATAGCCATAGGCCATCCCTAATACAAGGGTTCCCCTTGTGTGACCACGGAAATCATAACCGACAAGTTTGACGTCCTTCGTGGTCGACTCCTGGGAAATCATAACGACTTCCACTGGCAGTTAGGTGGTCAGATCAACCACCAACCCTGCAGCTACAAAGCAGCTCGAGTCATAAGATGCACAGAGCTGGACAGCGCTGTTTCGAGCTTTTAGCTCTCATCGGCAGCCCTCAGCTGAATGCCGTTATGATTTCCCAAGAGTCGACCACGAAGGACGTCAAACTTGTCGGTTATGATTTCCGTGGTCACACAAGGGGAACCCTTGTTGTAGGGATGGCCTATGGCTATCCTTACTACAAGGGTTCAGCGATTTTTTCACTTGTTTATTTTAAGTACCACAAGTGAAAAATCGTTTATTTCCTAGAAAGCCTCTGCCGCTGTGCAAGCCCTTAAGGTTTGTCCAGTTCGGCCAAGAGTCTTGTCCAGCTGGGGAATAAATTTGTTAGAGAAGCTGAGGGCTGCCGATGAGAGCTAAAAGCTCGAAACAGCGCTGTCCAGCTCTGTGCATCTTATGACTCGAGCTGCTTCCCAGTAAACATGCTAATATTGGGACAATATTGTTTCGATATTGTCTCATATAGTCATTCTGTATTGTATTGATATGGGGTTTTGATATTGACACAACATAGGTTTGCTCATCGGGGATATATTGTTTCGATATCGTCATCCAATGCTGTCTGTATGTTGGCTCATATAGTTACGGCATAGCTATCCTATACTGGATCTATGTCTAACAATGCTGGAACCCATATTGGGTTAATATGGAGTTACTATAGTCACCTATATTGCCTTTATATAGTCTTGTACTGTTGCGATATGGTCCTGTTTTTACAGTCATATACTGTTACGAATATAATCCTGCATTTGCTAATGCTAAAATCTTTCTTGAGTTGATACAACGTACAGTATACAAATAGCAAAGCAAGAAAATATCAAAAGATGTAATACATATCACGAATAGAAATGTACAGATGTAATAAAACACATTACGCAGCAGCCTTCACGCTCATTCGTCGGTTAGATTTTGATTACAAGATTTTTTTCTTCTGCCACATCGGTCCCGCCAGTTCCTCATGTAAGTGCTCACTTCTTTTTCAACAGAACCCTTAGTATGAGGATTCTTCAACACAGCTTCTGCAAACAAACACACGAAATCGTGATCTATATTTTGTTGATATATTATAGTTGTTTGCATGAAAAAACCGCTTAGACTAGCGACTTTGATTTCCTTAAAACAACCTCACCTCAAAGTAATAGTCGTAAAAGAGAAACAATTAAAAGCATATTTGTTGGCAATGTTTTAACAAACATAGGAGTAGTTTCTCAAGCGGAGCGGACATCGACCCTCCAAACACTTCACCTAAGGGGTGGTTGGGGTGGAGCGGTCCGCGACATCCTGACGCGAGACAACTCATCCCGGGAATCCTGACGCCACGGACATCTTGACGCTAAAAGCTCCAAACTTTCGCGCTCTGCTTTTTTTCTTCTTTTCTCTTTTCCGCGCTACGCTTTTAACGATTAACGTTCGGTTATTGTGACGTAAGTATAATATTTTCCGGTAATTGCAAACTTCATAGGAATCTCTGTTTTGCAGAAACAACTCAAACGCGAGTTGTATTTTCGCGAAAACAATCGTGATAAAATCAAACCCAAGTTAGCAAATCTATAAAAATCCTGGCGATAAGTTTCAAACGATGACCGAATGCCGCGATTGAAAGTAGTATATGTTTTGCTATTATTGAACGACCACGTAGATATTTCATAAACAATAATACGTGCGGTTAATTTACAGAGAAAAATGCTCTAAAAGGAATTGTATGTCGAAAGAAAATATTAAAAATATAATTCAAAGTCAAGTACCGCAAATCGAAATTATATAACGCAGCGATTAAAGTTTATTATTTTTGCCTATTATTATTGGATGACCACGTTGCAATTTTACACACATTTTTCATATAAAAGTTATTAGGTTTTGGTAAACAATAGTTTTTCAATAGACAACGTTTGGAATTAAAGTTGAAATTACGGCAAAGAATGAAAATAGATTAAAAATACTGTGCAATAGTTTGTAATCATCCAATTAATTAATTTCCCAATAGGCGGTTTACTTAGTTTTAACCTCGATTAATTGAGCCGTTAGTTTTTGCAATCGCAGTTTTTACTTTGAATGACTTTGAAAGGACAAAACAAGACGGTCACACGCTTCATATCACCTTGCCAAATTATCGTAATTTCTCCGCTTGCAAAATCAAAGCATTTAAATAATAACAAGTTGCTAATTTCGATAAGCTCCAAAATTTTCAGTTTATTAAAGAGTAAGATCACAAGAATGACAACAAGTTGCTCATCGAAATGCTATCGACAAATTATTGCTAACCAAAAACTAACAACTTTTTTTCATGAAAATGCGTGTAAAATTGCAACGTCGTCATCCAATAATAATAGGCAAAAATAATAAATTTTAATCGCTGCATTAATTAATTTTGATTTGCGGTACTGAACTTTGAATTATATTTTTAATATTTTCTTTCGACATACAATTCCTTTTAGAGCATTTTTCTCCGTAAACTAACCACACATATCTACAATCCCTTTTAGAGCATTTTTCTCTGTTTATGAAATATCTATGCGGTCGTTCAATAATAGCAAAACATATACTACTTTCAATCGCGGCATTCGGTCATCGTTTGAAACTTTTCGCCAGAATTTTTACAGATTTGCTAACTTGACTTTGATTTTATCACGATTGCTTTCGCGAAAATACAACTCGCGTTTGAGTTGTTTCTGCAAAACAGAGATTCCTATGAAGTTTGCAATTACCGGAAAATATTATACTTACGTCACAATAACCGAACGTTAATCGTTTACAGAAAAAAGCAAAGCCATGGCGTAGCACGGAAAAGAAAAAAAGCACAACGCGAAAGTTTGGAGCTTTTAGCGTCAGGATGTCCCTGACGTCAGGATTCCCGGGGTGAGTTGTCTCGCGTCAGGTCGGTCGCGTCAGGATGTCCTGCTTCGGTGGTGGAGAGAGTTTGAACATAGCAATGGCAAATCAGAGTTAAATATAAACAGGATAATTTTCATCAGTATTTGCTTTTCTGCTACAATACGTTCTTAATGCTGGCGCAATGACATAGTAGTAAACGCAATTAAAGCATCCTTTTTGCTATCGGTGGGCTTGGGACTACTCTCTTATCAAGCATATCGGTACCAAAATAGTTTTAGAAAGCTTGATATTTACTGTGTTAAGTGGCCACTTTAGTAAAGCGACAGTCAACGGCTCCACCTTAATGTAGAGGACTATACGTGATTCTGTAAGCCCAAGCGAAAAAAAACACACGTCTGCATCCAAGATTTCAACAAATTTGATACATGCAAACAACAGGTCTACTTACTTATAACAGCGTTGGTTAAACGCTTATGCTGATTGAACGCCTCTTTCTGGACATCCACTTTAAATGGTCCACTTTTTCCAGGCCAGTTAACGTACTCGCTGAGACTGCTGGACATTAGTGTCTCCATGACACGCCAACTCACTGCTTTGACCAAGGAGCCACCAACGATTGACAACCAATTTACCTAAAGCAAATTGTCATGGATTACTACACTTTAAAACAAAGATACGACAACCGCAGACAAAGACTTACTTACGCACAAGACAATAATACTGCCTTTTCAACTCCGTTAAATTGTCAAAAAACAAATCAATACACTGTAGTGTTGGCTATCTTTTCGATTTAGACGCAAACTTAAAAGAGCGAAGTTTCAAATGCTTTTTAAAAATTTGAAAAAATCCCGCTTTTGGCTTTCACAAAAGCTGCGCCCCTCTAAATGCATTACTTAAAAAGTTATCTAGCAATTTGCTAACAGGTTTTGCAATTTTCACCCAAATTTGAACGTCTCCAAAACGCATCTGCAATTTGTGATTGTTATTAACAACTTGAAACCGCTACAAAACGAAACGTGGCTGTTGGCTTAAAATGCTGCTGGGAGTAACTGTGACTGATACTAAGCAGTAACACCCACTTCAACTTGAATCAAACGCTGCTAAAGACATCGCACTCAACTTTCGCAGACGTCCGAAAGCTGGGTGTAAATCACAAAACATCTTTACAAAAAGCTTGACAACTTTTTAAATAAAGATTAGATAAAAAAAGTGCGCAATTGGTGCCAATTTTTAAAAAATTTTTCTTCATAAAAATATCAACCTAACCCCGAAAGTATGCAAAAATTGATCGTCATCATCATCTCTTTCATTCTCACTGTTATCAGTGTCCAAATGATAACTGTCAACAGCATTGCCAGCATAGCGTAATTCCCTATTCTCATTGCTTTGCACAACTGGCACTGCAGCATTATCATCTACCAGTACATTTTCACAAATAGTATGGCTTTGCATTACAGTTTGGCCTACTGTAACATCTTTCTCCTCAACATTTTTATTTGCTCCAAGATCTTTTGACGTAAAAGTAGATAAATTACAAGCAGGTTGCTTGGATTTTTCTTTTCTAGCTCCTATTTCATTAGCCAGTTTATTGATTTTCCTCCGCTTTGACCAATATGAAGACATTGCACGATATTTCAACTTTCAATGCTACCATACCAGTAGGTATCACCCTAAAGAATAGGTAGTGGCTATTTCGAGCCAAGTCAACTGACCACGAATCACCGGTTTTGTTACAGTGATTTCGCCACAAAGTGAGGGTTTGGGAAAGATGGCTCTGGGGATAGTAAAAATATATTTAGGATCATTCTTTTCATCCAATCGGCGTTGTTCGCAGTCAGTTGTCGTGGTCCCATGGCTATTTTGCCTCTAGAGGAAAAATAGTTCTAAATGCTATTTTGCCTATGGAGCAGTGGCTTTTACCTTACATTACAGTATTTATGTTGTTGCCCCTAAAATAGTTTAATGTATATCAATTAGGCTACTCTTTATACAAAAACAGCAACTATAAGAGCTGCCAATCCAAAATTAACACACAGAAAAACAAGATAATTTTTTATTGCAAATGCATTTGATATTTAATGGGAAGGTTGATGCTGCTTTTTTGCATTAAGTGTTTTAACTTCTAATCTAGGCTGAGTGGGGTGTAGTTAAGTACCGGTATGAGTCGTTGCTTTTTTGCGGAACCTTTGCAACTCGTGTATGAGCATGTATGTGCTCTCTCCTTCTCTATGATCTAAGCTATTCCCAAATCTAGCTCTAACCCTAATCAGTGCATGCATGAGAGGAGCAAGAGTGTGCGTATGCTCATACATGAGTCATAGAGATTTCAAAAAAAAGCAGACAGCTCATACTTAACAACGTCTGGCTGAGTGCAGCAAAGAAAACATCACAGACCATAATCAATCTTAAACTTGTTTGATACATTGTCTTTATGGACACCATTGAAGAAAACCCCACTTCAGAGCAATAAGTTAAAGGAAACTGAATGAAACTCAAAGCTTTTATTGAAAGAATGGGATGTTCATATTTATTACTGGTATCAGTCCAAAGTTTCCCTATATCCTCTCTGGTTAAATCATCTTCGTGCTGTTGAAGAAATTCCATTTTTGCTACCATATCATCATCATAAATAGAGCTTTCGTCACCTGAAAATGGCTTGCTAATCCACAAACAATTATGCCCATGTCCCTCAAAATTCCAGGAAAATATTGCTTAATCACAAGATAACAAATGCTTCCCTCCCACCTATTACTCTGTACTGACTGGACTACACTATCAATTGTTTGTGAAACAAAAGAATTTAACTAGACCCTATAATTCTGACTAATTAGTATTAATTTGAAGAATGACATAATAGAATACATGGTGATAGTGAAGCAAAATGAAATGTTTAGAGTTGGTAGCCCCACATGATAGCCATGGAAGATTTTTAGTTTTTAGAATGTCAAGTTACCCCTTTGGGGGTATTTACCCACAGATTAAGAACCACTGCTCTAGAACCAAAATAGCCCTAAATACTATTTTACTATCCTAAACACTCTCCTGGTTGTGACTTAGGCCTCCCAAACCCTAACCTTAGAGCAATTTTGCTTCTGTTAGGAGGCTAGGGAGGCCTAAGTCAATGACCAGGACAGTGTTTAAAATTGCAAAACAGTATTTAGGGCTATTTTGGCTCTAGAGCATTGGTTTTTAGCCTGTGGTAACTTGGCATTCTAAAACTAAAAGGGGTAATGTAATTTTTTGAAATTTAAAAGAAATCTTCTATGGATATTGTATGGGGCTGCCAACTCTAAACATTTTATTTTGCTTCACTATCACCATGTATTCTATGATGTCATAGTTTTATAGCAATTAGTCAGAATTATAGAAACTCTTTAAATTCTTTTGTTTAAAAAAACAACTGATAGTCTAGTCCAGTTAGTAATATGCGTGATGCGAGCATTTGTTATCTTGCGATTGAGCAATATTTTCTTGGAATTTTGAGTGACATAGGCCTAACTGTTTGCGGATTAGCAAGCCACTTTTAGGTGACAAAAACTCTATTTATGATGATGATATGGTAGCAAAAATAGAATTTTGTCAACTGCGCAAAGATACACGTCGTAAAACTGATTTCACAGGAGAGGCTATAAGAAAACTTTGGGCTGATACCAGTATTTAAAATGAATATCCTATCCCTTCAATAAAAGCTTTGAGTTTCATTCAATTTCCTTCAAGATATTGTTGTGACGAGGAGTTTTCCTCAATGGTGTCCAATAAGACAAACTATCAAAACAGGCTTGAGATTGATAATAATGGTATAAGATGTTTTCTTTGCTGCGCTAAGCCTAGATTAGAAGTTAAAACGCTTAGTCTAATAACAAAAAAGCAGCATCAACCTTCCTATTGAATCAAATGCATTTGTCATAAAAAATTACCTTCTTTTAGTGCATGTTTATTTTGAATTGGAAGCTATTATAATTGCTGTTTTTCTAAAAACGGTAGCCAAATTGATATACAGGGTGTCCTTAAAGTCTCTGTGCAATTTAAAAAAATTACTACAATATCAAATGATGAGACAATGCAATGACAGTTGTTTAATGTTAATCAGTATTTCATAGTTTTCCTTGACACTAAAATTTATTGTTTGAGATAAAGTTTCAAGGTGTTTAATGATTGAGTTTAATGAACCCCAATAAAATGACTACTCCAGAAAAAAAAAACATCAAAATAACCTGTTCAACCAGCTTGTGATGCAAAACCACAACAGCGACGCAAAGTCGCGTGATTAGCATCACAAGCTGGTTAAACAGAATTAGCATAACAACCTTGAATAGTTCTGTTCAACCAGCTTGTGATGCTGATCAAGCGATTTCACATTGCTGTTGGCGTTTGTATCACAAACTGGTTCAACAGAAAAAAAGACTTCGTTTTTAGTGAGGTGACAACTGTCACGTCCCTGTGTCCATAAATTTCTACCATAAACGAATTGAAGGACGTGATGGTGGGTCTCTTCCATACTTAGTTCTGTAGTCTTGATGAGTCTAAACCATAGGTGGGCACAAGTCCGTTAACTGTTAATAAGGAAGCTAACTTTTTCATTAACTTGCTAATCCGTTAAAAAGCTTTTTCCATGTTAACGGACTAAATTACCTTCCGTTAAGGTTTTTATCGCTAATATCTTATTTCAATCATTCATCAGACCGATACAAACCAGTTTGCACTGGTAACACTTGTTGCATATTAGCACAAGTTTTATAGAAGAAAGCGAAAAAAGGAGCTCTCTTTTGCGGCAAATAATAACCTACAGCCTCATAGGTATATGAATTACCGCTGTTCACAGTTTCCAAAGATTTTCCGATTGCAGCTTTGTTGTGCATTTGAACTTATTATTATCTTGAAGTTAGATTAGGCTGCAAAATATAACTTGCAAAACACAAAAAGACCACCATAGCAATAAATGTTTCCTAACAATCAAAAGCTCAACACTCAATCACGTCAATAAGTGTTCTAGAAGTGAGTGAATAAAAAGAAATGTAAATCACGCAAAATGTAAACAAATTTCATTACCTTCCGTTAATTATAGCTAAAAATAACGAATTAACGCAGGTGTGAAGTTTGTTAACAAACTAGTTATTAACAAAGCTAACGTTTTGCATTAACTTGCCCACCTATGGTCTAAACACCTGAATTTCTCAATAAACCAAGATACACATTGCGCTTTTTCTAGAGGAGTAGTCATTTCAGATTTTAAGGGGGTATATAGAACTCAATCATTACACTTGTAAAAATTTTATCCGAAACACATAAAAATTTTATCTGAACCAACAAACTTTAGTGTCAATGAAAAGTTTATGAAGTACTGAGTAACATAAAACAACCCTCATTGTGTTATCTCATCATTTGGAGGCTAGTAGTAATTTTTTTAAATTGTAAAAAGACTTTATGGACACCCTGTACATCAAAATATTGTAGGAGTAACAACATAACAAAGATAAAGAACCACTGCTCTAGAGGCAAAATACAGTCGTTGGGGGTGACTTTGATTTGTACCAGAAAACAATCACAAATTGCAAAACCCGTATTGGATATTGTCACCTCGTACTTTAAGTTATATGTGGTTGCTTGGTCACGTGATTACTATTTTTATCGCCAAAATTTCATGCGGCACCAATTTCGGCTTTTAGAATGTGGCAGCTCGCCACTCCCATGCAAATTAATTCCAAGTTAATGGAGAACAAAAATAGAGCAATAATCAAACAATAATCGGCAGCACTTTTAGCAACGTGGTACACTTTCCCTTGTCAGTCTTTACTTTCCCTCATTAATTTTGTTATCCAATCTCTAGTCTTCATTTTCAAAATCGAACACACATTATCAAGCCACCTAGCACAAATGTGCAACGTAATAGCGGTTGCAAGTTAAAGGCGATGATGTATCCAGCCAATTCCAGTGGTTTACAATAGCTAAAATTGAACTATAATTTTTGATATTTTTTGTTTTAATTTTGAGGCTACGGTTGCAAAGATATTCAACAAATACAAAAAGATGTCCCCGAAAAAAGTGTTTGAAAACTTTGAGTTTTGTTCTTCCCGCCAAAACCACAGTTCTTTAAACTATCAACTATTAGGCCTACTGTGGTTTTGATGGGAAAAACAAAACTCAAAGTTTCCAAACACTTTTTTAGGGGATATCTTTTTGTATTTGTTGAATGAATAGGCTATCTTTGCAATCGCAGCCCCAAAATTAAAACAAAAAATATAAAAAATTATAGTTCAATTTTAGCTATTATAAACCACCGGAATTGGCTGGATGATTCATCGCCTTTAATATTATTAACAAGTGTTATATTTGATCGGTTTAGAAGGAATCGAATCCCTACCTTCCCGAACTCGAGGCAGATGTGAGATGGCCATTACCTGTAGCATTGTTTTTACCAAACCTCCGGTAATTGCACTTCACTCTAATAAACACTAAATTTTAGTCCCCGACACTTTTTAAAAATATAAAAATGAACAAAGTCACCCTTCAGATGAGTTTACTAGATATAAAACGGCAGTTTTATATGAGTGATCAAAGTCACCCCTGGCACGGGACATCACGTGACACTAATCGAAAAGCAATGTATGACAAGAAAGCTCAGCCACAGAGTGTTATGACCAGTCGCTAAAGATAAAGCGGCAGTGTGGTAGTACCGTACATCACAGCACTTGAAGACAAACGGGTGATCAAAGTCACCTCCGACGACGATAGCATTTAGAACTGTTTTTATTTGGCTTTTAGAGGCAAAATAGCATTTAGAACTATTTTAATTTTGCTTTTAGAGGCAAAATAGCATTTAGAACTATTTTGCTTCTAGAGGCTAAACAGCATTTAGAACTATTTTTTCTCTAGAGGCAAAATAGCAATTAGGACTAGCCTATCTAAATTCAGCATCTAGAAGCAAAATAGCCACTGTGTAAATAATAGCTTACCTTGATGCATTATTGTTTATCACCAGTCAAGTAAAGTTTTTTCATCTCAACACTCAAAAGTGCAGGTAGGAAACAGTGAAAGACCAGCACCTTACGCTCGTAATTTAAAACAAAACTTGGGTCTCTTTTGGTGTAAGCCTCCTCTCATAATTTACTCAGCCTAATTAGCCATATTAACTGCATACCCTAAAAGTTATTGTTAAATAGCATAAATTTGGTGGTTTTAGAAGATAATAGTTTAACCTAGGGAGGTTTAAACTGAAAGAGAAACCAGAACTTGAGTAGGACTTCATACTCAAGTCCAACTTGCTTGGCTATTAACACAATTCTGTTAATTGGTAGAGCCAAGTTGGACTTGAGTAGCCTAATGAGTACGAAGTCCTAGGTCTACTCAAGTTCTGTTTTAGAATGCGCGCCTTAAACTCCACAACACAATCCAGTCAGAATTTCCTGTCAGATCTGCCGGCAGCACGAAACTAAACAATGTTGTCACTGGCAAGTCGGTGACCAGCATGTGCATAGTCTTTGTTCTACTGCCTTGCCCTTCCCACCAACCTGTAAGCGCGATAAACCATGCGTGAATTTATGGTCACGCTACCTGATTTCGCAAGTATTGCACTATCCAGGATCCCACGCACTTTTAATTAGATCGTTGTTTTTTTCACTTTTTGAATATTATTTTTGTACATTCTGTGCATCTATGCTATTATTACAGCCTCGCAAATAGGCCTATTTTAGTTATTTAAGGCAAAGTAATCATGAACCAACCTTTAGCCATTCTGCAATATTGCAGCGAAAGGTAAAGCAGACCGATTAGCTTAAACCACTTATTTATTTGTACAAACTGACTACAAACGAACTTTGTCTCTTTAGCTGCCTGAGTCTGTCTCGACAGCGGCTCGCTCCAGGTTTGTATACCAACCGCCATTGTATATCATTGTTACGTCAACTTGACAAGAGCGTCACAGTGATAAAAGGAATGGGCAAATTTGATTGGTGCGCTGTAGTTTAGAAACAATGGCGCAATTTATGGGAGCGGTAATGAGTGCAATCGCTACAAACCGATGAAATGACAGCATGTACTGCAGAGAATGAATACAAAAACCGCAAAGTGAAATTGGTAATGCTGATTTAAATCAGACAATTGCCGTTGATTGCAAACGAACTAAAAGCTACCAAAATAATTCTCCGATAAGCGTTACTATCATCTGCAAAAAAGTTATGCCTTGCTTGATACGCATAACAATAAAAAGCGCTGTTAATTATTGTTGTAGAATAATTAGGCTAAATCTAAAGATGATGGTGTCTGCCCAGGAGCCTGTTTATAGGAGGGGGGCCAGGGCCATGGCGCCCCATTTGGGTTGCCAGGATAGTATAATTAGCATAGAATGGTACGCAAAAGTGTGGCATGCCCCCCTCTTTGTAAGTTTGCAGTTTGGCACCATGTTTGAGCACACAAACGGACAGAATCTGACTGAGGATTTTTTCTTGTTTTTGGTCTTCACCAGATTTCAAATTTTGGGCCTAAAACGGGGCTAAATCTGAGTGAAGACCTTTTTTTATTATTTTTGGTCTTCACCTAATTTTGGGCCAAAAACCGGACTAAATCTGAGTAGAGAAATTTTTCTTTTGATCATCAATATTTTCAAATTTCCTGCCCCCCCTTTTCAAAATCCTGCGTACGCTAGTGTGTCTGTCGCCTGGAGCTCACAAACGGCGCATTACTGTATGTGGATGCTTGCAGCAGTGCAGCTGTTATTGCTTCAATTAATGACGTTTTTTGGCAGTTTTGGGTGTTTTATGCATTTCATGATTTCGCGACTCTTTCTGTATTGAGTTAGTGTTGCTCAGTATTGGTAATCCGGTACTGTTTTGACAGTATTGAACAATTCTTGCACAATATTGTGTAATAACATTTGTCTTTTGACAACACGCTAATTAAAACATGCAAATATGAATGACGGATAAAGTTAAATTGTGATACAAAGCAGTTTAATAATATTTTTCGTATTTCACTTATATGTGTTTTGTAAAATAGGCCCAATGTTGTTTCTATATTGGCTAGACAACATCGATACACACAATATAAAACAGCACGCAAACAATATTGGTCCGATATATGCATGTTTACTGGGTTTGTAGCTGCAGGGTTGGTGGTTGATCTGGCCACCTAACTGCCAGTGGAAGTCGTTATGATTTCCCAGGAGTCGACCACGAAGGACATCAAACTTGTCGATTAGAGAGCAATGTTGGAGGTAATGACTGTGTACGTACAGAAGGCCTATTGAAAGTGCCCTTTGAAAAAGCTGCCCCCCTTTGCCCTTCCGACGTTCGGGCACCCCTACTGGCTACCAGTGGTGGGCAGTAACTAGTTACAATTGTAACTAGTTACTGTAACTAGTTACTTTTTTAGTAACTGTAACTTTGTTACTTTTTTTCAGATGTAACGATATTCGTAACTAGTTACTAGTTTAGAACCCTAAAAAAAGTTACAGTTACAGTTACTTTTTGTACTACATTTTTTGAAGCAAACTACAGATTTTTTATGAATTCCATTCAAAATAATTGTATTACACTGGCAACACAGAACGCACAGTCGCATGTCTGATCAACCATAACCTTTTATCCATATTTTCTTCACTGTGTTCACTGGACTATACATGTGGTTGCTGGTTAAAGTGAAGGCAGTGGTAGTTTTCCACCTTCGCATTCTGGTGATTGAAACCGTTTGGGGATTCAGTGCTGAATAGGCCTATTGCACAGTTGTACGTGTACTAGCAATCATTGTTAGTTTGCAATTTCAGTGAAATGCATTTCTAATCAGTGCAACCTAGTTCAAGAGGCTGGAGCAAGAAGAATCGGAGGGGTTAGGGATTATCTCATCTGTTATGGTAAAATTGTGTTTGGGGTTCTGGATCAAGTTTCTGGGTCAACTTTAAGATTAACGTTTAAGTTTCCAGATTTCGTATTTGGAGTTTGCAGTTAAAGTTCGGTTTTGGTTTATGGATTGTGGATTACAGTTTTGCAGTTTAAAATAAAAGGTTGGGATTTTGGGTAAGAGTTTAGTCTTTGAATTTTAGGAAGGGTGTGAGGCAACCTTCCAGTTGTTCTGTATTGATTTGCACCGTCCTCTTGCCTCCACTTAAATTGGTAGGTTCTGGTATCGATAACACGTTTTCAAACCAGCTTTCAGGCTTTAGAGTTTGGGTTTAAGAGTTTGATATCAGATTAAATAACCCCCATAAGTTACCCAACTGTTGTATACTGGAAGCACATTGATTACCGGTATCGTATGAGATACTTTTTGTGTTCAGGAGTCTATGTTACCTAGCTGCCTCGTACCAGTACAGTACTGATACGATGCTACAATACAGTGCCGCCTGACAGCTGACACCCTTCCTAAAACTCAAAGACTAAACCCTAACCCAAAATCCCAACCTTTTATTTTAAACTGCAAAACAGTAACCCACAATCCATAAAACCAAGTGCAGACAGGCCTGTTATTAGTCCAAATTTTTAATAACTAAAAGTAACTGTAACTTGTAACTGTAACTGTAACTAGTTACTTTTTCAAATTTGTAACTGTTACTGTAACTGAGTTACTTTTTTTGCCAAGTAACTGTAACTTGTAACTAGTTACTTTTAGAAAGTAACTTGCCCACCACTGCTGGCTACTCGGTGATAAGATATTGAGCAGATAGTTGAAACTTTCTAGTGGAGACTTCGTGAATTCTCCGTTGTGTTTAATGACGTAGCTAACACGCACCATTTCATTCCTTCGAAAAATCTTAACCAGCCGAGCCGTTGGTGTTTGACTATTCATGCTCTCTACAAAGCTATGCCATGAATCGCGCTTTTGTCTTCTGACAGCTTTTTTGAAGTAGGCTTGGCCTAGCTTTTGAGCCTCCTAATCTTCTTGTTGTTTTAATGGCTTTTCTCCAAGCACGGCGAGCCTCTTTTCGAAGGCTTTGCTAGCTCAGAATTCCACCAAATGTTATATTTCTTACGAAGCGACTTTTGCATAGGGCAAGCAGCTTCATATGATTTAGTTCAAAACCTTTTTTGTGTGTGTGTGTGTGTGTCTTTTACTTTTTTTTTCGTTTTTCTATGAGCGCTTTTGCGCTTGACACAAATAAATAAAAAATATATACACGTGATTTGAGAATGATAGCACATTGCTAACATGCTAGCCAACTACTCGATCTCACGCACACCGGTTTACCTAGGTAACTCTAGAACCTCTTCTAGCGTTTTAGTTCTGAATGTTGGTTTAATACCTACATTACAGAAATTCAGGTCTGCACTAACACAATACGCTAGCAGATCCTCTCCTCGAGGGTTTATATTGGAGGATACCCATAAAATGTGATGTGCACTTGATTTGTTTATTTTTGAAATTATGTTGGAAAACGCCAGAAACCTTGCGGAAAGTTTGCGAAGACCTTTTTTTTTGAGAACATTTGTGCCAGTGTCCTTGGCCTCCACAGGGTCTGTCCTTGGAAGAACTGTCCTTGGCCCCGGATTTTTTTTGTGTTCTTAGCCTTGTGTCCTCGATTCTACCTCTGCTCTATATAGCATTGAAAATTGGACGCATTTGAATATCCTGTCAAGAACGTTGGGATGCATGGATAGGGCGGTAACAAATAATCTTCACAATCAAGGTCAAGCACTTCATGTTTAGTATTGCATTCATGCTTTTACCATTCTCAATTAATACCACTGAACGTAACAAAATTACCTATATTTACAGGCACTGGAGGTTAGAATAATATCAGAAAGAAACGGAGTGGTTAAAATTTAAATGCTATTTCAATTGTTCTGTAATATTGCGTTTTCTTGGTGAGTTTTGCAGTACCTCAGAAACAAAAATTAAAAATCATAACACGAGCTGTCGATTGGTGCCATGCCTTACTTTACAGGATGAAGAACACTTAAAAATATCGGCATTCAACAGGCAAAATCGAGCCTAAAAACAAAATATAACCATTTTGAATTTCTATTAGTTACAAACATGAAACACGCTAAATGTGGCCATTTTGTACAACTGAGAGTGGTGGTAGCCCGTAGACCACCTTCAAAAGATAACAACCCGACGAAGCCAAAGTTGAAATAATGGATAGTCTTTTACGAGATTTCTGATGCGTTCAGCCTCGGTGTTGTTAGAATCTTCATCATCAGGAAACTGTGGCGCTCCATTAGATTCAAGCCCAGCGCGATGTTCTTCGTCATTAAAAAAGTCTCCCCTCATTTCACAAATGTTGTGAAGCGTAACGCATGCACCCATGATTTTTATAGCATTATCCACGCCAGGGTCACATCGTTTTAATAAGCAACGCCAGCGATGCTTTAGTCGCCCAAAAGCTTGCTCAACCACTTGACGTGCGGAGCTTAACTTCTGCAACAAAAAACATAGTAGTATTACTGTTTCAAATTTATTGTTAGATTCAAGTTTATTACTGTATAGTAGTATTACTGTTTCAACTTTAAAGTACAATATCTTGAACATGGCAAGTAATAGAAAGCTTAAATTCGATGAAGATCCATTTTATAAACTTTTCCTAGCATTTTTCACTAGAGAAAAAAAACAAACTTGATCTAAAAACTTTTTAAACATGCTACATGGTTTGGCATCACAATTAGAAATTTGTAAACATTTAATTTCTAGTTTCAAAACGCCAAAACACCTTATGTTCATATGTTGTCATAGATGGCAAGTATATACTTATGAAAATCCATGATCTTTGAAATACAACCTTTACCTTTACCAAGGTGCAGTATGGTACCACTTGTACTATCGGTCTATCTGTACTATTTGCTTTTAGGATAAAAGCTCATTTTGAACTTGAAAAGATCAAGAGCTCTACTAAAATCTTGCTAGCTGGTGAAGTTGCATTATTTCAAAGTTTATCTTTTTCAGATCAGCAGTTATTCTATTGCAGTTTCAATTCAAATTACATCAATGCCACAGCTTGAAATGTTGAGAAGTTTTAAGTTTATTGTTAGGTGGTTTCCAAATGCAGTTCTACTAGAGATTGTGGATAACCATTAGGGTGTACCAATTTTGAGTGAATGTCACTGATTTTCATAAAGTCTTCAAAAAAGTTGCCAAACCACTCAGCTAGGCTCACGAGAAGTTTGAGAGACATCAGATATCGTTTGATGGTGGTTCACCCCCAATTAAGGGGTTTTTGATTACGGGTGGGAAATTTTACCCTTTTTATGCTCGTATCTCCTTATCTATTGGTGGTGCAGTGTTGTGTTATAGCTCAAAATTTGCGCAAAGGCCATGTTTATATGAGTCTGTAATACATTTATAGGGTCTAAAAGCTTTACTTTTTTAATATTTTGAAAAAACTAAATTTTTCAATATTTTTTTCATAACAAGTCAAAAATATTAGAATCTTGAACACATAAAACATCAAAATACATCAGCATGAAACTTCCAATCTGCTAAAGCAAGTAAATTACCTGCTTCACTAACATTCAGTAATATTTGGCTGTAAAAATTTAACAACCAACAATTTATTAAAACACCAATGATAAACAGACTGTTTGTTAAAACGAGCAGTTTATTTGTTTCATGAACTTATTTGAGATTGAGAATCCCTTCTTCTCACCTATTTTCATTTTTGATCTCAGCTTAGTAACTTCTTGGATTGATGGAATTTTTGTTCTTTTGATATGGTTATCCTATCAGTCATAGGCGTCAATTTTGGGGGGCCAGGGGGCGGTGCCCCCTTGGGTCCAACACTAAAGGGAGCAAAATATGTCTGGCCCCCTTGGTTTTCCAGCAAGTGATACCCACTTGGCAACAAGAATTCTGAAATTCCAGACTGAGATAGACCCAGAATGTGGCAAAGACCTTTTTTGGTCTTCACCTGAATTTGAGGGCGAAATTCCGGACCGAAATAGAATTATTAAGTTTAACCAAACTTCGCAAAAACATTTCGCCCCCTCGGAATTTGCTTATTCAACAAAAAATCGACGCCTATGCTATCAATATGATAATTAGTCACCAGCACGAGGGATCTCTCTGCGCAGTCATTAACCACCTTAATGGGTATAACTACTTTCTTCAGCAACAAGAATAACTCTACAGTTGACCACTCGGAACTCTTTTCATTAAAAATGCCAGTTCCTTACTATTCAGCAATACGAAAAAGGTCTATGAGTCCGGTCCAACAAAATGTTTAAAGGGGTTTTGCCCCAAATTTTTCTGTTTTAGGCATTTGTTGGCAATGAGGACGAATTTGGTTCTGTTATTTTATGATTGCACTTGCCATTTTCTTTTTTGTCACGATCTGCTACTCTGGCGCTAAACAAAGCCATTGGCACAAGACGTTCACTCAAGCACCAAAGATGGTCTTTGAGTTTAACGTAGGCAGCTTCCACCATCTCCATCGTTCCTGGGTTTCCAAACTTTAGTTTTTGCGCCATTCAGCAGTTACAACAAATCCAGATCCACCTGGGGTGCTTCTGGGCGTTTGTAGAGCATTGCCAGAACTTCACATAGAAAAGAGATAAAAATGTAGCAAAATTTTGAATGGAATCAAGCGTCTACGATTAAAAAATTCTTGAAGCTGGTCTCAAAACAAAGCTATCTTGATGGTATGAATGATTTTCGACATCCAGCAAGCGTGATGATGGGCCGCAGGAGCATAAATTGGAACTGGATTCGACAATGATCCACCAAGATATAATAATGATATGAGAGCAAGTTCTTTGTAGTTTTCCCTGAGTGAAGCTGCTTCATCATGTACAAAAGCAAGAAATACAAGTTTCTTTTTGCAAATTTCTGAAAAAGGGTGAGCTAAACTTTGGTAGCTTAAAATTTGAAGAATATATTTACCGCCATACATCTGCCAGGATTGCGAAACATCTTTTGTGCGAAGACCCCCTACTTCCATAAACTGTGATGCATGCTGCCCCAGAAACAAGTTCTAGTGTATGATGGCGACATGCCAAATCCAATTACGGTCATTCAAAAAACTTTTTTACCTGTACCACCACTCCTTTTTTGATACCAGAATTGACGCTGGTGGTGTCAAACACTAATTTTTTGATGTTTGACGAATCAATGTCGAGCTCAACAAACGCCGCAGATGCACCCCAGGTGGATCTGGATTTGCTGTAACTGCTGGACGAGGCAAAAACTCAAGCTAGAGACCCAGGAACGACTGAGATGGCGGAAGCTGCCTACGTTTAACTCAAAGACCATCTTTAATAGTGGAGTGAATGTCTTGTGCTAATGACTTTGTTTAGTGTCAGAGTAGCAGATTGTGACAAAAAAAGAAAATGGCAATTGCAGTCATAAAATAACAGAACCAAACTCGTCCTCATTGCCAACAAATGCCTAAAACAGAAAATTTTGGGGCAAAACGCCTCAAGCATTTTGTTGGACCGGACTCATGGACTTTTTCCGAATTGCTGAGTAGAAAGGAACATGCATTTTTAAGGAAAAGAGTTCCGAGTGGTCAACTAAAGAATCATGCAAATGGCATTAAAAAGAAAGTTTCTTGCAAATGGCGTTAAAACTGAACTGCTAAATAGACTATTTTTTCCAAGAAATCATACAAACCCCCTAGCATCTGGGACACAAGCCTTATGTTGTTCAAGATGCATTTTAAACACAGCAGTTTATTCAACTCGTTGGGTGCTAGATACTAAACTTGAAACTTTGACATAGAAAAATGTTATCTTTAAGAAGCCTCTTCCTTCACAAAATCTGGATATGATGGTGCTTTGGAACAAACAGGACTGTGTTTGTGGAGTAAGAAAAAGTTCTTCCACATAATAGAGCTAACTTTAATTTTTGGTGAACATAAAACAAACTTTATCTTTATTATACCTTAACTCTGGTTAAAAAATTATTTAATTTGAAATAAGGACAACGATGCAAAACTTAAATGAGCAGTATTCACGATAAAAATTATCCAATCATTTTATAAGGATTGTGCGGCTTGTTAAAGATCAGAAAAAAATGTAATGTGGTCTGCACCTTGAAAACTTTAGGCACTCCTGAACTAGAATTTTTCATAATGTTGTTAAAAATATTTTCGAAAGGATAACACAGACTTACCGGTCAGTTGGTCAAGCGGTAACGCGTTCGTCTCTGGAGCAGGAGGTCTGAGGTTCAAATCTCGGGCCGGTCAAATCAGACATAGTGTTGCCAACGGCTCGCCACCGCTGCGACATTTCTTCGAAAGGAGCTGTGTTGCCTGGGCGCAATGACACGGAGATGGGCTCCGCCAACTCGTTACACGCTTCGGTGTAATCCAGCGAGTATAATGAAAGATTTGATTTTGATTTAGATTTGACTTGATAACACAGACTTTAAAAAGCAGTTTAGAACTATTAGAAGGCTACTCTCAATGAGAACTGGTAAAAGCCTACTCTCAAGGAATACAGGTATGATAAATACATTATTAAACTGTAGCTGCTTCATCTTTCAATAAATCCTGTCTGGCATTACAAGGTAGTTAGCTACGCAAAGTAGGAACCTCATACTTTAGAACGTTGATAAATGCTATTAATAGGTTATTCCTTGACCTAGGTACCGCTTTGGATCTTTGACAAGAAATTATTGCCTCCGAACTAATACTGAACTTTTTATTAAAACTCCACGTACAGTATCATGATTGACTGAGCTATTGATGATATATAGATAGAATGATTTTTCTATTTACAGTACCTAAATTATACTGTAGTTACCTCACGCAACAAGTAGGCTAAACTACGACAATTTTTGAAGTGATAAAACCATTAAAATTGCAGGTTTATTAGAATTAACTATCCAAACAAAAACCTTTTCCAGTTCAGATGCCAATAAAAAACTGTTATACTTTCAAAAAAGTATGAGCAATGTACATCTAGTAAAAAAAGTTTTTGTTGCAGCGCTGCGCCTACACCCCGAAATTTGCCCCCAAAGTTGGGCTCTCGTCTAAATTTAAAATCAATTTTTCACCATGAAGCAGTCATATTTTGCAATTATGTCATCAAAAATGAATTCCTTGACCCCAAAAACTCTTATGTAGCTATTTTTAGGCATTAGACCGCTTCAGAAATGGAATTACAGCATTATTTTCAAAACTCGGGAGCAAAATCTCCCTCTGCTGGCCAAAAATTCAAACTGCTATAAGTTGAAAACCACTTGAGGTATTCAAAAAAAAAATCTTTTATTCTGTGTGATACTCTTTAAGTTTAAGTAGAAATATCCATGTTTGGTGACACATGGTGACAAGCTATTTTGAATTAAGCATGAATGACCCCTATATATAACTTCTTACTACTGGTGCACTGATTACCAATTTTGCTTATTTTAGTATTGGTTTTGCATGTTGTTGAGCAAAACAGAGTCTTCCTGTGCTAAAATGCAAATTTTTTTTGCTAAAAATGGGAAATACCTGCAAAACATAAAATTAGATACAATGAAACAAGTTTTTACTGCTATTAATGGCATCCTTATAGCCAAATTAGAGAGCATACTACCTTTAAAAATGCAAAAGTTACAACTAAAAATGTTCATTCTCACAGCGGTTCATGTCATTGCTCTGGAGGATCCCCTAAGCACAGTATATTAACTATACAGTATGTTCACTCCATTGTCAAAAATGTCCAGCATTTTTTTGCCTGTGTTGCGTCATAAGGACTTTTTTGGGTGGGTCACGTCACTACATGGTGAAAAAAAAATGTTTCCAATTTCTTTCGATTATTTTAATATTATATATTTTTTAAAAAACTTTGGGGTTTTTCATTTGAATTAATAGACTTTGTGCTTGAGGAAAGCGCAGTGGGCGAGCAAACTGTTACATTTGTGCTTTTTCAAATCTTAGAAATTGGCACGAAGCATGCTCGAAGATGTCGGGAGCCCACTGTGACGTCATAATGCTTGTTAGAAATATACTAATTTCAAGTGTTTTAGTGCAATCGTTGATCTTAAATCAATGCAAAGTCTTCTTGGCTGCTCAAGGTTTTCTATCGAAGTAGACGGTGGACGAGATGCATTTGTGACGTCATAATGCATATATATATTGTTTAATTTCGTATTCATGCTTGCTATTGGACAGCCTGATTTAGCCAAATGCCAATATTGATTAAATGAAACATAGCTAAAAGAAATAAATCGGATCGAGTGAAAGATGAAATCTGGATACCACTATGACATCACAAAGCTGTTACAAATTTGCCAATGTCAATTGATTTGACTGCAACATAATCCATCATACAGTACAAGGATTTGGTTGCAGCTAAGTTTTATAGGGAGTAAAAAGGGTCGTGATCAACGCTTTTGTGTGTGACGTCATAATCCATTTAAGTTTTGTTTCAATTTCCTGTTCAAGCTTGCTGTAGAACAGTCGCACTACAAGCTAATATAAGCATTGAATAAATTCAAGATAGCAATCGAAGTATGTAGTCGCGAGACCACTATGACGTCATAAAGCTGTAACAAATTTGCGAGTTTCGACTGATTTGAATGCAACTATTATCCATCGTAAATCATAACAAGGTTTTGCTTGCAGGTTGCAGCTCATTTTATATCGAGTAGAAGGAGTCTAGATCAACGCGTTCGTGTGTGATGTCATAATGCATTTACGTTTGATCATAATAATTTGTTTACTGCTTGATCATAATTCATAACTTATCATTATTTTAATTCGTATACAACAATAATAAATACATAACCAGGGGTGCCAAAACCCAGGGGGATATATCCCCCAATAATTTGACTGTATCCCCTCCTAATAGTTTGAGTAGGGTCTACGTATGCATCCCCCTCAATAATTTGACTCTGGTGTGCATCTGACTGTGGGTGTCCACTTGAATTCGGGGAAAAAAAGGGTTCCATTTTTTGGAAAGACCTTTTTTTTGGTCTTTACTTAATTTGCTCACCTGAACAAAATCGTGGTCGAGGTAATTCATCCCCCCCAATGTTAAAAATAGGGCAAAATTGGGATAAAATTGTAAGTTATTCACCCCAATGCTCAGCAAAGATCGGCACTCCTGTACATAATCTCATCTATCGGTAAGCAGAATCTGTAAATAAAGGTAGGCTATCTATCACTGATCAGGAGGCTATAAAGTATATATCGTATCAGTAGGCTATGCTATAGTTTTATTCACCATCACTTCGCTAAGTGTAACCGTATTTAGCTCTAAACTAGAAATCTTCTCGTAAGTTATCGTACTTATGCTGTATTTATTATATGCTTTTTCAAGGCAAAGCTGTTGAACAAAACGATTGACCATAATAGCCGAATGGAGCGGCATAGGCCTAGTTGTCTGATCATAGACTGTTTATCAGTGAACTGGAAATTAATGGTTTTGTATTTTTTCTTTTTGCTTGTTTTAAAATATGCCAATTTGTCCAATCAGCGTGAATGTTTTCTTCACGGTTTATTTATTTTACAAATATGTCTAATCAAATCAGCCGAATACGCGTGGCCTCAGAAAAACCTTAACAACAAAAGTATGCTTATTTCTTTAATGCTCTTCTCTTTTTTTCCGCGCGTCTGTCCCTATTCTACTAAATAAAGAGTCACTGGCCTGACGGTACACCACGCAAAGTGACTTGTGTTGTTTTTACTTGTTTATTGTAGCAATTAAGAACTAAGATAGTAATCAAAAAGCTTTTTTTTTTTGAAGAATTTTGGGGCTATCAATGTCACGAGATAGCCTACTTCAAATCCTGTAGAAATCAATGGCATATCACTGAGAAGAACTCACCCTTAAAATCATAGGTGGGCACAAGTCCGTTAATCGTTAATCCGTTATTAACGAAGCTAACTTTTTCATTAACTCCTTAATCCGTTAAAAAGTTTTTTCATGTTAACAAACTAAATTAACTTCCGTTGAGTGCTGTTAACGGACTAAAGTAACTTCCGTTAAGTTCTGTAAACTTCCGTTAAGGTTTTTGTCGTTAATATCTTGCATCATTTATTCATCGGACCGGTGCAAACAAGTTTGCACTGGTAACACTTGTTGCGTATTAGCACGAGCTTTATAGAAGAGAGCGAAGAAAGGAGCTCTTTTTGAGGCAAATAATAATCTGCAGCCTAATAGGTCTATTAATTATCGCTGTTTACAATTTCCAAAGATTTTCCGATCGCAGCTTCGTTGAGCATTTAAACTTATTTTTATCTTGAAATTAGATTAGACTGTAAAATGGAACTTCCAAAACACAAAAAGACCACCGCAGCGATAAACATTTCCTCACAATCAGCTCAACAGCGTCAATACGTGTTCTAGAAGCGAGTGAATAAAAAGAAATGTAAATTACCCTAAAAATGTTAACGGATTAACGGACTTTATTAACTTCCGTTAATTAAAGCTAAAAATAACGGATTAACGTTAATGGAGGTGTGAAGTTTGTTAACGGACCAGTGGTTAACGAAGCTAACGTTTTGCATTAACTTGCCCACCTATGCTTAAAACTCTTTTTAATCAATTAAAGGCAGTGAATCATCCAGCCAATTCCAGTGGTTTACAATAGCTAAAATTGAACTAAAATTTTTGATATTTTTTGTTTTAATTTTGGAACTGCGGTTGCAAAGATATTCAACAACTACAAAAAGATGTCCCCCCGAAAAAAGTTTTTGGAAACTCTGAGTTTTGATCTTCCCGCCAAAACCACAGCGGAGACCTAATGGTTTAGAGAACTGTGATAGGCCTAATAGTTTAGAGATAGTTAGGCCTAATAGTTTAATAAGATTACAGTAGGCCCAATAGTTTAGAGAACTGTGGTTTTGGCGGGAAGATCAAAACTCAGAGTTTTCAAAAACTTTTTTCGGGGGGACATCTTTTTGTATTTGTTGAATGTCTTTGCAAACCCAGCCCCAAAATCAAAACAAAAAATATCAAAAATTAAAGTTCAATTTTAGCTATTGCAAACCACCGGAATCGGCTGGATGATTCACCGCCTTTAAAAGCAAATTACAATGTACAAAAGAAAAGAAAATGTAAATGCATTATGACATCACACACGAACGCGTTGATCTAGACTCCTTCTACTCGATATAAAATGAGCTGCAACCTGCAAGCAAAACCTTGTTATGATTTACGATGGATAATAGTTGCATTCAAATCAGTCGAAACTCGCAAATTTGTTACAGCTTTATGACGTCATAGTGGTCTCGCGACTACATACTTCGATTGCTATCTTGAATTTATTCAATGCTTATATTAGCTTGTAGTGCGACTGTTCTACAGCAAGCTTGAACAGAAAATTGAAACAAAACTTAAATGGATTATGACGTCACACACAAAAGCGTTGATCACGACCTATGTTCCCTCTAAGCTGCGCGGCTGCGCGGCCGCGCAGATAGCCTCGAACCCCCGCGCAGTACTTTAGTTCTGCCACGCACTGCAGAAGTGTTGATAAGACAAGGTAAATAAGTGCTTTCAATCGGAAGCAAAATTGAGAAAATGAGTTTACAAAGTCAAGGTAATCTGAATTACCATACAAAGTCGGTCCCGATTTGTGGTGAAAACCTTTTCTTTATTTTTAATTTTTAATTTTGGTCTTCACCTGAATTTGGCGGCGAAATTCCGCGTGTCAGGACCAAAATTTTTCCAAATTGCGGCCCAGACTTTCTTTTTGGAGCTCACACGGCCTTTCATTCCGTGCATAGTCTGCAAGCTCTTAAAGGGAACGTTGATCACGACCCTTTTTACTCCCTATAAAACTTAGCTGCAACCAAATCCTTGTACTGTATGATTATTATTATTATTACTGGGCAGCGGTGCAAGGGAATCTGCTACCGTTAGGTAGAGTCCACCTACACATTGCGTAGGCCTCGTTTGGGCCCATTGCAACAGCAGCTGCTGTTATTGTTATTTTGTTTGCTCACTGGTCGAACTCAGAAAGCCTCCCAGCTTCCTTTAAGTACGTGGCCAGTTTGTTAATATTACATTTCGTTACCACATTGTGAACAGTGGTTTTGGTGATTCCAAAATATTTAACACGAAAATCTTGGTAAAGCTTGCAATTGCCTACATGATGATTTGGTGTTTCATCCTCTAGGCAACATTTTGGACACAGAGAAGACTCAGCACGACCTGTAGTTTTCTTGTGTCGTTGTAGATTGCAGTGCCCAGTTAAAACTTGCACTACTCTATTTAAATGAGGCCTCTTAAGGTTAAGAAGACGTATTGTTAGACGTGAAGACGTCCAACCTACAGACTCCTTCATCCTCAAGCAGTCTTTCCGTTTATTCCACGTAGATTTCCATCTATCTGTGGACCAGTCCTTTACCGTGCTAACACAACTGGCATACGGGACTGTAATAAAAGGTTCAGGACCATGTGTTTTTGATCTAGATCCTGATTTGGCAACATAGTCGGCCACTTCGTTACCATGAATCCCTGCATGTCCCGGAATCCAGGCAATACTGACGTGGTTTTGTTTACCTAATTGATTTAGGTTTCGAATGCAGTTGAGCACTGTAATTGATGTTACAGTGCACTTTATGAGTGCTTTGATAGCTGCTTGACTATCAACCAGCACAACAATATTTTGATTGTGCATTTTATCCAAAAGCAGGTTCTTTGCCACTTCTGAAATAGCGAAGACTTCTGCCTGGAACACAGTGCTGTAAATTCCAAGATGGAAAAATGCTTGTTTTGGAGAGTTGTTTGGGTATTCGGCATAAAAACCCGCTCCTACTCTCCCATTTAGTTTCGAGCCGTCCGTGTAAACCTTGACAGTGTTCTGGTTCAGAACGCTTTCAAATCTGATGGCATTCTTTTTGTTCATAATTTGACATTCGAAATTTCTCTCAAATACCTTTGTTTTCTTTATTCGGTCAGCTGGCATTTGCATCAGAGGTAAGAATTTCCTTGCCTCATTGCAAACATCAACATGGCTTTTTGTTTTCCCAAAGGAACCAATTGGGTTGACATGCCAGAGCCCACTAACAGAGATTCTGTATGACCCTCGCACTGCCTCAGCCAATAAAAATTCCTCAATGGGAGTTACGGTGAGCAATATTTCCAGAGCACCAGTAGGGGTGCCAGGAAAAGCTGATGAAATCATCAGGCAAGCAAGTCTCTGCACCTTTGTGAGTTTCCTCACTAGATACTTTTTGTTGAGACCGCCAGCCCAGGACACACATGCATACGACATGATTGGACGTATCATAGCTGTGTATATCCATTTCATCATAGATGGTTTTATTCCCCACGTTTTACCCACAATTTGTCTACATTGCATTAATGCTGTAGTTGCTTTGCGGGTAATTCGGGTAATATGAGGTTTCCAAGTTAGCTTGCTGTCTAGAGTAACACCTAACAGCCTTGCTTCCTTGGAAAGTTTAAGTTTTGTGCCGTTCATTGACAAGGAACCCAAGTCTGGATTCCGTTTGTGAGTGAACAGTACTATCTCGGTTTTCTTGCTGCTAAACTGTAGCTCTTGTTCCAAAGCCCAGTTTGCAGCAATATTTATTGCTTTCTGGGCCATTCCTCTGATCCAAAGCATATCAGCACCAGTGACCAACACTGCTAGATCATCGGCATAGGCTTGAACATAAAAGCCTCTGCTACGTAACTCTAGCAACAGGCTGTTTAAGACACAGTTCCATAGAAAAGGGGACAGGATACCACCTTGTGGGTTCCCCTTTACTACTTCCCTTTTAACTTTATCACCATGTAATTCTACTTGGACTGTGCGATGTCTTAGTAGAGTCTCTATCCATGAGGTGAGAATCTTAGACATGCTCAGCCCTCGCAGAGCCGCAACAAAACTACGGAAGGTGACATTGTCGAAGGCGCCGACAATATCCAGGAAAATACCCAGAGCCGGCTTTTTTCTAACAAGGCAATGCTCTACACGGCGTACAAATTCATGCAAAGCAGTTTCCGTAGAAACTCCAGCACGAAAACCATACTGCGATGCAGAAAGCTTTGCCTGCACGTTATTATCTTCATTAACATGATACAGAACTAGCCTTTCCAACCATTTCAGTTGAAAAGAAGTTAGAGTGATCATACGGAAGGATTTAGCTTCAAAATAGCTTTCCTTACCGGGTTTAGGGAGAAATATACCTGTGCCTTCTTTCCATGCCAATGGCACATAGCTGTGTCTCAGGCATGCTTGAAAAATGACATGGTAATATCCTTTCAGTTGATTCCAACCTTTCTGTAGCAGTACAGGATAGAGCCCGTCTGGCCCTGGTGCTTTGAATGGTTGAAATTCGTTAATAGCTGCTTCCATACGCTCAAATGAACATATGTTTGCAATCATTTCAGTGTCTTCAGGTCTCATAAATGGATTGTCCACTAAGTCGGACCTGGTTGCAAGATTTTCTAACTGCTGGCTACCCGGTGATAAGATATGCAGCAGATAGTTTAAAGTTTCTAGTGGAGACTTTGTGAATTCTCCGTTGTGTTTGATTACGTTGCTAACATGCACCGTTTCGTTCCTTCGAATAATCTTAACCAGGCGAGCCGTTGGTGTTTGACTATTCATGCTTTCTACAAAGCTATGCCATGAATCGCGCTTTTGTCTTCTGACAGCTTTTTTGAAATGAGATAAGGCGAGCTTTTGAGCCTCCCAATCTTTTTCTTGTTTTGTTTTAATGGCTTTTCTCCAAGCTCGGCGAGCCTCTTTCCGAAGACTTGCAAGCTCAGAATTCCACCAAATGTTATCTTTCTTACGAAGCGACTTTCGCATAGGGCAAGCAGCTTCATATGATTTAGTAATAACGGAATGAACCTTGTTTGCCAGCACATCAATGTCTTTTTTTGAGGAAGGCACTGGTACTGGTTGTAAAGTTCGTTGACTTAATTTTTGTTCGAGTTCGTTTACATACTTGTTCCAGCATGTACTACGAACATTACGAAACAGTTTAGCCTGTTTTTGGATCCTGCCTTTAACCTGGAACCTAATATACATGTGATCCGAGAATGATGGCACGTTGCTAACATGCCAGCCAACCACTCGGTCCCATGCACACCGGTTCACTAAAGCTAAGTCTAGAACCTCTTCCCGCGTTTTAGTTCTGAATGTTGGTTTATTACCCACATTACAGAAATTTAGGTCTGCACTAGCACAATATGCTAACAGATCCTCTCCTCGAGGGTTTATATCAGAGGATCCCCATATAGTGTGATGTGCATTTGCATCGGTTCCTACAATAGTAGGAATTTGTTCATTTTCTGTGAAGACCAACAAATCCCTCAGTAAATTGGGCGGAGCTGGTTCTTCGGCTGCCATGTATGCTGATACGAAAACAAAACTGTCTCCCTTTCGGCACACATTGTTAACTCTAATTGCCACTATATCCTCATTTGAAAACATCGGGATTAGAGAACAATAGAGATCAGGAGTAGCATAAATGCACGCCCGAGGACGATTACCCTTTTCAATTCCTTGAAAGAGGTTCCATCCTCGTAGCTTACTTCTGATTTTAGTGGCATATGTCCATGGTTCTTGTGCCAACACTAACCCGGAGCGTACGCTTTTTGTAACTTCACACATGTTATAGCTTGCTGCTTTACATCTGTGTAGGTTGATTTGCCAACACTCTAAATTATGTGAGGATAACTTAGGTGCCGTAATGGCTTTATTTGATTTATCAAGTTGTCCGCTGTAATCCTGAGCCATTCTTATCTATATGATAGATGTACTCAAGTATAGCGCTTTATTCTTAGAACAGCTGATATGGCTACTTCAATACAACAGAGAAAATCTCTGACTTCTACAAACTAGAAGTCGTCGGCTTCTCTGTATCTGCCGAAGTGCCAGGCTCAGCTGTATCCATTATTGCCTCACAGGTTTCATCACCCTTTGGCGATCGTGATGACGTCTCCAGGTTCTGAAGCTGCTTGGCACTTTTCTTCTTTTGGAACTGAATCCGACGATAACCAGCGTATGGGTTGTAGTTCAGTTCCTTCAGCGTGGTTAGCGAAGGTTCCCGAACGGATACCACATGAAGCATCCCTCCGTTCCCCTTCGCTGAATGCTTTGTTTCCAAATCCCTACGACTGATTTTCGTATTACAACGGGAAACCAGCGTAAGGGTATCAGAAATGTTTAAACCTTCATCCTCTGGCAACCAGATTCCAAAGGTTTTTGCTGGAGGCAAGTCTTTAGGGCCTTTTGCATCGTAGCCTTGATGAACTACCAAGGACGGTACAATAGCCTCAATCACTTGTTTTGCCCACTCCAAGATTTTCTCATCCTTGCATATCATCAGCACCTTACCTTCAAAGATAAAAGTGCGTTCGATACGGATAAGAAAACCCGGATCGGTACGAAGAATCATTTTGGTGATGGCACTTTGAACTTCACGTAGATCCATGCTGTCCATACCACCATCCCCTTCCGACTCTTTTCTTGTGATGGTTAATTTTTGATTGCTGGCCTTCACAGCCGCAGCATAGCTAGCTGGGGTGCTTGTGCCAACCATCGTTTTCTTGGCTTTGCCTCCTTGCATATCATGAACGACATCATGTCGCCCACGCTTCTGCGGGAGGTTTGTTGAGGAGGACAGAGAATCCGAAGATTCCCTGGCTCGTTTAGTTTGGCCGGAGGAATGGTCAGAAGACTCAGGGTCATGGTCAGCAAGTGTCATACCAGCCAGACCCCTCATTACCCGCTTCTTTTCCCTTCTCTTCCGGTTTTTTTCATAAATTTTCCCCCGTTTCACCTCAGACCTGCAAGCAACATTCGAAGAATTACTTGGATTCTGAAGCTCCACAGGAGGAGTTGAAGTGGTATTCGGTTTTACAACCGACCATGCCACTTTTGCTGTACCCTCAGCTTCTGAGACGGACTCCTTTAGCAAAGGAACCTTCTCAACTTGAGGGCTCAGGTTTGATGTTTTTTCGGCATCTGGGCTTGAAGGCGCAGATGGCCGAGTGCTTTCTTTGTTGGCATTGTCACTCAAGAATTCACTGATTCTTGGTTGTGACAGAGCCATTTCTTCTGAATTTAGGGGTGTAATCCGTGTTACTTTCTTTTTTCTATTAACTGACATAATTCATTAAGTTGGTTTTCTTTAAACTGGGAAAAGTTCCAAAGACCAGATTTATTCAGACAAACAGAAAGCTACGAACTTCTATTTCTATCGATGGCAACAACCCAACACTGCAAATGACGGACTTTTCTCTGGAGTACTGGCCTCGGCGGAGCCCCCCCAATACAGCTGCAGACCCCTACCCAGGTGCCATCTGGAACTACAGGTGCACGGGGATTTTCACAAGCTGATGGACACGAAGTCCTATGTTGGCTAGACTAGGACCAGCGTCCTTTCTATCTTGTGGCCGCGACACGGCAGCGCGTTTTATCCGCTGTACCCTATACTCGCATTGACATTCTGCCGCAATATTGACCCATTACTACCGGTTCCATATCAGCCCGCAACCTCCTGTTGGCTTTAGAGTCAGGGGTTGGAAATTAGAAGGCAGGACTTCGTAGTATCAGGCCTTCGCTTGCGCTATTGCCTGGTTGCTAATTCCTGCACTTCTTAACCTCGCCCATCCTCATCGGCCGGATGCCATTGCCTCAATTAGCCAGTGTTTCCACTGTTTCCACCCGACACCACGTGGAGGTCTGAGGTTGGACTTTGTCGGGCTGTACTGTATGATGGATTATGTTGCAGTCAAATCAATTGACATTGGCAAATTTGTAACAGCTTTGTGATGTCATAGTGGTATCCAGATTTCATCTTTCACTCGATCCGATTTATTTCTTTTAGCTATGTTTCATTTAATCAATATTGGCATTTGGCTAAATCAGGCTGTCCAATAGCAAGCATGAATACGAAATTAAACAATATATATATGCATTATGACGTCACAAATGCATCTCGTCCACCGTCTACTTCGATAGAAAACCTTGAGCAGCCAAGAAGACTTTGCATTGATTTAAGATCAACGATTGCACTAAAACACTTGAAATTAGTATATTTCTAACAAGCATTATGACGTCACAGTGGGCTCCCGACATCTTCGAGCATGCTTCGTGCCAATTTCTAAGATTTGAAAAAGCACAAATGTAACAGTTTGCTCGCCCACTGCGCTTTCCTCAAGCACAAAGTCTATTAATTCAAATGAAAAACCCCAAAGTTTTTTAAAAAATATATAATATTAAAATAATCGAAAGAAATTGGAAACATTTTTTTTTCACCATGTAGTGACGTGACCCACCCAAAAAAGTCCTTATGACGCAACACAGGCAAAAAAATGCTGGACATTTTAACAATGCATTTTGCTTGAAGTGAACCCACTGTATATATTAGTATACTGTGCCCTAAGTATTAATTTTCTTCAAAAGTTTTTTTGTTGATGTTTTTTTCTCCAAAATGAACACTTGAAAAACATGCAGAAAATTAAAATTTTTGGAGAAAAAATAAGCACTCTAGTGTATATGGCACAAAATTTCTAGCAATTTTACCACGCCTATGTCCATTAGAAACAAATTCTAAAGATTAGAATTATGTGAGTTAAACATGCACAGTTAAAATAAACACCATAAACTCAGAACTTCTTCTAGGTTTGTAAACACCAACATACTGACCTTTTTCAGCACCTGTCTGCAAGGTGCTAGGAGTGGTCAAAGGAAAATCACTTAAAATTTGATCCAGCAAGCCAAAGTGTGCAGCTATTGACAATGGCAGAGGAATGTCAGATGTATTACCAGATTGGTTAAGTCTATCTTTATATTTATGATACTCCTTTCGAAGCTGCTGTATCTTTTTCTGGGGGCCTTGTGCATCTCTACCAGGATTGTTCGCTGCCACTTTCAAAAGTATTTCTTTGAGGCTTTTAGTGGAAGCCAACATCTCTTGTATTTCTTCTGCAGCCCAGCTTTTCAGCAACCCGGTTATTTCAGTGCTGCTCCATAGAGTCCTTCTGTCAACTTTTTTGAGTGTTTGAGCCATTACAATACTGGTAACTTAACAAATTTACAGTAACAAACAATAGATAAAGTGTGACAGTGTAAGCCTAATCTAACATCACAAATTTGCAGTTGCATGCAAGCAGTGGTGGGCAGTAACTAGTTGCAATTGTAACTAGTTACTGTAACTAGTTACTTTTTTAGTAACTGTAACTGTAACTTCGTTACTTTTTTTCAGATGTAACGATATTTGTAACTAGTTACCAGTTCAGAGCCCTAAAAAAAGTTACTGTTACAGTTACTTTTTGTACTGCATGCTTTGAAGCAAATTACAGATTTTTTATGAATTCCATTCAAAATAATGGTATTACACTGGCAACACAGGACGCACAGTCGCATGTCTGATCTACCACAATCTTTTATCCATATTTTTTTCACCGTGTTCACTGGACTATAGATGAGATTGCTGGTTAAAGTGAAGACAGTAATAGTTTTCCAACTTCGCATTCTGGTGATTGAAACCGTTTGGGGATTCAGAGCTGAGTGTGCCAACTGCACAGCTGTACGTATACTAGCAATCAGTGTTAGTTTGCAATTTTAATATAATACTATTCTACCATCTAGTGCAGCAGTGGAGAGACTATTTAGTTTGGGTAAAGATATCTTAAAACCAAAACGCTGTGGGCTCAGTGACGAACACTTTGAAATATTAGCCTTTTTAAAATGCAATTAACTGATTTCTGTTTTCAAAATTTTTGTAACTATTAGTGCATATTTTTAGATCTAGCTATTCCTTTTTCCTTTGCATTCTTACACAAATGCGACTTTGGAAGTTGATGTATGAAATTTAACGCTTTGACAAAACTAAATTTTTTGACAAAGAAACATCCTTGGTTTGGTCTTAATATACTTTTGAGACAAACAGACGTAATCTGGCAAGTGCCGACAGGCCTGTTTTTAGTCCAAATTTTTAATCACTAAAAGTAACTGTAACTTGTAACTGTAACTGTAACTAGTTACTTTTTCAAATTTGTAACTGTAACTGTAACTTAGTTACTTTTTTTGCCAAGTAACTGTAACTAGTTACTTTTAGAAAGTAACTTGCCCACCACTGCATGCAAGTTACAAGTTTGTAATAATGAAAGACAAAAAGTCAAATTACAGTAATAATATTTGATGGAGTTAATACAAAAATAGGCATAATATCAGTAACAAGATGTTAAAAACTTTAACAGCGAGATACAATACATTCCAGACATTGCATGGATTGAAAACACAACATGCTTAAAGAACTTTTTCTTTTTACAAGTTTAGATGACTAGCTTATAGGCTTATTCCATATGCTGCAAGGTCTAGACTAATCAGCAAATATCCTACAACGATTAACCGAAAGGAAGCCATTAGCAGACAAAATTATGCAAATCTACACTAGCCTACTTCTTACAAGGAGGTTGACTACACATGGTCAAAATTTGCTTTTCATTTCTTCAGCTGTCCAAACTGTACACTGCCTGACTGTACCCAATAATTTTCCTGTATACCGGTACATTATTATACTTTGATTATTATTAAATTGATGTAGCATGCAAAAGTAAAACTCTGCTCTGGTTTCACAAAAGAAAAATAAGCGGCATACTACGGAGTTAGGTTAGCTGTTCCCTCAATAAATTTCGGAAGAGCAAATTTGCCCAAATAGGCCTACATTATATAAAGGCTAGGCCTATTTGTTTGAGAATTTGCCCATTATTTGGAAAGGTTGAAACAACGTTGTTTGAATTTTTGCCTCAAATTTGAGTTTCTATTGCAAGATACTTTGGTTTTATTTAAATATGCAGTATTGACTATAGGCTAGTACATCTTCTGACATTGTCAATTTCACATAAAACTTTTCGACTTTTTAACAGAAATTAGAATAGTCCTACTAATTTGCCCAAAAACTTCTCATTTTTTCACTTTAAAGGAAACAGTGTCGAGGTTAGTTTACCCAGCTACAATTAAGTAGCCTAGCCTAGTGCATAATTCATAGGCTGGAGCAGGCGCGTAGCCAGAAATTCGCAATGGGGGGGCTGTTTGGGGGGTGTGGGGGCGGAGCCCCCAGCTGCCAGAGGCCAATGGGGGTGTGGGGGCGAAGCCCCCAGCTGCCGGAGGTTGGGGGCTTGGGGGCAAAGCCCCCAGCCGCCGGAGGCACGGGGGTCTGGGGGCAAAGCCCCCAGCGCTCGAAAATTTTGCGTTTTTTTGCAAAAATAACTTCATTTTAGGGCTATTTTGATTAAAAAATAATGATTTTATAACGTGGCTTAGAAATTGGCAGTGCAAACATGATTAAATTGGTGGCATAAATGGGCTATTTGGGAGGTGGCTAATGGTAAAATGATAGTTCTCGTGTTTAGATGCTGGTAAATTACAAAATCGAATAGTTCAATAAAACTCAAACGGAGTAATCTATTTCGCATACAGTTTATAGAAAAAAATAATTGGGGGGGTGCTAATGAAAAGAAATTTGAGAGAAATGATTGGTAATTAACAAATACTGAATAGCCCCCCCCCCCCCTATTCCTTAGTTTATAGTATATTTGTTGATGACACCTATGTTCAGCATTTTTACACTTGCAATCAAATTTAATTCCTTATTTCTTACCATTTATCAAAGTTTTCATTGATTTGCTGGTTTTATTTTTGACAAATTACCCCCCCCCCCCTGAACATATGTTTCAAAAGATGTTTTTAATCACTATTTAGTCCACTTCAGTACATAAAACAGTATCAAAAGTGCTAAAAATGTAGTGTTTTTTCCATTCTGCATTTTGGTCGACATGTCAATGGGGGGGGGGGGGGGGGCTATAGTTCCTGGCTACGCTACTGGCTAAAAACGTGGTATTTTCCTAATTGTGCATTTGGTCAACAGTTCATTAGCCCCCCCTAAATAAACGTTTCAAACTACGCTTTAAAGCATTTTTTAGTCTAATACAGTGCAAAAGACAGTTTTAGAAATGCTAAAAACGTGGTATTTTCCTTATTCTGCATTTTGGTCGACAGTCTATTAGCCCCCCCCTAAATAAACGTTTCAAACTATGCTTTGAAGCATTTTTTAGTCTAATCCAGTGCAAAAGAGAGTCTTAGAAGTGCTAAAGACTTGATATTTTTCTTATTCTGCATTTTGGTAGGCAGTTCAATAGCCCCCCCGCTAAATAAACGTTTCAAAATAGTCTAATCCAGTGCAAAAGAGAGTCTTAAAAGTGCTAAGAACGTGGTATATTCCTTGTTCTGCATTTTGGTCGGCAGGCCAATGGGGGGGCTATAGCCCCCCCCCCCGCCCCTCCCTGGCTACGCTACTTGGCTGGAGATACTATAACATAGCTGACCATTTTAAAAGTAACCTATACCTACACAAAATCATTACGATTAGGATAAGCCTATGCATTAAAAAATGTTATTTATGCTAGCAAACGTACCGGTATTAACCTTACTGCCGCCAATTTGAAGTAGGGCCTACAAATATAACAGAATGTGCGCAATCAGTATCCTCTGCAAGCAAACCTACAAGATGTCACTCTCATTTCAGGTTTCAAACCTGACATTTTTCAGGTTTCAAAACCGAGGCACGACTACCAGGTTCATGACTTTTTGGTCGTTCACACATATCAAAAACGCGATTCCAGGTTGTCAAAACCGACTAGCGTGAACGCACTTTTTACGCATGTGTGAACGCTGTGGGTTTCGCAATCAGGTTTGAAACCACATCGTGAAACCTGGAGAAACTTAAGTGTGAACGCAGCCTTAGTGTTAGTTTAGAGCTCTATCATACTGCTACTTAATAAGCCTATCAAACTAATTGCAAGAAGCTATTCAACTAATTGTCAGGTCCAAACCTTGTAGACTACTACAGGCTATGTCCAGACGCGTAGCCAGGATTTGGAAAAGGGGGGGGCTATTTTGAAAGAGTGAGAAGTGTGCAAACGACCTTGACTCGAATTTTCATTGATCTTGAATCAATTTCAGACGGCTTGTCCGAAACTTGAGGCGAAATGTCTCGGAAAGCTCGGAAATTCAAAGCTTTTTTCCGCCCAAAATTAGGTGATCTCCAAAAAAAAAAAAGGTCTTCGCCAAAATTCAGCGTGATTTTTTGGCTGAAATTCGAAATTCAAAGCTTTTTTCCGCCCAAAATTAGGTGTTCCCCCCCCAAAAAAAAAAAAAGGTCTTCACCAAAATTGAGGCTGCTATTTCGTCCAATTTCGCAAATTCAGACGTTTGAGGGGGGGCTGTTTTCGAATGGGGGGGGCTATTTTCCATTTTTCACACAAAATCGGCCTCAAAAGCACAAAAAGCATGCGATTTTGCATACTTCACAAGCCAATGGGGGGCTCGAGCCCCCCCGCCCCCCCCCCCCTGGCTACGCTACTGGCTATGTCTATTGCAGCAACAACTTTTATGTATTTTTCTAAACGTTAAAATTTTTTTGTGCAATGACTTTAACTGTTGCTGACTTTAGACTTTCTAGTTTTGTATAGCTACATTGTCAGCATACGCATATGCTAGGCCAGTAGGCAGTGTTCCCTCTAAGCTGTGTGCATGTTTTTTTGTCGGCAGTGGGCGGGGTTGAAAGTTTTTATAAAACTGGCTTCAAGGGCAAATAGATGGAAGGAAAAGTGCCCTTGGGAAAGAATTTCTTGGCTTATGTCAGACGAAAAGCATCCAAGAAATAAATATCCTGATTAAAGCAAATCTCAAGTTCTGTACCACTACCAACTTTTTGAATAGAGGATAGTAGTGTATTTCTACTTGAAAGGAATAGTTTTCTAAAATTATGACAACCGGTTATCTGAGCGTAGAATTGATAACATGATAACTTGCATAATTAATGTTCGCATGAGTTTTAATTGATGTAATTCATTAAGTTCGGTGTCCATTAGATCAACTTTTCTTATTATGCTGCTGTTGAAATAGGTCTTGCCAAAGCATAATTAATAAAAAATAGAATTAGTTGTTTTGAAAATTGAATTGCAAAAACTTTTGCACTTGGCTGCTATTTGGTGAATTGCGTTTTTTTTAGATTTGTTCTTACTCTAGCAATGAAAAGTCCAGCTTGCTACCATGATTTGCAAAAAGTTTTAGCCTTACCATCTAAGCTAACCTTGCTTGATTACCGTTAAGTGCCCTAATATGCCTTAAAATTCATGACAACTCGATTGCTTGAATAACTTATCTAAACGAAATATTATTATCTATCATACTGACTGCCATGAAATACCAAATAAAGGTTTAGGTTAAATACCATTCATTAATTTTATTCTTGACTCCCACAATTATAGCGAAAAGATGCTGATGCCATAATAACATGTTGAGTCAGGAAAAGGAAGTAGTAATCCATGGTCTGGGGTATAGAGTGGTTAGGCAACTTGTGGTTTGGTTCGTTTGGTAAAACCTAAAATAGTAAGTGTATAGCCAGCAAACACCAACAAGGTGCTAGGCTTAAAGACGGTGGCACAAAAATATATTCGACCTACGCTTTATTTATGCAACAGATTTATGTTACTACCATATTCGCTTTTGTATTTCACTGGTAAAGCACTTTTTGTTAATCTGAATAAATGTTTTGTTGGTGAATGATATTGATAACTTTCAGTAATGTTGAGTAGCCAACTACTGGTTGGGCCCCACAGACCACCAATTTTATTCAATCTTACGTAAGAGACTGTGGAGTGAATGAAAACTGCATATTTCTCACTGTGGATAAAATGACAGGAATACCATCACAATTTGAAATGTAACACCTCACAAACTAAATAAATTCTCTGTTAAGTTCATTCAAAAATGTTTTGTGAGAATGTGATCGCCTACTGCTTAACGTTAACAATATATGTGATTACGTTACTCACGCTAATTGTTTTCACAAAATCAGTCAACTGTTTGCGTGAAATCAATAAAAGTTTTATATTGTCATAGTAATAAAATTAATTTCGACTGCGTAAAGACTATCATCAATTTTTTGAAAAAAAGAAACAAGTTGGTACTGTTAGTAAAATTGTAAATGAAAATTTGAATAATTTTGCAAAATAATGAAAGTTTACTATCAATGAATGATCTCCACAACAACTTTGGCTGGCAATTTGGCTTGAGTTTAATTCCCTGCATACTGCCCATCATTACAGAACAATTATACGATTTGGAATAGCTTTGTATATTACATAATCAATTTCTGATAACTTTTAGGTTGAAGATAGCTTACATTAATAGCTTTTTTTTGTTGAAATGTAGTTCGACTAGACCTGGTCTATGACTCAGGAACTGGATCTGTGGTTGGATTTACTGATCTTGGCCATCGTCATAATCCACGCGAAGAAGAAGTAGGTCCGCATGCTCTTATTGTGCACGCAAAATCATTTTCTGGAACACCTGGGGTTAAATATCCAGTTGCATATTTTGTACCTCCTCAGTTGCTGCGGGCCAGCTTTCCTCCGTCATGTGGGAATGTGCATGTGAGAAGCAGGGATTAAAGGTAAATGTCATACTAGGATAATCTTGTAAGCCAAATATGTTTAGTGCTTACCTTAAACTTTCTATTTGGAATTTTGTATTCAAAACTAATGTGGAGTATTGTAGCAATATGCTCAGCTAAATTTACTCCGTGAGGAAGGGGTGTAACCAATTTGTGGGGTTTATAGAAGAGGCCAAAAATCCAATGCAAACACGTATGCACTGTACCATGAAATGCCAAAAAATATTGATATTTGTTTGTGCATGTACCGCCAGGTAGATTTGCTACTTCCAATCAATCTAAGCAACACTACTTAGTATTTATCATGTTTTTCTGCTTTGCAATTGCTCATATTTAGTGAAATGTTGTGAAAAAGTAAATTACACCTTCTTTGTTAATACCTTATGTTGTAAATTCTTCAATTTTGCTTTTTGGCAGACTGTCGTAGGTACAAAAAAAAAATAATGAAACCAGAAATCAAATACGTTGTTTAAAGACTAAAATTTTGTATTTCCAACACAACATGGCTTATTACTTTGTATTACCAACAGTGGCTGAACCATAGGAGCTTAAGGGGCTTCAGTCCCCTTCAGCCAAATCACGCAGAAAATTTAACCCGAATATGGGTGCTTTTAAACGTGTTTTAAACTTGACCCCCTTAGCAAAATCTTGGTTGCGCGCCTGCTTACCAATGGTATATTTTTCAAGAAAAATGGTAAGATGAGCATTAGACAAAATAATAAACAGATGAACCTATTTGTTGATTTTCTGAAAAAGTGAGCTTTTCGCGTTTACGGCAGTTTGACACAATAGCGACGATTTATTACTACAATGCATTCAAAATATTAAACATAAGAGTTATCGAGCTATAATAACCTTGCCATTATTTTTTGGTTTCCGGGCGACTAAATAAATTTGTCTCGTTTTGTTAGATAAGCATTTATACAACGTCTTTGATAGCAAAAACTCTACGTTTTTATTTTTTCGCACAAGGTTTACGCCATCATTGCGGACGGTCTGACTGCTAACAGATCGATGTATTTGTTTGTCGATGTTCAAGTGTATGTGCACTGTCGGCGATTTCCCCTTAGAAGCGACAAATTGATCTTCTCTCAACCAAGAGCAAAAGTTGTACCTCATTCCTAACCTCTCCACCTACGGAAAACCACTCGAAATTGCTTGTTTGCTGGTCGAGAAAATAGCACCAAACCAAAACGAAAGATGACCTTCAGCCATAGCAAATATGTTACCTGAGAGCTTTTCAAATTTGATGAGTTGCAGAATGTAAGTTCAAATTAAAGTAGTAAAGTTTTATCTACTTTTGTGCTATAATTTGAGCATATAATGCTGTTGGTTTTTGATTAATAAATAAGACTTTACAATCCAATTAGAAAGCTACCAAATATTTGTTAAACTTGCTTGAGTTACAATAAAGCGTGCAAGAAGTTGGCAGGACCGTATCCATGTCATTGAGCATGCATTCTGCGTGCAAAGCTGCTCCTTTCCAAGAAATGTTGCTGCTTAGGTGAGCTTTTGAAACATCTGTGCCTAGTTTTCCGGCCAGGGAATAAGCCTTTCGTTTCAGAAACAAACACATTTTCATTCAAGCAAGTAGCTGGTACATTGAAGCAAATGCAAAAAAAATTTTAATAGCTTGTACTTTCACAAATGCTCTGTAACTCTCAAACTCAATTTTTACGTGCAGTTGGGGACCTGGCGTGCTACCGTTTTAGCTCACGGCATCTACACCGAACAAGCTATTCGAAGATGAGCGTCAGGCTAGCTGCTGAAACGCTGTCAGCTTCAGTAGCTAGAGTAATAAAAATGCTCCCGAGAACAAACAAGCTGAGATGGAGGAAACTGCTAAGTTTGTTGATGTCGTGGATAAGTGGCTCGACTGCATGAATACACGACCAGTATATGGTAAAACCATTCTTCAAATGTACACGTAAGTTAATTGGAATCCATTTTTTCACTTGATTGTGATACAAATGTTAATGTTGGCTAAAGCTTATTTATTTTGGGAAAGCAGCATTATTTTCGTTCAAATCTCTGCGTTTCGGCAAAGTAATGCTTTTTTAACCCTATCACTAATGGTCTACTTTTAATTAAGTTAAAATGCGCGGATTTTTTCAAACGAGGACTAAAGGCAAAATCAACGGGGATATCAAAAGTTAGACGAATCGCAATAGACTAAATTGGCGTTGATTCCATCCTTCTTGGCCCCGCCGTTCCAGAGATATTTTGTTTCAACACAACCAGTGATGGAGTCGAGTACTCAACTTCCGAGTACGAGTACCGCAAAAAACTTCGAGTACGAGTACTGATATTGAAAAATACACTCGAGTACGAGTACCGTAAAAAAGTTCGAGTACGAGTACTTTTTTACAAGCTTAGTAAAAGAAGTTTTTAAGTTGTAACAGCTCAAAATTTGTCGCAAAAACATAAACGAATACGTTTTTTTCTGTGAGTGGGATGTTAAGAAGGCGCACAACTGCAGGCGACAATTTTCTGACAAGTTACACACAAAGTTACTGTTATATTTTAAAACAAATTAGGTACCTTGACGTTGAAAGCAAATGCACGTTTTTTTACGCGTCGAAAAAAACCTTGGCTAGCAGAAACTGCAAATTGCTCATTGCTGCAAGAAGTTCTGTTGCAGCCGCAGAAAAATGTTTAACTCTAAAACTGAGCAAAGAATTAACTTGAAATTTTTGATAAAATTCAAGCTTTGATGAAAGTTTACGGCATAGAATGCATGTCAAGAACCCGAGTTTTTGAATGACACAAACGATTTCGTGAAGGCCGGACTGATGTTGAAGATGATGAACGTTCACGACGCCCAACCATATCAAAAACCACTTGCAATATCCGAGAAATTGAAAAAATTGTCCGAGAACATCGTCGGCTTAGTATTCGACTGATAACAGTGAGGATGTCCATTGACAAAGAAACAGTGTGGCAAGTTATACTGCATGACAATCTGCATATGACAAAGGTCTGTGCACAATTTGTTTCAAAGCTTTTATCTAGCGATCAAAAAGAAAACGCCAAGAGATTTGCGCTGACATTTTAAAACAAATTGAAGAAAACCCTAAATTTTTAGACAGTGTGATTGCTGTACCTGCGATGAGAGATGAATTTTCCAGTACGACCCAGAGACAAAGAGGCAGTCCATGCATTGGAAAACTGCAAACTCACCACGAATTAAGAAAGCAAAATAAAGCAAAATCAAAATTCAAGGCAATGTTGATTGTTTTGTTTTTTTATGATAAGGGTGTTGTCGTGTTCTTTTTTTATGAAAATCCGAATGAAACGCTGTGCTGATGCTAAGGGAGAATACAGCAAAGGGAAAAATAAAATAAAATGACCTTTTTTTCTTCAATAAAATTGCTTTATGCCACCAGTCTTGTTATTTAATTGCGACACCTCGTATAGCGTATGCTTCTTTCAATCACAAATAAGCTTTCAAAGTCCTTTACTCCAAACATGATCACCCACAACAATTTTTTGAGAGCTTTTGCGATTTAATGTTATATTCAATTAACATTTAATCATAAGTGGGCAAGTTAATGCAAAACGTTAGCTTCGTTAATCACTAGTCCGTCAACAAACTTCACACCTCCGTGAACGTTAATCCGTTATTTTCAGCTGTAATTAACGGAAGCTAATAAAGTCTGTTAATTTGTTAATATTTTGCTTGTAATATACATTTCTTTATATTCACTCGCATTTAGAGCATGTATTGACGTTGTTGAGCTGATTGTAAGGAAAAAAATTTTGCTATGGTGGTCTTCTCGTGTTTAGGAAGTTACATTTTACAGTCTAATCTAATTTCAAGACAAAAATAAGTTCAAATGCACTAATGAAGCTGCAATTGGAAAATCTTTGGAAATTGCGAACAGCAATAATTAATAGATCTATGAGGCTTCAGCTTATTATTTACCGCAAAAAAGAGCTCCTTTCTTCGTTTTCTTCTATAAAACTCGTGCTAATACGCAACAAGTGTTACCAGTGCAAATTGGTTTATACCATTATGATGAATGAATGGTGCGAGATATTAACGATAAAAACTTTAACGGAAGTTAACATAACTTAACGGAAGTTAATTTAATCCGTTAACATGTAAAAACTTTTTAACGCATTAACGAGTTAATGAAAAAGTTAGCTTCGTAATTAACTGACTAACGATTAACGGACTTGTGCTCTTTTACAGAGTTGTAAACAGGCCGACTAGTTCAGGCCCGAACCCGGCCCAAACCCGAAAACTAATTTGAAGCCCAAATCATGCTCGAAAATACCCGAAAGTTAAGTTAGATCTGAAAAATTTTGCCTAGTTGCCAAGTTATTTTAATTATATTTTTGTGCACCGAAGACAAAAAGTATGTCTTAGGTCCGAGTTAAGCCCGAAATTTTTGTCAACTTTAGGCCCGAACTCGACCCGAAAAACCCGGCCCGACTTACAACTCTGCTCTTCTATGCATTTAATTGACTATCTAAAACTTGTAACACCAAACTGCAAATGACGTAGTAGTAGGCTATATGTTCTCGAAATAATGCTGTATTTCAAAGGAGGTGACTAAGTAAAGTGAGCATAAAATAATGCTGCAATTTAATATCAGCTTCTAGCTACTATTGTAATTTATAGTGGTATTTTTATTGTGTATTTTTACCTGTTTACTGTTCTATTATTTAATTTTAGATCTAACATTCATTTTTATAAAATAATCCTAATTAGTGCTTAGTCACATTAATATTTCATACGCATTTTACATGCGTTATCAAAAGACTTGACTTATTATTAGGGCCATTTTTTTATGACCTAAAAAATCAAAAAATATGACTTTATTTTCTGAAACATATGACAATATATGACTTTATTTTTAGAGCATTATATTTTGCTAATCTCATAATTAGCAAGTCGAATGCAAGTGTTTTGGGTATATTTTAAAGAAAAACACGGTCGATCAATGATGTATCAACTCGTCTATTTCACCTGAAAATCATCAACTCCTCAGTGTCACTCAAGTTCAAATGTCTAATGCATTTAATCAATAGGCTAAGCATTAAAATATAGTTTCATGTAGTGTTCATTGTTAGCATCTGCAAAATTTCTGTTTGGACAAAGGAATGATTTCAAAAGGGAAAACGACCGCTCCACAGATGCTGAAGTAGGCTGACATTGCAACAATTTTGCATACAATGCTGGTGGAATATCTGGCCTACTTAGCTTCACAATGATTTTTACATCATTTTTTTTTCAAGCGCTTCTTTATGTACTTTTCATCTGCACAGGGTCACTTCCAAAACCAAGAGAGTTGATATCTTTATAGGCCTTTAGTATTGTGTATGTAGAATTTTCCATTTTAAGAATTAGATTTGAAAGCTCATTGTAGCATTGACTAATTTCAGTCAACTGAGTGGTCAGCTTTTGCTCATTCACTTTACTTTTGACCTTTTGCACAAGCACTCCTTCACCATTCCATGAATTAACAATTGCCCGAACTTGTGGTAGTTTCTCAGCATAGTAGTTAGCAGCATCCAACCAACTCCCCCAACGAGTAACAACTGGCTGCGGAGGTCTTCCACAAACAGCAAAATCAGCAGCTCTGGTTTTATTCTTCACAATGCTTGCTTTTACAGCAGCAATCAAGTCGTCTACTTCCATGTAAAAACTTTTTATCTTCAAAGCACAGTTATGCATTAAGTGTGCCAGACAGGTAACATGCAGGAGGTTTGGATATGTTTTTTTTAAAACGTTGCCTGCATGGTTAATGTAGGATGCAGCATCAGATATCAACTAATTGACGTCTTCCCTCCTTACCTTAAATTTCTTTATGACATCATCCATTGGATTATGATTATGTTCATGGATTATCTTTTGGCTATTAACCGAACCATCAATCACAGAGCATCTAACCAAAAAGCAGCAGTCCGGTTTATCCAGCGTACCACAAAGTATGTGCAAAAAGTTTTTACCTCTTAATTCAGTTTCATCTATAACAAAAAACAACGGCTTCTCACTCAAGTCTTTTGCCAGCTTCTGATCATATGCTTCATCTAGTTCTTTAACTTTCAGACGACAAAGAGTTTCAGATGGTACGCTTTGCCCACAAATCTCGAAAAAGCTGTCGAATAGCTGGATGATTTACTTTTGCCATCGGTATATCAGCTGATGCAAAAGCTTGAACAAGTTTTGTTGCAAAATCTTGGTGTTCACCAGAACTGATAAATGTTTGACGTGTATCGGAAGTTCCAGCGCTCTTTGCCTTTTCAACGCCTTTTCTGTGCTTGAGAGTAGTAACATGTTGCTCCACAAAGAATCGCTTCTCATGCTTAACTATGCAGCAGCATAGCGGGCAGTAAAGTTCATCTTTTGGAGTGACTGTGAACTCTTTGAAGTCTTTTATAATCGATCGGACCTTTCTCTAATCAGAAACTTTTATTTTTGGCATGCTCACTTCACAATATACAGTACTTTCACTAAACAAAAAATTGCCGATTGTGGCTACACGTGTTATTGCTCCGTTAAAAACCTACATTCTTGTGCTCGTTTCTCGTATCGGCTTTACCAGGACTCATTCTAATATAGTAGTTTCTGATTACGGCTGGTTTTTGTGTAGCTGTTGCAACTCGCCGTTTAGGCCCACTTCACGATAGTACTTTCACTAAAAATGAAAGGTCGTATTTTATGACCAAATGCAGAAAATAGGACTTTTTATGACTTTATAACTTCTTCACTACACCTCGTAACAAAGTAGTTTTTGTATTATTATAGGTTTCATAGCTTTTCGTACCACCAAAAAAATATGACTTCAATGACTTTTACTCGCCCTACTTATTATTTTATCAATTTCTTGCAAAAAAAAGTACAACTTTGCCTACAGCTGCAACTCAGCTACAGAATAACTATGCAACTAAGCTATCTGTATCTGAGCTAAATTTGACACTGAAAATATTGCCTCCAAATCTAATTTTTTGCTTTTTCGGATACCCCTACCAATTCCACAGTAAAACTATTATTTGGGATTGGGAAATTAAAGTAATACATCTACTGTAGAAAATATTCTATCAACATTTGAGCTGAAACCGCAAAATGCTAACCCAACTGATGCAGTCTTTGTAACACGCGTGGCTTGATTTCTGTGGTGTGTAACTTTAATTGCAAAATAAATTAAAATTTGCTGCAACTTTCACACGTTTTCTGCAGCAGAATGGCGTTCGTTGTCAAACAATACTATATGCTGTCCACCCAACCACTTTACCACATTCCAACGCTTGATTTCGCTTGTTCTCACCATTAAAAAGCTGTTTGTTCAGCTGCGGTCTGCACGGATTCAAGCAAAAGCAACTCAATGAATTAGTGGGTTTTATTGGCTGCAGTTTGCTATCAAAAATTCATTTTGTTTATTACTTTTAGCGAAGGCAAAATGTACTCGTGTACTTGGCGCTTTTTTTGACCGAGTACCGAGTACATTGACCTTCGAGTACGAGTACCAATCGAGTACCAGGAGTTTCGAGTACGAGTACTCAAAAAATGGTACTCGAGTTGTACTCGAGTACTCCATCACTGAACACAATGGAGGAGCCTCTAATCTTATAAACTTTAATAACTTTGATTGGCAACCATAGCGTTGACAGACTTAGGGTCGTAAGCGACACCTTCCCAGTTCTAACCTAAAGCAACGCCGCTATTAAGCTACTGCATTGAGTTGTTTTGGTGCGCACTAATCAGTTACATCTGGTCAGCAGAATAGATACAAGCTGGAAAAACGAAGAGACTATTTGGTAGCCCAGATAACAAACGTCTAAGAACCAGGCAAAATAAGGCTAGTAAAGTTGATAAAGTAGTAAACCATTAGTTATTGGCAACTTATACTTAGAAAAGTTTATTCTAGGGTTGCAAAGTACTGTAAGCAAGTACAATAAACCTACTCCAGTACTGGTGTCTTGTTATCAGGTTTGAGTTTGTACTTTATAGCCTAGTAATAAAAACCTTATTGCTAGGCTAAACTAATATTTAGGCTGTTACGTATCGGATAGATTGATTTTTACCAAGATCACTAGGCTACCAAACAGTCTACTTTTTTTCCAGCTCGGATATGTTGTACCTACAAGATCAACTGATTAGTGCGCAGCGAAACGACTCAATGAAGTAGCCTAATACCGGCGTTGCTTTAGAGTAGAACTGCAAAGAGGTTGCTAACGACGCTAAGTCTATCACGTCAGGGTCACCAATAAAAATTATTAAAATTTATAACATTAGACGCCTTGGGTCGTGTTTGAGGTAGAATATCTCTGGAACGGCTCGGTTAAAAAGGATGGAGTTAACTCCAATCTAGTCTAATACGATTCGTCTAACGTTAAATACCCCCATTGATTTTGCCCTTAGTCCTTGTATAAGTTTTAGTATGGTGGTTTTCAACCTGTGGGCCATGGCCCACCGGTGGGCAACAGAAGTATTTTGCAGTGGGCCACAGAGCAGTTTGGTTTGAAACAGTCGCATTTGCACGATGACCTGTTTATTACCTGACATTGTCAGAAAGTTGCAGTGAATGGCCGATTTGACTTGTTTTCGTTTTGTTTGGAGATCACCCGTTTTCAACCGGAAAAAACGTTTGAATTTTGGCGAAGACCTTTTTTTTTCTTCTGGAGATCACTCGCTTTCGGCCAGAAAAACCGTTTGAATTCTGGTGAAGACCTTTTTTTTTTTTTTTTTTTTCAGGAGATCACCTGTTTTCGGCCGGAAAAATCGTTTCAATCTAATTCAAGACTGATGAAAATTTGGGTCAAGTTCGTTTACTGATGTTTCAAGCTTCAAAAAAAGCCCCCCTTCCCCTTTTGCGAAATCCTGGCTACGCTGCAGCTCAGGATAGTGGAAACTTGCAATTAAGCAATACTTTGAGAGTAGAGCCATGGAAAATTTTCAAACTGAAAATGGGCCACTGTTAGAAAAAGGTTGGAAACCACTGTTTTAGTAGCGAATGTCAGCAATGGTTGCGTATTGTAAATAGAGTAACGTGCAGCTTTTTGTCCTTAACATCTGTTCAATTTTTTAGTGATTGCAACGATCACGGCTTGAAGTGGTTGGAAGAAAAATTTTTACCAAACTTGTGGCAACAAAGGCTGGAAATGTGGAAAAATTTGGAAATATCGTTTTTGTCGAAGCAAACTTATGAGGGATTATGCATGGCAACAAAAGGGATGGTATTGCTTGTTCGCCCTCCCCTGCAGCGTGATTTGTTATGCGTTTTAAGTCAAAGAATATCTCAAGACAGCCTGGAGGCTTATTTTGGTCATCAAAGATAACTTGGAAGAAGGCACCAAAACCCAGGCATTCAGCAGTTTGGTTACAGGAATAATGCCGTTGTTTTACGGTACAGCGTTTATTGAGTTTATTATTTTGACAATTGCGTTTATTGTAAATAATGCATTTTCACGTTTAATTTTAAACATACAATTAGTTAGGCTAATGGTACTCCGGCAGCCACATAAGAGATTCAGATGTTTAATTGAGCGTTTGTTGTGCAGAAAAAAACTTATGCCATCTTCAAATTAGGTTTTGTGAATTGAATTCTCTAAGAGTCTTAACCTAAACCATGGCCCATTACGAGATGTAATGCCAAATAAACCATTGTTTTGTGCTTAATGTCTTTTGAAATGTTGCTTTTCTTGTCTGCAACAACAAAAGTTTAAAGGCGACCTTACTAAAACTAGTTTTTCCTAAATCACTTTTTTGATTATTTGACAGAAGCATAAGCGTAGCAGGATTTTTGATTGGAGGGGGGGCCCAAACCAAAAATCACATGCAATGACTGTTGCGGACTTGTGCAGAGCATTAGGAAAAGTTTTTAACTGAACAGAATTCACAAATTTATTCACAATTGTAGGCATTAAAACTTCGCTTGACTTAACCACAATGTCGAAATCTTGAATGAGAGTTCCGTCCGTTAATCTAGAAATAAAACGGACTCTTAAGACACAGCCTTAACTTACGCAGACTTAGCTGAACAAAACACAATTACATCATTTCCAGTACCGGTTACAACTGCCCGCTTCAGAATCATAACATGAAGCACAGTGGGCTAACTAGGCTACTGTAAGGCTAGCGACAAAAAAATATAAGAGACACAAGTACATACCAATAATTTCTCCCACGTTAATGAACTTGAACTTGAAGCACTTAACTCAGAAAACTTAACTCAAACCAATTACCTTATTATACTCAACTTAACAGCTAAAAAACAGTATAAAACAGTTAACCATTGCAGCACTGATACTTAGCTTGTAACACACTTGACTGTCGCTTAAAATTACAGATCGCTGATGCGGCTTATGACCGATTGTGACGTAATAACACACTCTATTGTGAAACAGACTTGGCACATTACAACAAAAGGAGAAGCGGCTGGAAAATATACAACAATGACGTCATCAGGAATTTTCGAAAAAGTATTTTTTGTGGGGCAAAGATATCGTAGAATGGAAGATCTGAAGCCGTAGCCTAATGGCACTTAGCCAGGATTTTGGTAATGGGACAGGGCGAAAACTAATTGTTAAAAAATGTAAAAGTTTAACTTGGAAGACGTGTTGGGTAAGCTAGTGTACTCAAACGTATCACAGACGGGGTTCTGGGGGCGGAGCCCCCAGCCGCCGATGGCTATGGGGGTCTGGGGGCAAAGCCCCCAGCCGCTGGGCGATTTTTGTAAGTTTTTGGAAAAAAAAGCTATTTAAATCCCATTGGATCATACTTTGCACGAGTTCAGAGCCATTTGAAAGAACTAGATTTTTAACATTTCAAAGCCAATCGAAAAAATTAAGTTGTTCAATCCTCCTTTTGCAATTAAATCCCAAAACACGCTTAGAATCTTGCATTATGGTGTAAAATTTTAATTGTAAGTGATTTGGTCTATAGGGGGAAGTAACGAACATTGCCTCCTGCTATACTTTAGCAGTAAATAATTAAGTTCATAATAACGTTAAACGAGGGCCTGGGGTGGCAACTTTTAGGTCAAAACTCTTAGATTTCTCACAGGTTTTGCATATAAATTGTTAAGAATTTGCATTAAGGGGCCCCTGGCCCGGGAACCTTGGTCATCAGTCAGGGGCCCTTGGGCTCCCTGGTTGCCAGTTAGAAGCCCTGTTGCCCCTTGCTTGTCGGTTAGGAACCCATGGCCCCCTGGTTGTTAATTAAAGGCCTTGGGGCTCCCTGGTCGTGAGTTAGGGGCCCCGGGGCCCCCTGGTTGTCAGTTAGGGACTCCAGGACCCCCTGGTTGTTGGTTAGGGGCCCCCTGGTCGTCAGTTAGGAGAGCCCCAGGGACCCTCGTCATCGGTTCGGGGGCCCCTGGCCCCCTGGTTGTTGGTTAGGGGCCCCCTGGTTGTTGGTTAGGGGCCCTGGTTGTTAGTTAGGGGCCCTGGGGCTTCCTGGTTGTGAGTTGGAGACCCCGGGCCCCTCGTTGTCGGTTAGGGCTCCGGGGGCCCCTGGTTGTTGGTTAGGGGCCCCCTGGTTGTTAATTAGGGGCCTCAGTGCCCCCTGGTCGTCAGTTAGGCACTCCGGGGCCCCCTGGTTGTTGGTTAGGGGCCCTGGGGCCCTCCGGTTGTCGTTTAGGGGCCCCCTGGTTGTCAGTTAAGGGGTCTCCTGGTTGTTGGTGAAGGGTCCCTAGGTTGTTAGTCAGGGGCCCTTGGGCCCCCTGGTCGTCAGTTATGGGCCCCCTGGTCGTCAGTTATGGGCCCCCTGGTTTTCAGTTAGGGATCCCGGACCCCCTGGTTGTCGGTTAAGGATTTCAGGGCCCCCTAGTTGTAAGGGCCCCCTGGTTGTTAGTTGGGGGCCCCGGGACTCACTTGTTGTCATTAATATTATTGTTAATTACTGTTATGTGCGTAATTACTGAAAAAAAACTGCAACTAAACATCGCCAGGCTACGTTGTCATAACTTTTTGTCGTTAGTGGTATTTTGATTGCGGGGGGCCCCAGGCCCCCTGGCCCCCCCCCCTGGCTACGCCTATGGACAGAAGGTCCGTTTTTGCACATCATGATAATGTTAAGGCATCGTTACGGTATGTTTTTGAATTTCTAAATTAAAAGTTTCTCTATTAGTCTCAAGAAATTTGATCACAGCTTTTGGTTTTAACCAATCTCTGACGTAGCTTCCAGAGAACCACTGGCTTAGCTAAGGTTATATTTATACCTAATTTAATATAAGTTTAAATCTCATTGAAACATATGCGTCAACATTTTAGCCAAATTTCAACGCAAAGCATGCCTTATTGTAATTACGTTTTATTCATCAAGTTGCCTTGGCCAGGAGACAGCGAAAGGACCTTTCGGTCTTCGAGTCAAGCTGATACCTGCCCACCTGTCTACCACACACGGTTTAGGTTTCATACTGTCCGTTTTTATTGCTGAACGTCAAGCAAGGAAGCTGTGAATACCTATTTGTAGAGTCTTTGGTTTGACCTGACCGAGAATCGAACCCGAGCCTACCGTTTCATTAGCAAACGATCTATGCACTCGACCACTCCTGTAACAAAACATGCATTTCATTTAGACTATCTCTCGTATTTGCTTGTCATGCATTTTCAGAAACGCGAATTATGCTTGAGATTTACTCTGCACTGGATATTTCTGTAATGGAGTGAATATTTCACTGGTAAATTTCAAGTTAAAGAAAAGAACGAAAATGAAAAATTTATCTTCGCATTTTTTTATTTGCTTTTTAAAGATCAAAATTAGTGTGCGTTAGATTTGGAGTTAGTTTTGCGGTAAGGGTTTGAGTTTGGGTGAAAATTAATAAAAAACTAGATAGAAATTGCCAGTGGAATAGAGCCTTGCTTCTGTAATTGATTTTTTAGTATTGCTGCAAGTTCACACTTTTGTTTAGCTTCATGACGAATTGAAAACGTTTTATTTCAAAGATTTTTGGAGAGAACGACTTTTACAGATTTATTATCAATTTTTTCATTGGCTGTTCCCACCCGATTAGTTTTGGATCAAGGCTTCTTAATGCAAAAAAGTACGTTAATCCTTCGGCTTTCAAATGCAGAAAACGTGTACACGTTCGTACCTTAAGGTACACTGGATTAGCATTTAATGCAGAGAAAGTACAAATCACGAGAAAAAAGAGAAAGCTCGTTTCTGATTGCCAGCTGTGATTGCTCAAGCGTGTCACTTGTTTCCAACTTTTGCAGAAAGTTCATATTAATTCAGATTACCGTGATGGACAGGTCAGGAAGAGCTGAGGGTTGGGGTTCGATTCCTCGATAGCGACGCATTTGGATAATTCAGGATTAGTTACTGGTATTGATCTATAGTGCTAGTAGGCTCGAGTTTATCATTGTTTGTCAGAAATCAGTTCAGTTATGGAGGCTAGGGGTAGGCTACTGAGTGAAGGGGTTGCATCGTACGATACGGTGCCTACTACTGTAGACCTACAATAGGCTAGCCTACTAGCCTAGTACAGTAGTACTACTGTACTAGAGCCTCAGAAGGTGGTTGCATGTACCTGGGCCCAAGCCTAGGGGTGCAGGTTCAAGGGATACTAATAGTAATCTGTGCAATGTGATAGCCATATGTAGTACGGTAGTCTACTGGCAGGCTGGTAAACTACTCGTAGTTGTTGTACTTGTAGACATACCGTAGGATATTCATCCACCAGACCTGCTGGACCTTTAGGGTGGCAATTTCGTCAGATGCTTCAGGTTTCAATCATGTGATGGTAGGGATTTTCAGGCATTTCATTTCAAGTCTTTTCGTACCTGACACTGACAGTGTGCAGCTGTGGATTTAATTTGGAATTGGGCTCAGAGCAATTGCTCCTGTCTGCCTGTTGTAGTATGGTAGGCCTATCTGATATTGTGGGTATCCATGCCCTAGATAGAGTAAGGCTCTCGGACCAGTACTGGTAGCGTTTTGCAGGATTTTGAAAATTTTGCAGGATTTTGAAAAGGGGGGGGCCAGAAACTTCAGAAAATTTGAGAGGAACATACGGTAGATCACTGAGAATTTTTAATTGTCACACTCTAATTTCGTATCATTTTTCACCCAAAATCAGGTGAAGAGCAGAAAAAAAAAGGTCTTCACTCAAATTTTTCCCATTTTTTGCCCAAAATCAGGTGAAGAGCAAAAAAAAAAAGGTCTTCACTCAAATTTCGTCCCATTTTTTGCCCAATATCAGGTACCTAATTTCGAGCCCAAAGCCTGATGCCCATAGCCATGGCCCAATGGCCCCCCCTAAATATGCCCCTGTCTCAGACACATCTGATATCTTTGTGTTGGATCTCTCCAAAGATGTCCCAGTATTTGCGGTGGAATAAGCTAGTTCAATCCGCCTTCCTACCTGTGGTACCTCGAAAGATTTAAAATTAAAGTACCCTAACTGAACTCAACTCATCCCCTAAAAAAAATCGCGTATGGTTAAGTTTAAGCTGTCCGCTTTTTTTCACAGAAGCTCTGCGACCTGTGTATGAGCGCGTATGCACTCTCTGTCATTTCTGCACTAATTAAGATTAGGGCTAGATTTTAGGGAAAAGGTTTAGGTTAAGGTTAGTTTTGGAGTACAGCATATGCATAGATCTGAGATTGGAGGATTCATTAGGTTTAAGGTTAGATTTTGGGGGAATAGCTTAGGGTTAGACTTTGTGAAATCGCTTAGATTGGAGAGAGAGCGTAGGCGCTCAGTCATACACTCGTGGCAGAGCTTCCAAAAAAAAGCGGAGGCTTATACTTAACGACACCCAAAAAATTGTTTGCACTCAGAATTGAAACCCGTACCAGACCCATTTTTTTGTCTGTCCATTTTTCTGCAAATTCTATGATGTTAATTGACTGATTAAATGCTGTATTTTTACCCTGGATAAACATTAAAAGGGCTAAAGCTTCCAGGGCTCTGCCCCAAACCGTGCAAAGTAAGCTTACAGCACTACCCGGACATCTGGTTGATGCAAATGTCATCATTCCGTTGCTTTCAAATGGAGATGTACATTCGTAATATTAGCATGAATAGTAATTAATCTTGACAACATAGGAGTAGGTACAGTAACATTTGGGCGGCTCTACATCTACTGGCCCAGCCAGAAATTTAAAAAGGGGTGACAAAATTTTTTTATGATTGTGATTGTGCAGTAGCATTGTGCTCCTGATTACCTTCAACAGGTACTTCTAAATTGCCCTGCATAAGCCATCTGCTGCTTACAGCTTATGGTTTTCATGGTAACTGCGATGTGCTTTTGTTGAAAAAAAAAATAACAGTCAGTTGGGACTACAACAAATCTGGATCAATTTTTTCACATGCTTTAGTTACTGTTTGGAATGATTTGCCTCTTGATATTTGGAAAAGTAGCAGCATTTCATTGTTCAAGAATAGATTGAAAATGCACTTTTTCAATATGGTATTTATCGATGTGCCTAATATTGTTTAGTATGCTTTAACACTGTATATTATAATACAATCTTAATAATCTTTTAACAAGTCCCATTTTTCATTTTTTAATCTGCTATTTTTCTGCTTTTTCACCTGCTTTAGCAGCGAGTGCCCCTTAGTCAAATGTTAGCGTCTTGCTATCTCATCTCAAGGGATTGACAAATTGATTTTTATTATTATTGGTATTATTTACATGCATTTCCAAAATTTGTAAATTATGCAGATTGTGAAGTCATGAAATGCAAGCTCTAGGTATATCTGGCAGCAATCCAATTCTTGTTTGTGCAGCAGACTCCTGAAAACAAAAAAACAACAATAGCAAGAGAATGCAAAAATTGTGGCTTCACGATACAGTAGCAGATGCAAAAATCGCATGTGCAAGCAATCGATGCAAGAATCATGGATTATATACTGTTACAGTATAGTAGGCTGACATAGTACAAGGTTTATAACAAATGTGGCAGACAATTCGCAAAACAAAATATAAAAACAACATGCCTCCGACCAAAAATTACTAGCTGCGTTATTTATGTTGCCACCATGTACTGTTTGGATTTTTCAAACAGACCAAGAAATTGCATTGTATGGTAGCTTGTCAATACTAAGTCGAGATCCTATTATTATTAATGAATCAGGGGGCTGATGGCGTACAAAGTAGTTATGGGCTCTCAACATATTTTACTAAAGTAAAAGATGGCGTAGCTGATTTGTATGAATTTGCAAGTCGAGTAAACTTTGTCGGCGTATTTTTGTGGCATGGTTTTTATGACGACCGTGATCGCATGATTTGGGTTTAAGCGGCAGTCCCGCACCCTGGTCATGTTGCTGCGTTCTAGGTTAAAAATGCGTTATGATGACTAATATCTCTGCTTGGTGGTTCCAAACAACAGCAAATTTAGTGGACAAGTATTTGTAGAAATCCCACAGGTCCAGTTAAACATTGGAACACTGGAGACTCTTGTTTGCTTGAGGTGCAAATTCCTCCAAACACGAAGTAGTTATTGCAATGAAAACTGTGTGGATCATTTAATAGTCAGCATCTGATGCAGTCCGGTAGCAGGAGATCAAATATGCACTTACAGCAACAGACAACAACAATCATAGACCAGAGTCTAATGGCAAATTAATGCGAGTCTTAGCGAAGTTCTCTGGCGCTAGGTGATCTTCACAATTTTTTACCAAAATAATGGCCGTTAATCAACATGTTCGCATTAAATTGTAAAACTATTTGTTTTGTTTTTGTTTTCAAAATATCTAAAGTTATGTCAAAGGTAGCACCACCAACCACCGATAGGAAAGTTTTCCAAAACCTGCATTAACATAAAGATTAGCAAATTGAGCATTAAGTAAAAAATATATACACCACATAAATGCTTCAGACACCTTGAAACATGTTATGAAAACCTGTCGCTATTACCACATGTAATGCAGTAGCAGTTCTAAAAATTTGCACACTTTCAAAACAAAATGAAATTAATTGCCCCTAATGCCCCCCCTTAGTATGGCCCTGTACAAATTGATGACTGGAAAAGTTCATAGCTGTTGATAAAAAATACGAATCTGAGCATTAACCAAGCAAGATTGCGTCAGCAATCAATTTTTTCTTACGTACGGCTCACTCAACTATCGAGCAGCAAGTGCAAACAAAAAACGACATGCTTGAAAGATATTATTGTTCCAAGAAAGTGCATCACAGACTACAAAAACTTATTTATCATTTAATCTGTTAATGATCAAACATTTTCATTAAATGTCAACACTGATAATGATTGCTAGCATTCCTCCCCTTTGGATTTGTTGGTGTTCAGAGGTCGGTGCTTTTTTTTGTATTAGTTATATTTTAAATAATTACTGTGAAATTGTGTGGCACTTTCAAAAGGGAGGACTGGTTCCCTAATCCCCTCCCCTAGCTGTGTCGACGTCTGTATCAATCTTTGCACTCCCTGAAAAGTTCTTTTCTTCCCAGCCCTGATCACAATGGCATAGGGTATATACTAAGGTAGGATTACTTTAGTCATTTAAGCTTGTGCTTTCAATATTTGTAAACATCCATGTCAATAGGCTATGAATGAATATGAATAGTTGCTTAATAATATCATATGATTAATGAGGGTTACCAAGTAATCAACTTTTGACCCTGTTACAGACGCCCTCTGTAACTATAGTGTGAGATAGGTCTTTCCTAGGTTGCCCCAGCGATTCGAGACTGGGGCCGTCACCGTCCGTGCTGTTTCCACAAATAGCAGTTGAAGTCCAGTAAATAGAGGTTTATTGAAAAAATTGTAATAAATTAAAGATCTACACGGCACGGCACGGCAATAAAATATTTGAAAATTAACCCAGGAAACAAAATAAAAGTAACGATGCCGTGTGACTAAACTTACAAAAATAAAACGTCCGTTTGCTTCGAATCCCAAAATGAAATGAGTGACTGAACGCTAGAACTCGGCAAAAAAAAAAGCAAAAGAGCTGCGCGTTGTGCCGGAAATTAGGCGTTGAAACAAAACGTGCAAAAATTAAAAAACACAATGACGCGCAGACTAACACATCAAAATAAGAACCAAATAAAAAAGCCGAGTTCGAAAATTTAGTGGGGCAAATAAACAGATCGGTGCTGTAACATAGCGGCCCCTTGAAAATGAATCAACAATGAAGTTTCAACACAAAACACAAAAGAAAGCACCGATACGTGCAAACAATAAGTAAAAAGGTTTTTTTTTTTTTTAAATTATGATGAACGTGAGCAGTAACGAAAAATTCACTTTTAAAAATATGCAGTGTCATAAATAAAACAAATAATGATTCGAGTGACGGAGGGGAAGCAATACGGCAAAGGACTTTATAATTCGGGATATATTTCGAGCGATACGGACAACACAAGAAAAAGAGCACAGTCTAGCACAGTTTAAAATCAACAACAATATTTAGGCCTACACTTAAACGCAACAACAAAGGTAAACAAAAGAAAACACTCTATACAGGGGCTATCTTGGAAATATCCCTAAGGATATACTCGATTTCGCCAACTGCTGCATTTTTCTTTGGAACAGCGACAGTTGCCCTGCGAACTATTTCCTTACCAGCACGCAACTGTGGAAGAAGACGGTGAATCCGACCCAACCGGTAGGCCCCCCGTTTGGACAAATCCTCTGCATCGCCTACAAGGACCAATTGTCCCACCACAAGATTTTCACGTAAAGTTCTCCACTTATTACGCCCTTGCAAACAAGGGAGATAACCCTTGATCCAATGTAACCAAAAACGCTGAGCCAGCGTAGCGCAGTATTGAAAATCACGGCGCAAATCCCCCTCATCGTGAAAGGTGCTAACAGGGGTGTTAGGGGATAGCTGCTGACCCAAAAAACATGAAGGTGTGAGTGGAGACAGATCGTTAGGCGTATCACTAAGGGTAGTCAAAGGCCGATCATTAACAATTCTTATAGCATCGGAAACGAAGGTTTGCAATTCTATAAGAGAGGGCAAACGTCTGGCCTCTCCTAAAACTTGGCTGAGAGCGGTTTTAATCAGTTTGACCATAGATTCCCAACTCCCGGCTTGGCTAGGGGAGTAGGGAGGGATCCTAACCCAATTAATAGAACGTTTCCGCAAAGAATTATGGAATTCAGTCGAGTCAAGCAGCAACGGCAGCTGTTTTTCAGCTGCACAAAACGATTTACCATTGTCCGAAAAGAAGGTGTCTACAGGGCCTCGCAAGTTGATGAAACGAGAAAAGGCCAGTATAAAATTGTTAAGGTCCAATCCCGTGACAATCTCCACGTGAACACAACGAGTGCACAGGCAAGTAAATAAAAGGCCCCAGGCTTTACACTGGCTTCTGTTTTGTCTATATAAGATAGGACCAAAATAATCAGTTCCGCAAAACTTAAACGGTTTATTCACAGCAGTAACACGAAAAGATGGCAAATCTGCCATCAGCTGTCGAATCGGTTTTGCCTTTTTAAGGGAGCATTTAGCACAGTCCGCTAGATAGCGCTTAACACTAGAAATTCCATGGATTATCCAAAACCGTTGCCGAGTCTTCATAAGAGTATACGAAGGACCAGCGTGTCCCGCGTCCGAGTGTTCATAAAGCACAACTAGACGTGTCAAAGCATGTCTGCTGGGCAAAATTATAGGGTGTTTAGTATCCGTGGGGAGGTCGGCGTTTTCAAGACGACCCTCCACACGCAAAATCGAATCCGGTCCCAAACAAGGTCGCAAGTTACGCAACGTTTTTAACTCATTAACCTGCCGAGTTTGTTCAGAATTAACAGCAAGATTGCGCAAGCGTTTAATGAAAATTTCAAAGTCATCCGCGGAACCAATGTTTAACACCTCAAGTACAGGTCCAAAGCACTGTCTCTGAACGTACCCAATAGCCTCAACAAAGGCTCGGTCCAGAGAAGCAGCATCGAACTCTGGCTTTCGAAATGGTTTACGTCTAAATTTAGCTTTTACTAACTCCACAAAGGCGAGCAAGTAGGCAAACCGCTTTTTTAGCGCATAAAGGTCACGCGAAGTTTGCATCAGTTTAAGAATTTTGTCATCAGTCTCAAAAAACGTATTCTCCTTACACAAAGCCAAACGAACAACTGGAGCAGGACTAAGCGATTTTACGTCCTCCTGTCCCTCCACGAGGAAGGTAGGTCCCTCAATCCACAATTTAATTGACTCAGAATTTTTGCAAGCATTCTCGCGGGTTCCAACATCAGCAGGATTTGCGGACGTATTCACATACCTCCACGCGTCCGGCGCAAAAAAGGCCAAGATCTTATCAACTCTGCGCTTAACAAAGCGAACAAGGTGCAAAACAGGGTTAGTTATCCATTTCAAAATCACCTGCGAATCAGTCCACAAATGGACGCTGCAATTCAAATGACTCAACGCCGCCGCAGCTTTCGAAGTAAGTTCACAGCAAAGCTTCGCCGCTTCTAACTCCTTGCGCGCGATAACCCAATTAGCCTGATGTGTCAAAACCAATCTAGATTTACCCAAAACAAAGGCGACTTGTGATTCACCATTCACCACTCTTCGCAAATAAACAACACAACTAAAGGCCAAATTGGATGCGTCACAAAAGCCATGTAACTGGTAAACAGCAGTATTTACCGTCTTACCAGAATCATCAAAGCAATTACGTGAAATAGAAAAGTCATTTAACTTATTCAACGATAAAAGCCACTTTTTCCACTTATCCTTAACATCCAACGGCAAAACGTCGTCCCAGTCAGCACCGGAGATCGAGACCTTTTGCAAAATCAGTCTAGCCCCAAGGATGAACGGCGACGCCATTCCCAAGGGATCAAACTGACTCGCAAGCTGGCTCGCCATCTGCCGACGAGTAGACGCCTCACAAAACTCACGCAAGTTTATCAAAAGTATGTCCTTCTCAGTATTCCAAACTAATCCCAACGCCTTAGAATCAGGAAGAGGTTGCGATCCCAGATCAATTTCACTCACTGAAGACGCAAGATCACAACGCGGGACTTTCAACAAAATCGATTTAGCATGACAGTTGGAAACCCACATACGCAATTTAAATCCACGGCTTTCCATAAGGTCAATGCTTTCTTTAGCAACAATTTCAAGATCAGATAAAGAGTCACTAGCAAGCAAAATATCATCCATGTAGCGATTATTTTCAATAGCATTTAATGTTAACTTGGAAGCATTACTCGGGTTCTCCTCAATTAAACGATTAAGAGCAAGCAATGCCACATAGGGGCTTGAATTGATCCCCCAGACATGCCTGGTAAAACGAAACACCTGTGGCTTCCCGTGATCCAAATCATTATTTTCATACCAAACAATTCTAAACCAATCCTGCTGGTCACAAGGAATCCCTACCTGGAAAAAACACTTGCTGATGTCAGCGACACAAGCATATCTACCCAAGCGAAAACGAATTAAAACCTCTACCAAACCATTTAGTAAATTTTCACCTGCCAATACGGCCTGATTAATAGACATACCCTCCGCAACTGCCGCACCGTCGTAGACCACTCTTGGTTTAGCAGATTTAGTAACAAAAAACGGCAAGTACCACGCTTGAACATTAAGCGAATTACTTTCAACAGCAACCAACCACTCCTCACGCAGCAACTCCGCAAAAGTGTCCAGTAAAATTTGTTTAAGTTTAGGGTTTTTAGCGACGTTACGGCGCAAAGACAAGGTGCGTTTTAGAGCGCTCTCGTAATTATTTGGAAGCGCTTCAAGAACTTCCGATTTAAAGGGTACTGGCATTTCATAACGCCCATTTGCGACTTTAATACGTGTTTCTACAAGATTTCTAGCACGTTCGTCATTAAGCGATGGCTGCAGAGCCTCGTCCTGCCTCTCGTATTCCCTCACAGTCTCCCTGAGAGAAGAAACCTCATGTCTCAATTTAACACACTCACAAGCAGCATCTTCACAAGACTCAACCTGAACTCTCAAGGCAGACAGGGAACCCGAGAAGGCAGAAACTCGACCACCACTAGCAATGGGCCCTAGAAGAGTGAGTACGTAGTTTGGTTCCTCCGGACTCGCGCCTTCACGTTCCTCAAGGACAGTCAGAAGCAGCTTATCAGACTGTCCAATCAGAACGTCAATGCGGTTACGTTCCGGAGCAACCGGGACATGCGTACCTTGAAAGTGTTTTAATTCAGTAACATCCACGGAGTGTGGCAAAGTGCTATCATCATCTGAAAACTGTGGCACAACCAAGGCATTTTCGATTACGAATTTTTCACCGGTATGAAGCGATTCGAGTTTAAAGGCGGTGCGACCTTTACAGTCCACAGTTTCATCCGATAAAGTGCGAATTTTTACATTCGGGTCGGAGTTAGTCTCTAGCCCCAGTTCAGTTTTTAAGGCATCAGATATAAGCGTCACCTGTGAAACTGTATCGTGTTGAGCGTAAGCCAAAGTCGATTTGCCCGTGTTAGGGTTAATGACTCTGACTGCACTCGTGCGAAGCAGGACCACCCCATTATCAACAGAATTAAGTTTACGGCAAGTATAGTCCTGGCTTACCCGGCAATTAGTTCTAGGGGCGGGAATAGGACGGGAAACCTGGTCTACCCTGTCAGCGGCCCCGAGATTAACCCCATCATAACATTCATGAAGGGCGCCAGCGTGTTTGTTGCGACATTGCGGCCCACAGATCCGACATTTAGAAGGAAACGCACAATTACGCACAAAATGGTCAAGTGACAAACAATTTAAGCACCTTTTAGCATCCGTAACTGTTTGCCTTTTAGCTCTGGGATTAAGTGCCTTGAACTTTTCACATTCAGCTAAGAAATGTCTTTGATCAACATTACTACAAAAGAAACAAATCGGGGGAGGCTTGTTCAAACGACCATGTTCACCACGTGGTACACTGGAAGAACTTGACTCGCGTTTATCCATGTCAAAAAACCTAGAGCGGGGCCCGGTCACAGCCTGGGGATCATTTTGTCTCCCATAAGCAACCTGTCGAACCCTCACGTTCTTAGTCCCACCCGTGGACTCGCGGGACCCATCTTTTTCGTCCGATTTAAAAAACGCTTGAGCGTAGTCCGATGTCATAGTATTAAGCTCGTGAACGACAAAATCACGCAGCGAGTCGAAACCGGGAGAGTTCAAGTTTAAATTCCGTTTATTTAGATAGTCTAAGTATCTTCTTTTCAGCAAACTTGGCAAACGATTAGCAGTGTCAATCAGAAGTTGCCCAGAGAGCTTTTCAACTTCATCGTGAGCATACGCAAAAACTTCCAGGGTATTTAGATCCTCATTAAATAGTTTTAAAGAGGTCGAGGTAAATGAGACCTTGGGACCATTACGCACCGCCATAACTTTAGGTTCTGATGTGAGTCCCCCTGAAACGCCATATCTCTGACGCAAGCGATCCAGCGCTTTTTCAATGCGTCGAGACGTGTTCATATTTTTCATGGGGACGCAGAACAGATTAACCATCTCACGCGGCTGGCCCACACATGAAGCTCTCAATACCTCGAGTCTCCGCTCCTCGAAGGGGCTCTCGCTCATTAATCGCCGGATCTGATTTTCATAAAAGACGAAGGCGATATTATTTCCGTCATAGCCGATTTGCGAAGCCAAAGTAATATATTCATTACGTCCTTGCCTGTCGAGGTAGGTGCGTAGTATCAAGTCATTGTTATTAGCAACTTCGTTTACTTGCGGTCGTTGGGGCAATTCGTGCGACCCAGACTCGCTTTTAACTTTCATGTGACTTGCCATGTAATTTTTTACAGGGTTCGAGGTTTTCTCATTTACGTTTTCACGGTTTTCATTTAACTGATTAAAAGGGTTAACATTAACACCAGAAACCTGTCGAGAGGCAGTCGTCTGCCAATCGCGAGATCCGAAAATTTGTACATTTTCAGGTACCATATCATTTAAGCAAAGATCATTTAAACGATTCATTACCTCGTGGGGTTTTAACTCGGTGGTTTTAACCAGCCTTTTACGAACAATAGGAACTTTAGGTTTTACAGGCAAAGGTTCTGGTTCAATTCTTTGTTCAGCGCAATGTTCCAATTTAGCAGCATTTTCGCTCTTTACGCGAAGATTAGAAATATTACGTCTCGCACGAGAACGTGAACTTGAAAAAGATTTGATTTTAGTCGAAGTGGAAAGTATTGAGCTCCCCTCAAAGGCAGCAAGTTTTTCTTCCGCCTCAAGATTAGCTTTTTCAAGACGTAATTTAGCTAACGATTCTGCTTCTTCGGCCTCTGCTAGCAAACGAGCCTTACGGGCTTTAGTGATTTCCTCTATACTTTCAATTTCAGTACGTTTACGTTCAAATTCTATTTGCTGTGCAAGATCAGATTTTTTAGAAACAATTGATGTGCTCACACCAATTTGAGAAACACTGTCAGAAGGTTTAATTTCGTCTTCCTCTTCGTTATCAGAATTAGTTTCTGCACGTTTATTAATGGGTTCTAAAAAACGTGTTTGACAGTTTTCGAATAATTTTGAACATTGTTCAAAGGAGTCAACGATACCTTCAAACATTTCCTTTTTAAATTCAACGTCATTTAAGCTGTCCAACGTGCGCAAAAGATTTTCATAGGATTCTTCCACGAAACCGAAATACGGTAATTCGTGCTCAAAAAAATGATCAGGGGATGTACAGTCAGTGAGTGCACTATGCAAACGTTTTAAATCTAATAGCAGCTTTCGGCGCATAGTCAAAATTTTTCTTCGGATATTAGCCGAAGGAACGGGGCCCGTGGGGTTTGATTCCCTCCCAGAGGCGCTAGAACCATTATCATTACCCCTGGGTAAATTAGAAAAAATATCATTCCAACTTTTGGGTTCAGCAGCAGTAGTCAGACACTGAGTATTACTAACAGATGGGTCATCGATTTGATCGACACTAAGTTCACACTCATCAGGTCGAGGTTGACTAGAATTCGAGCATGATCGGCCCGAAAATTTACGTAAATCAGACATAATCTACAGTACTCACAATCACACCGCAAAAAAATAAAAAATACACAAATACCTTCTCGATAGACAAGGCAGTCCAAAATTGAATGAAACAAATTGTTTCACCACAGCTTTGAGAACGACGCTCGAATTGACAGCAGTAGAGACGATCTTTCGACGTGGCGGAGAGCTTGAATAGCGTCTTCCGCAGCAGCAACGATGTGGCTTCGAGAAATAAAAGTGCACTGGCACCAAACCAAAGAGTTGAAGCTTCCACCGATGCCAAAGGGAGAAGTTCCACCGCTGAGAATGGATTCTTCAAGAAATGAAAGTCGCTCGAAAGAAGTCAAGAGCGATCGAACCCGGCGAAACGTGGCGACGCAAAACCAAGGAGAGCAGTAGATGAATTTCCAACAGATCGTAACGATATCCAACTTTTCCAAAATTCTTCTGGGTTGAGACAAATATTTTATCTTTCTATGTTACAGACGCCCTCTGTAACTATAGTGTGAGATAGGTCTTTCCTAGGTTGCCCCAGCGATTCGAGACTGGGGCCGTCACCGTCCGTGCTGTTTCCACAAATAGCAGTTGAAGTCCAGTAAATAGAGGTTTATTGAAAAAATTGTAATAAATTAAAGATCTACACGGCACGGCACGGCAATAAAATATTTGAAAATTAACCCAGGAAACAAAATAAAAGTAACGATGCCGTGTGACTAAACTTACAAAAATAAAACGTCCGTTTGCTTCGAATCCCAAAATGAAATGAGTGACTGAACGCTAGAACTCGGCAAAAAAAAAAAGCAAAAGAGCTGCGCGTTGTGCCGGAAATTAGGCGTTGAAACAAAACGTGCAAAAATTAAAAAACACAATGACGCGCAGACTAACACATCAAAATAAGAACCAAATAAAAAAGCCGAGTTCGAAAATTTAGTGGGGCAAATAAACAGATCGGTGCTGTAACAGACCCAATTAGTCAGTTATTAAATTTTTTCTGAGTATAATAATAAACCATTTTAATAGTTCAGATAAAAATGAGCTGATGGACAGAAAGACAATCTGCTGCTGAAACAGTAGACCATGGTTTGATTCTTGGTTTGGTCAAGTTAAAGACTGCAGTTTAGAAATTGATACCAAAGCTTCCCTGCTTAAATGTTCTCTGGTTTTGCATTAAATTAAAAGGGAGTGATACCTCCATCAAGATCATGTGTTGTAGCAGGCGGGCAAGTGGCAGATCGAAGCTTTGGCTGTGTTGCCAAGAAGGTGAGGGCATCGTTTTACAATGACCCTGATCTGGTAATCTCGGTTCAGCTCACACCCAGCTCACGTTGTTGCATCCTTGGATAAGATGCTGTACAGTATAATGGTTATCTCTGCTTGGTGGCTTTGAACAAGCAGCAAATTCAGTGGACAAGAATTGAAAAAAATCCGCAGAAACATTAGATCACTGTTGATTGTCGAAACTCTTACGCAAATAGGGATTCCTCCAAACCTAAAGTACTTACTGCAATGAAAAATAAACAGCCAATGTAGTCTATCCCCCCATGGATGGTAGTGGTTTTGAGTTTATTGCAATTCAAAAGTATTTTTGATTTTTTTAAATTCTGAAACACCACATAAAGTTAATTGTGTCTGTTTATTATTAACCTTGAGTGTACATCTGATGCAAACATTCAGTTTAAAAAAATATCATCAAGTAATGCATAAGGTATTCATACATTAGCAGTGTTGGACAAAATCGGGAATTGACCATTTAGACAATGTTTGGCATAAACGTGTTCGACATTTTTGCTTGGCGAATGCATTGATATACAGCAGTTTTGGGAAACCTAAAGCAACATTTGCGTAGCACGAAACATCACAAGCAGTGGTGTAAAAAGTACTTGAAATTTGTAAGGAAATAAAGTGCAAAGTATTAACCAATAAAAATACTTGAGTAAAAGTAAAAAACATTGTAAATTTAGAAGTGCTCAACTGTAAGTACTTCTAAAAGTATTCAAGCAAAATAAACAAACTTTTCAATCAAGATCATGGCAATTGGTCAACTACCTTTACATCACTGCCACAAAGCACTTGGTCCTCTAATACCTCACTATCTCAAGAAGTCATGAATTAATACTTGTCGCAAGTTTTTTGTTACTCCATTCAAGACAATTAATTAAAAAGAACAACAACAACAGCTAAACTTAAAGATTTGAAAATTATGCCATGCAGAATTTATATGGAATTGGAATCATTTAATAGAGTCTTTGCTCAAATACTCATTCAATGTCATTGTTTACATCACATGCTAAAAAGTATATATATTCTAATCTACTGTATCTACAAGATGGGCCAAAAGTCACAAACCATAGCCAATTCAGTATCTTTGGTGATAAACTTTTTGGTTTAGTTATTCAAAATTAATGTGAATTAATAAATATTGTGTAATATACACAGCTTTACATGCTAGCTATTAGCATGAAAGTATGCAAATCTTTCTGAAAATTAAGTGATATATCTTTTCTGATCTACTGCTATTTCCATGTTGTCTTATTGATGGTATGTTTTGATTGCCAAATGTTTCTCAGTATCTTCAAATGGTTTTATTTTTGAATCCAGTTAAGTGATAAAATTTTAAACAAATTTATCTTCATTGTGGTCAATGGTTACGACATGTGAGATAGCTGTCAGTTAAGAGTTACTATGCTCTTTATCAAAACTTGAAAAATGCCTAGATTGGCTATAAGCTGAAGTTATAAAAAAGAAGTTTTCACTTAACATTGGCTGTTTGCATTCATGGTAACTACTCAGTTTTCATCTCAGTGCTTACTAGTTGATTTTTGTGCTGTGTGTGCTTTAAGTGATTTGAACTATGAAGTGCTAAATGTTTTGTGTTTTCCAGATTGTTTGTTGAACAAGCAATAATTTAGCTTTGTATTCCATGACAAATGTACTGTAATATTAACCAGTATCATCCATTTTTGCTTGAAAGTATTGCTTGCCTTCCAATGCACAGTACTATTCTTAAAATGATTCAAAGAAAATTTTAACTGGTTTAAGAAATGATGAAGAGCAACAGAGCTTTTGTGAGTGGTCCAAATGCTTCTCCTAAAATAGCACTGACTCGAATTCACAAGCAGCAAAGTATCCATCCTTTGAAGACCAGTTTTTGGAAAATTGTATAGTAAGTAACTTTAAAAAGCTAATCTCTAAATTGAGGGGGTGAAGCATCCAGCAATTGTGGTTGCTTATAATTTAGTTAAAATCAAAATATAATTTTTGAATTTTTTTGTTTTTTATTTCGCGGGCTGCGGTTGCAAAGATTATCAAGAAACACAAAGAGATATGCCCCCTAAAAAGTTTTAGAAAACCCTGAGTTTGTTCTTTCAACCTGAATTGCAGGGAAAAAGAGGGACTGAATTATAGTATTTAGTATTATTATTCAGTCTCTTGTGATCTTCCAGTGACATCTTATTGTGGTAAACCTTTTTTTTTTCTGGAAGCTCAGGCTGCGAGAACAAACTCATGGTTTTTAAAAACTTTTTAGGGGGGGATATCTGTTTGTATTTGTTGAATATCTTTGCTGTTGCAGCCCCAAAATGAGAACCAAAGTTTAAAATTGCATTTTAATTTGAGCTTTTGTATTTGTAAACTACTGGAATTTGCTGGCTGCCCCCCCTTTAATAGCTAGAGATTATTTTGAATGCATAAGCTACACTGCTACGTTTGTATTGTGACAAATATGCCTTAGTTGTCCATTTATGCTGGTATTTTTAGTAACTATCTGTTATCATTTAGTGATTAATTAAGAACTTAGCATGTTTAAAAATGGTTTTGATGACCTGAACCTACTAAGAGCATGATAAATGAATGTAATGATGTAAGTAGAAATTTTGTGTGAAGAAAAGATTTTTCAAAGAAAATTGCAGACACAAATGCTAGTGCAGAAAGTTGCATCATTAAGTCGATTACCCTTCATGCCTCTAATTTCTTTTTGTCGTATTATTCTGAACTCTTCCAACATGAATTCATTTTCAAGTTCAAGAACGTAAATCATTGTTGTGAACGAGAATATCTTGTAAACTGCGGAAATTAAAACTCTTGTGGTTTCGTAAAGTATTTTTTAATGTTTTTCAGGATATGAAAAAGCGTCTAGAACAATCTTTCGGTGGCAGATGATGACAAACTTTCAATAAAATGCTGTGCAATTCTACTGAAAAGATTTGTCAACTGAAAACGATACTATTTTTTGAATAAACACGGAGATTTCACTAGCAGAAGACTTCAATATCAGAAAACAGTCTCGACTATTGTTCTGTCAATCAATTGACCAACGTGTGCTAAACGTTTAACGATGTATGTGTTCATGTCAAAACTCGCACAAATATCACAGTTTTCGAGACGGTTTAGATTACGCATCAAATCTGTTATGATAGTTTTCAAATATTATTGTTGATTATTTATTAGTGTCCTTCAACGCCGTAGCCAGCAGACGCATTGTACACAGTGCAGGCGTTTGTATTGATGTTAAACTTTCAAAAACCTTTGTCGCTCAGTCTCGGCAAGTGTTATTGCTTGTTTTGTATAAAAAAAATCAATTTTGTCCGGATGTTAAAATAAGCGAACCGTTACGGAATATTTTGGAGTGAAAAATATATTAGCTCCACTCCAAAAAGAGGGAGTTTAATTTTCAATTGGTACTGGTACTTCGGTATCAATTTTGTCTACGTACCAATACTTTGTACTCGATACTTCCCACCTCTGATAATGGATAATGTTTTCAAATTATTGTTTTCAATGAAACGTGCAAGATCGCTGCCTCAGGCTCTTTTGTCACGGGTAAAACTCGGTAAATTGTTCTGAAGTTTTGTCAACCGTTTGCTAAGTACTTGGTATTTCGAATCCGGGCCATCCATCCCAGCTTACCTGAAAATTTTTGAAGAAGTTCTCTGTATTGTGTTAATTATTACCGTAAGTTTCCACTGAGTTAATTATTGCCGTAAGTTTATACTGAGCGATTTTTCATTTCAAACTTCTTGTGTTTTCACGTCAAGTAGCTGAGTTATACAAACCCGCATGGCTAAAATGAAAAAAAGATTGGATTGCAAACCTGGGCAAAGCCAAAAATGCCTGTGCATTCTTAGCGCCTCTGACCTAGAACTTCAAAAAAACTGGGTGGTCACCTTCAAGAATCGGTTGTTGGGCGTAGGGAAAACTGCATAGGTTGACAAAGCTGTTCCCAATTTGTAGCGGAAATGCTTGGGAAATTTTGTAGCGGAAATGCTTGGGAATTTGTTGCGTAATTATCGGCAATTTGTAGCGGAAATGCTTGGGAAACTAGAATTTGATTTTCCATCTTTTTCGCGATTTGCCAAGACTATATCTCTCACAAATAAAGTACAGGGTGGGCCGTAAATAACGCACCAAAGCATATTAAACAATATTGATAATAATAACACCAAAGCATATTAAACAATATTGATAATAATAACACCAAAGCATATTAAACAATATTGATAATAATAATAATATTTCACATCACAATTTACTTTTAATTCTTGGGTGCGTAACTTACGGCCCACCCTTTTGTTATAATTATCAGAATTGTTTTATATGCTTTGGTGCGTTATTTACGGCCCACCCTGTATATGAGGCAGGCAGGTGGAGGGTTCACAGAATATGAATGGTTTGGTGAAAACTTAAGTATATGCCGGTATGCCCGTTCTAAATCGGTATGTCTTGATTACTTTGTCATTCTAGTTTATGATGTATGGGGGGAAAGCTCAAATTTCGAAACCACTGTAGTAATTGTTAGGAGTGTTTACACTTACAGTCTTTGTGTAGCTATTCCAAAGTAAGCGTAATTTATTCTTGACATGTAATGAGAAGTTCAAACGGGATGTGATTCTGCAGCCCCCATGTTCATCCAGAGAAAAACTTAATTTATTAAGGTTACCTTTCATTCATTAAATCAAAAACAGGATAATGCAATTATATGAAACGTAAATTTTCAACTATAATTTGGTGAAAGATATTTCTTGTGTTTGCTTTTGAAGAGTCTTCGTAAGGGATTTTGAATTTTTGGTGGGATGTTGTTCTAGGTTTTGACTTCTTAATCTTTAATGCATTGTTGAGATTGAGTGGTCGAATCTCAAGGACTGTGTAAGTTATTACGTAGTGGGTCGGATGCTCTGGTAGCGCATAAAGAGATTTTTTTTTGTTTGTGAGAAAATTCAATGGAAGGTTATCAGTAAATTAAGTCTGTTCCTTTTAAAGTTTGTGGGTGTGCTCCCTGAATTAAATTTAATACTCTGTACGACTTGATTTTTATTTTAAGTTTATTGCAATAAAAGGAGAGTATGATTACTGTTGAATTATCGGTAGGCTGACTATTACATGTTTATGACTTACTGCATGTAACAATGTATTCATTGTCTTTTGAACTTGTATATGGTGCTTTTTTTTGCAGCAGCAGCAGTTGACTACTATGTTTATTACACGGTGCCTTGTTTTTTTTGGCTTGTTTTTGCTTGCGCTTTTCTTATTGCCATTTGCTTTAGAATTGAAGTATGAAGTGGGAGTGTGGATGAAGCTGACTTGATGAGCACTGCTCCTTCGCTTCATCCACAGTATGCATAGACTGTAGTTTCGCATTGTTCAGCTTTTACAGATATCATTGAGTGCCTTTTTTTGTGCAGGCTGAAAGAATAAACTACTGATACTGTGAAATTTATTTTTACCGGACAACTTTTTGTACTGCGTCATGTGTATTTGTCAGTTTATAAATCCGGCAATAAATTCTTGATACAATGATTTTGTAAATTGCTAGTTTCAAAGTTCGTGCATTTAAATCGGAGTAATTTTGCAATTAGATTTATTCAGCTCTCATATTTGTTTAACCACACTAAGTTTGGATTTCTATTCGCTGTGCAACATCACGACGGATGGACTGTTGGGCCCCTAATGAGAAATGAGCGTTAATTATTTTTATCAAAGAACACTCCACACGCGGTACCCCCTGAGCCCCCCTTTCGTAGGCCCTGGAAATAGTGATAGCTGTGGTGATAATGTAATTGACAAAGTTCGTTGAAATGGAGTTATTTAAAGCAAGCCAAGTCAATATGATGAATATGAACAGCAGTTTTAGTTTAATTTGCAGTTCGTACGGATTTGCATTGGCCGAGAAGGTAAAGGCGTTTGTTTTACTACGATCCTGATCGCTTGATTTGGGTTCAACTCGCACCCTGGTCACGTTGCTGCGTCCTTGAATAAGATGCTTTACAATGATTATCTCTGCTTGGTGGCTTTGAACATGCAGCAAGTTTCGTGGACAACAATTGGAAGAAATTCACAAGATCATTGGATCACTGAAACTCCTAAGCGGATTCCTTCAAGCACGAAGTAGTCATAGCAATGAAAAGTGCGCGAATTGTCCACTATTTAGCCTCTGACGATGTCCGGTAAAATGAGGGTATATATGCGCTACAAACAAAGCATAAGCATTGTATTGGTCATCAGAGTGAGACAGAGATGGTCGATTTTTTGAACAAAAACACAGCTGTAATTTATCTCAAAAAATTGAACATGGATGCCTGAATTTTTTTTTTTTTCTTTTGTTTTGTACAGTAATTACGCAAGTTGCCTTGGTTTTTTATTGCATTTAGTTCATGAAGAAGCCACAAAAGGTTGTATGGTACGTGTCGTTCGCCGGTCAATATGATGAAAACTGATTAACCAATGTTATGACTGAGAAATTATTAATCTTTTGACATATGATAAGCTCCGCTTCATCTCGCAGAACATGCTAAAACCTTGACACCAAGTTCAATGAGTCCATTGGTGATCCTTTTCTTTGGTAATTAAAAAAGTTTGGGGTGTATTATAAGGCAGTAGAATTGAAGATTTATAACAAGTGGGTGGGTTCAAAAACTTTGAACGTATTACTATCATTTACATGTCTTTCCCTTCTCCAGCAAAATGTTGTGTAGTCGGAAACATTATTTCTTAATATTCGAGATTCAAGATTAAATACAAAAAAAATAAAGCTAAGCCAAAGCGTTCGTAATAGTGTACGGGTTCCTCAAATCACAAACCTGTGAACCAATATACGTTAATACAAAGAAGGACTGCAAATTGATTTAGGTTCCAAAAAGGGCTATCATCAGTCAAAAAAAAAATCGACAAAGGTGTGACCTTTTTTACATTTAGACTGCTGATGTCCCATTTTGGAGCTGAAATTGATCTCCTATCACTTTACAATATTTTAAGGTAATTGGACGTCCATTAACCTGCAATATTTTTTAAAATCTGAAACAGACGCAAGCAATTGCCAAAGCAACTTACAGTAGGCTACTTCACATTTAAGAAAGATTCTTCAATTCATCAAAAATGAATTTGTGTTACTCTGATTCCCAATAAAATTTGAGAACAAATCAAGAACAAAAAATTAGTCTGAAAATTAATAAGTAAAGCAAGCAGCCTCAAACTAAATTTTATGACTTTTCAAATTTTCTTGCAGAATCAGCAACACGATGTTAATATTCTGCAAGAAGTTCTGCGAAGTCATCCTATTCTGGTCTCACGAAAGTTTAAAATGCCGGGTTGCCTATGGTACGGAGTCAAACGGACTAAATCTACCGTATATATGCAGTTGAGAGGAATAGTAGAAGCTTTTTTTACCCCAAGTAGTTCTCATTTCTTCATTAAAAACGATCTCGAGCAGTACCTCTTTAACCCTATCTTGGGCGGGCTATTTTTGCACCCTATTTTGGGCGGGTGTGGGCAAATTTGCCCCCCCTACCTAAAAGCTTACTGGAAGGTCGTAGAAAGCTAAAACTTTGCCGGTTGGGACTACTCGTTGAAAATTTTTCAAAAAAATATAATTTGACTTGATGACGTCATCAGAAGGTTAATGACGTCATGAAAAGTAGGATTTTTAGCGTAGTTTAGGCATACAAGTATAATAAATGCTGCTTTAAACTTATGCTTTTTAATTTTATTCCTCTTAGTTTAACACTTCCGAGGGCGCAGGAAATGATGACGTAATACAATTTATGACGTCATAATCTGGGTATTTTATGCAATATTTTTACAAGCAAAATGACAATTTCAGTAACACCTGTGTACTTTTTTGCAAAGACTGAAAGGCGCTATAAATCGAATTTTTTGTACAGGAAAAGTGTATTTCAACTATTTTTGAAATTTCATGAAGTCCAGACCGGCTTGGGAATAGCCTTTGTTTCAATGCTCTTGTTGAGTTTTAGATTTCTTCCCATTTGAATTTGCTGCTTGTTCGAAGCCACCAGGCAGGGAATCATCATAAAGTGAATTATCCAAAGGCACAGCAATGCGACATGGGTGAGCGTTGAATCGCTAACCGATTGATAATATACCAATTATTGGGAACGCTGTCGCTGTAAAAACGACGTGCTAATTAGCCAATAATAGTGTATCCAGGGATGTTTGTGTGTTTGTCGTTTCTGAATAACTTGGTGAACATAAAAATTCCCTAAGTGCTTTTGACAGATCAAGTAATTATACCTCTTTCCTTTCACCACATCAATTGAAATTTACAAAGGTTACACCGAAATAAACCATAACACAAATCCGAAAGTATGAAGGTGAAAGCACTTACACCTTAGAAATATTCAGAAACAAAAAAAGGAGCAAAAACAAAAAATAGCAAAAGTGACGTCATTAGTGACGTAATTATGACGTCAGATCTTTTAAAAGTTGACTCAACATTACAATGCAACCCAAAATTAAAATTTATGACATCCATCAAAAGTAAGTGCTACTGACATGGCATAATGATCAAAATTACTCAAAATCGGCCGAGGTACCTCTGATGAAACCGGAAATGACGTCATTTCCCGTCATCTGAGGGACCCCAAAATTTCTGAAAATGTGCGCTATAAAATTTTATTCAAAATCAGGAGATTCCAAATCCAAACCTTTAGTCGTTTGGCATTTATTTTAAAAAAACCGGTAGGGGGGGCAAATTTGCCCCTCCCCGCCCAAAATAGGGTTAATGGTTTTGCTGCTATGGGGCTGTGATCGTTGTGTTGAAACAAGAGTGTATTAATTATTATCTATAAATTATAAAAATTACACGCAAAACCGCACGATTTACTACCCAACGTTTTGACGAACTTTCAAAATACTGTACGGGGACTTGTAGCTATAGTTCATGAACAGATTTTGGAAAAATTTGAAACTGCTTAACTTACACTGATTTATAATATTTCATTTGAAAAATACTAGAGGGAGGCAAAAACGTTTCAGGGGTCGACTTATATCATGCAATTACTAGGCATGCGCATTAAGTTATATAAAAATAATATTATTGCTGTTTCTCTAAAATGCTTGAATGTTTTTTTCCTTTAAATTTGTTGTTTGTTTATTATTTTTTTGTATAATGATTTTTTTCGTCCTTTGTTTAAAAGTTGGTTCTTTGAAATAATTATTTTAATGTTTAGAATCAGAGGTGGAGTCGAGGACATAAGGCTTGAGGCCAAGGCGAAAAACACAAAAATATCGGAGGCCAAGGACAGACCCTCTCGCGGCCAAGCACAGGAATGTTCAGGCGCGTAGCCAGAAATTTGAAATGGGGGGCTGTTTTGGAGGCTGGAAGCAACATCAAACGATCTTGATCCAGATTTTAATCGGTCTTTACTCAGATTGAGCCGATTTTTCTGTCCAAACTTAGGTGATCTTCAAAAAAAAAAACAAAAAAAAACGGTCTTCAACCAGGCTCAATTTGTCTGGTCGTAATCACATCAAGTCCTTGACCACTTCGTATCGCAAATACCATTGGGGGAGGCAATTCTGTTTTCTGGGCAAAAATCGGCCTTAAAAATGCTAAAAACGGGGTATTTTGCATACTCTTCATGCCAATGGGGGGCTGTAGCCCCCCCTCGCTACGCTATTGGGAATGCTCGAGGCCAAGGACACAGGCGCAAGTGTTTCCAAAAATATATGTATTAATTTTTAAGGCGATCTCCAAAAAAAGTTCTTCAAAAATTTTTTCAGGCGATCTCAAAAAAAAGAACACAAAAAAGGTCTTCGAAAAATTTTCCGAAAGGTTTCCGGCGTTTTCCAGCATAATTTTAACTGTTCAAAAAATAGCACTGTCATTTTGAGGACTTGAGGCCAAGGGTAAAGCCAAGGATTTCAAAATGTGTCCTCGAGGACTCCACCTCTCTTTAGAATACGAACCAAATCTTTTATTATACTCGCTGTAATACGCCGGAACGTGTAACGAGTTGGCGGGGCCCATCCCTCTTCATTGCGCCCGGACAACCCAGCTCCTTTCGAAGAAATGTCGCAGCGGTGGCTGCCGTTGGCAGCACTGTGTCCGATTGGACCGGCCCGAGATTTGAACTTCTGACCTCCCGACCCAGAGACGAACGCGTTAACGCTCGACCAATATAATAAGTCGTTAATTTTGAATCGTAAACAAAGAGTAAGTTAGTTATTCCATTAATACAAAATCTTTGCTAAGTAAACTCATTGCTGTTTCGTTTACAATATTAGATATGAGAAATTACCGGCCATAAGTTGGTCGAGCGGTAACACGTATGTGACTGAAGAGGGAGGTCTGAGGCTCAAATCTTAGCCAGCGGCTCGCTACTGCTGCTAAATTTCTTCGAAAAGAGCTTTGTAGCCCTAAGGCGCATTGACGCAGAGATGGACCCCGCAAACTCGTTACATACCTTGGCATAATACAGCACAGCGAGAATATTGAAAGTTTGGTTTATTAGTAATGATGAACTGAGACCTATGTTCCTAATCTTTACTTTAGCATGAATTTTGTTCATTGCATACGATAATTTATCGGCTGGGTAACAATATAATAAGACAGATACAATGTCGTCAATTGTGCATGGAAAACAGCTAATCATGAATTTTATTCTGTGAAATAAAATTAAAAAGTAACGGCGTAAGTTTATGTTGAAACGTCTCGTATTAAATAGAATGTTTTGTTATATCTTGGCTTTGTTTTTTTTTCAAGCTTTTCTCGTTCTGTTGTTAAATTTCATGCTATGATTTAGGCTAAATCGAGCTGATTAGTCGAAAAAAAACTACGCCAAAAAGGGATGCCATTTAAGTTACTATAAAATTTCCAAATTAAAAAAATTGTTCCTTTTCCTTAAAGTTCTCTTTTTTATTGACATTTGTTTTTTTTTTATTAAAATTTCCTTTTTTCTGGTTTACATTTTGTAGTGATTTAAAAATTTAGCGTTCAAAAATAAGTACTCAAAAGCTACATCATACCATTATGGCTACAATTGTCTAGGCGCATACCGAATTATCATATCGAGAACTAACAGGAGAGAGTTTGATTAATACATATATTTAACGAAATGTCTCTTAAGTTACCAGCAGGGCTACTTGATATTCGCATTTTCATAAAAAATTGAAATCAATAGAAGAAAAAACTACAGTACTATAAAAATCAAGCTGCTAAAAGTTGCACGTATCTAATTTGGCAAATCATCTTGGGCAACGAAGCAAAAAGAAAAAGGTTCGATATTCGACTCAAGTCGCTATTCGTGGTGCACCTACCCGTTTAGACTCGCAAGCAGGTAGTTTAAAATATCAACTTAGGATGTTTGATCAAACCGAGCTGGATTCGAACCCGAGTCTACCTTAATTTAACATCAATAATCAGGCGTGCAGTGTTTTTTGATAAAAATAATTAACGCTCATTTCTCATTAGGGGCCCAACAGTCCATCCGTCGTGATGTTGCACAGCGAATAGAAATCCAAACTTAGTGTGGTTAAACAAATATGAGAGCTGAATAAATCTAATTGCAAAATTACTCCGATTTAAATGCACGAACTCTGAAACTAGCAACTTACAAAATCATTGTATCAAGAATTTATTGCCGGATTTATAAACTGACAAATACACATGACGCAGTACAAAAAGTTGTCCGGTAAAAATAAATTTCACAACCCGTTTGAACTTCTCATTACACGTGAAGAATAAATTACGCTCACTTTGGAATAGCTAGACAGATATTGTAAAGTGTAAACACTCTTAAAGGCGGTGAATCATTCAGCCAATTCCGGTGGTTTACGATAGCTAAAATTGAACTATAATTTTTGATATTTTTTGTTTGGATTTTGGGGTTACGGTTGCAAAGATATTCAACAAATACAAAAAGATATCCCCCCGAAAAAAGTTTTTCGAAACTCTTGAGTTTTGTTCTTCCGGCCAAAACCACAGTAGGTTTAATAGTTTAGAGAACAAACAAAACTCAGAGTTTCCTAAAATCTTTTTTGGAGGGATATCGCTTTGTATCAGTCGAATATTTTTGTAACTGCAGTCCCAAAATTAAAACAAAAAATACCAAATATTATAGTTCAATTTTAGCTATTGTAAACCACCGAAATTGGCTAGATGATTCACCGCCTTTAACAATCACTACAGGGTGTTTCGAAATTTGAGCTTTCTCCCAACACATCATAAACTAGAATGACAAAGTAATCAAGATACACTGATTTAGAACGGGCAAAATACTTAAGTTTTCACCAAACCATTCATATTCTGTAAAGCCTCCACCTGCCTGTCCCATATCCTTCATTTGTGAGAGATATATATAATCTGAGCAAATCGCAAAAAGGTGAAGAAAAAATTTTCTCATTTTTTGATTCTTTACCTACGAGGTCTTGTTCAACTTAGTTATTTGAAGAAATTTGAAATGAAGAAAATCGAAAACACAAGAAGTTTGAAATGAAAAATCGCTCAGTATAAACTTACGGCAATAATTAACTCAGTGGAAACTTACGGTAATAATTAACACAATACAGAGAACTTCTTCAAAAATTTTCAGGTAAGCTGGGATGGATGGCCCGGATTCGAAATACCAAGTACTTAGCAAACGGTTGACAAAACTTCAGAACAATTTACCGAGTTTTACCCGTGACAAAAGAGCCTGAGGCAGCGATCTTGCACGTTTCATTGAAAACAATAATTTGAAAACATTATCCATTATCAGAGGTGGGAAGTATCGAGTACAAAGTATTGGTACGTAGACAAAATTGATACCGAAGTACCAGTACCAATTGAAAATTAAACTCCCTCTTTTTGGAGTGGAGCTAATATATTTTTCACTCCAAAATATTCCGTAACGGTTCGCTTATTTTAACATCCGGACAAAATTGATTTTTTTTATACAAAACAAGCAATAACACTTGCCGAGACTGAGCGACAAAGGTTTTTGAAAGTTTAACATCAATACAAACGCCTGCACTGTGTACAATGCGTCTGCTGGCTACGGCGTTGAAGGACACTAATAAATAATCAACAATAATATTTGAAAACTATCATAACAGATTTGATGCGTAATCTAAACCGTCTCGAAAACTGTGATATTTGTGCGAGTTTTGACATGAACACATACATCGTTAAACGTTTAGCACACGTTGGTCAATTGATTGACAGAACAATAGTCGAGACTGTTTTCTGATATTGAAGTCTTCTGCTAGTGAAATCTCCGTGTTTATTCAAAAAATAGTATCGTTTTCAGTTGACAAATCTTTTCAGTAGAATTGCACAGCATTTTATTGAAAGTTTGTCATCATCTGCCACCGAAAGATTGTTCTAGACGCTTTTTCATATCCTGAAAAACATTAAAAAATACTTTACGAAACCACAAGAGTTTTAATTTCCGCAGTTTACAAGATATTCTCGTTCACAACAATGATTTACGTTCTTGAACTTGAAAATGCATTCATGTTGGAAGAGTTCAGAATAATACGACAAAAAGAAATTAGAGGCATGAAGGGTAATCGACTTAATGATGCAACTTTCTGCACTAGCATTTGTGTCTGCAATTTTCTTTGAAAAATCTTTTCTTCACACAAAATTTCTACTTACATCATTACATTCATTTATCATGCTCTTAGTAGGTTCAGGTCATCAAAACCATTTTTAAACATGCTAAGTTCTTAATTAATCACTAAATGATAACAGATAGTTACTAAAAATACCAGCATAAATGGACAACTAAGGCATATTTGTCACAATACAAACGTAGCAGTGTAGCTTATGCATTCAAAATAATCTCTAGCTATTAAAGGGGGGGCAGCCAGCAAATTCCAGTAGTTTACAAATACAAAAGCTCAAATTAAAATGCAATTTTAAACTTTGGTTCTCATTTTGGGGCTGCAACAGCAAAGATATTCAACAAATACAAACAGATATCCCCCCCTAAAAAGTTTTTAAAAACCACGAATTTGTTCTCGCAGCCTGAGCTTCCAGAAAAAAAAAAGGTTTACCACAATAAGATGTCATTGGAAGATCACAAGAGACTGAATAATAATACTAAATACTATAATTCAGTCCCTCTTTTTCCCTGCAATTCAGGTTGAAAGAACAAACTCAGGGTTTTCTAAAACTTTTTAGGGGGCATATCTCTTTGTGTTTCTTGATAATCTTTGCAACCGCAGCCCGCGAAATAAAAAACAAAAAAATTCAAAAATTATATTTTGATTTTAACTAAATTATAAGCAACCACAATTGCTGGATGCTTCACCCCCTCAATTTAGAGATTAGCTTTTTAAAGTTACTTACTATACAATTTTCCAAAAACTGGTCTTCAAAGGATGGATACTTTGCTGCTTGTGAATTCGAGTCAGTGCTATTTTAGGAGAAGCATTTGGACCACTCACAAAAGCTCTGTTGCTCTTCATCATTTCTTAAACCAGTTAAAATTTTCTTTGAATCATTTTAAGAATAGTACTGTGCATTGGAAGGCAAGCAATACTTTCAAGCAAAAATGGATGATACTGGTTAATATTACAGTACATTTGTCATGGAATACAAAGCTAAATTATTGCTTGTTCAACAAACAATCTGGAAAACACAAAACATTTAGCACTTCATAGTTCAAATCACTTAAAGCACACACAGCACAAAAATCAACTAGTAAGCACTGAGATGAAAACTGAGTAGTTACCATGAATGCAAACAGCCAATGTTAAGTGAAAACTTCTTTTTTATAACTTCAGCTTATAGCCAATCTAGGCATTTTTCAAGTTTTGATAAAGAGCATAGTAACTCTTAACTGACAGCTATCTCACATGTCGTAACCATTGACCACAATGAAGATAAATTTGTTTAAAATTTTATCACTTAACTGGATTCAAAAATAAAACCATTTGAAGATACTGAGAAACATTTGGCAATCAAAACATACCATCAATAAGACAACATGGAAATAGCAGTAGATCAGAAAAGATAAACCACTTAATTTTCAGAAAGATTTGCATACTTTCATGCTAATAGCTAGCATGTAAAGCTGTGTATATTACACAATATTTATTAATTCACAATAATTTTGAATAACTAAACCAAAAAGTTTATCACCAAAGATACTGAATTGGCTATGGTTTGTGACTTTTGGCCCATCTTGTAGATACAGTAGATTAGAATATATATACTTTTTAGCATGTGATGTAAACAATGACATTGAATGAGTATTTGAGCAAAGACTCTATTAAATGATTCCAATTCCATATAAATTCTGCATGGCATAATTTTCAAATCTTTAAGTTTAGCTGTTGTTGTTGTTCTTTTTAATTAATTGTCTTGAATGGAGTAACAAAAAACTTGCGACAAGTATTAATTCATGACTTCTTGAGATAGTGAGGTATTAGAGGACCAAGTGCTTTGTGGCAGTGATGTAAAGGTAGTTGACCAATTGCCATGATCTTGATTGAAAAGTTTGTTTATTTTGCTTGAATACTTTTAGAAGTACTTACAGTTGAGCACTTCTAAATTTACAATGTTTTTTACTTTTACTCAAGTATTTTTATTGGTTAATACTTTGCACTTTATTTCCTTACAAATTTCAAGTACTTTTTACACCACTGCTTGTGATGTTTCGTGCTACACAAATGTTGCTTTAGGTTTCCCAAAACTGCTGTATATCAATGCATTCGCCAAGCAAAAATGTCGAACACGTTTATGCCAAACATTGTCTAAATGGTCAATTCCCGATTTTGTCCAACACTGCTAATGTATGAATACCTTATGTATTACTTGATGATATTTTTTTAAACTGAATGTTTGCATCAGATGTACACTCAAGGTTAATAATAAACAGACACAATTAACTTTATGTGGTGTTTCAGAATTTAAAAAAATCAAAAATACTTTTGAATTGCAATAAACTCAAAACCACTACCATCCATGGGGGGATAGACTACATTGGCTGTTTATTTTTCATTGCAGTAAGTACTTTAGGTTTGGAGGAATCCCTATTTGCATAAGAGTTTCGACAATCAACAGTGATCTAATGTTTCTGCGGATTTTTTTCAATTCTTGTCCACTGAATTTGCTGCTTGTTCAAAGCCACCAAGCAGAGATAACCATTATACTGTACAGCATCTTATCCAAGGATGCAACAACGTGAGCTGGGTGTGAGCTGAACCGAGATTACCAGATCAGGGTCATTGTAAAACGATGCCCTCACCTTCTTGGCAACACAGCCAAAGCTTCGATCTGCCACTTGCCCGCCTGCTACAACACATGATCTTGATGGAGGTATCACTCCCTTTTAATTTAATGCAAAACCAGAGAACATTTAAGCAGGGAAGCTTTGGTATCAATTTCTAAACTGCAGTCTTTAACTTGACTAAACCAAGAATCAAACCATGGTCTACTGTTTCAGCAGCAGATTGTCTTTCTGTCCATCAGCTCATTTTTATCTAAACTACTAAAATGGTTTATTATTATACTCAGAAAAAATTTAATAACTGACTAATTGGGTCAAAAGTTGATTACTTGGTAACCCTCATTAATCATATGATATTATTAAGCAACTATTCATATTCATTCATAGCCTATTGACATGGATGTTTACAAATATTGAAAGCACAAGCTTAAATGACTAAAGTAATCCTACCTTAGTATATACCCTATGCCATTGTGATCAGGGCTGGGAAGAAAAGAACTTTTCAGAGAGTGCAAAGATTGATACAGATGTCGACACAGCTAGGGGAGGGGATTAGGGAACCAGTCCTCCCTTTTGAAAGTGCCACACAATTTCACAGTAATTATTTAAAATATAACTAATACAAAAAAAAGCACCGACCTCTGAACACCAACAAATCCAAAGGGGAGGAATGCTAGCAATCATTATCAGTGTTGACATTTAATGAAAATGTTTGATCATTAACAGATTAAATGATAAATAAGTTTTTGTAGTCTGTGATGCACTTTCTTGGAACAATAATATCTTTCAAGCATGTCGTTTTTCGTTTGCACTTGCTGCTCGATAGTTGAGTGAGCCGTACGTAAGAAAAAATTGATTGCTGACGCAATCTTGCTTGGTTAATGCTCAGATTCGTATTTTTTATCAACAGCTATGAACTTTTCCAGTCATCAATTTGTACAGGGCCATACTAAGGGGGGGCATTAGGGGCAATTAATTTCATTTTGTTTTGAAAGTGTGCAAATTTTTAGAACTGCTACTGCATTACATGTGGTAATAGCAACAGGTTTTCATAACATGTTTCAAGGTGTCTGAAGTATTTATGTGGTGTATATATTTTTTACTTAATGCTCAATTTGCTAATCTTTATGTTAATGCAGGTTTTGGAAAACTTTCCTATCGGTGGTTGGTGGTGCTACCTTTGACATAACTTTAGATATTTTGAAAACAAAAACAAAACAAATAGTTTTACAATTTAATGCGAACATGTTGATTAACGGCCATTATTTTGGTAAAAAATTGTGAAGATCACCTAGCGCCAGAGAACTTCGCTAAGACTCGCATTAATTTGCCATTAGACTCTGGTCTATGATTGTTGTTGTCTGTTGCTGTAAGTGCATATTTGATCTCCTGCTACCGGACTGCATCAGATGCTGACTATTAAATGATCCACACAGTTTTCATTGCAATAACTACTTCGTGTTTGGAGGAATTTTCACCTCAAGCAAACAAGAGTCTCCAGTGTTCCAATGTTTAACTGGACCTGTGGGATTTCTACAAATACTTGTCCACTAAATTTGCTGTTGTTTGGAACCACCAAGCAGAGATATTAGTCATCATAACGCATTTTTAACCTAGAACGCAGCAACATGACCAGGGTGCGGGACTGCCGCTTAAACCCAAATCATGCGATCACAGTCGTCATAAAAACCATGCCACAAAAATATGCCGACAAAGTTTACTCGACTTGCAAATTCATACAAATCAGCTACGCCATCTTTTACTTTAGTAAAATATGTTGAGAGCCCATAACTACTTTGTACGCCATCAGCCCCCTGATTCATTAATAATAATAGGATCTCGACTTAGTATTGACAAGCTACCATACAATGCAATTTCTTGGTCTGTTTGAAAAATCCAAACAGTACATGGTGGCAACATAAATAACGCAGCTAGTAATTTTTGGTCGGAGGCATGTTGTTTTTATATTTTGTTTTGCGAATTGTCTGCCACATTTGTTATAAACCTTGTACTATGTCAGCCTACTATACTGTAACAGTATATAATCCATGATTCTTGCATCGATTGCTTGCACATGCGATTTTTGCATCTGCTACTGTATCGTGAAGCCACAATTTTTGCATTCTCTTGCTATTGTTGTTTTTTTGTTTTCAGGAGTCTGCTGCACAAACAAGAATTGGATTGCTGCCAGATATACCTAGAGCTTGCATTTCATGACTTCACAATCTGCAAAATTTACAAATTTTGGAAATGCATGTAAATAATACCAATAATAATAAAAATCAATTTGTCAATCCCTTGAGATGAGATAGCAAGACGCTAACATTTGACTAAGGGGCACTCGCAGCTAAAGCAGGTGAAAAAGCAGAAAAATAGCAGATTAAAAAATGAAAAATGGGACTTGTTAAAAGATTATTAAGATTGTATTATAATATACAGTGTTAAAGCATACTAAACAATATTAGGCACATCGATAAATACCATATTGAAAAAGTGCATTTTCAATCTATTCTTGAACAATGAAATGCTGCTACTTTTCCAAATATCAAGAGGCAAATCATTCCAAACAGTAACTAAAGCATGTGAAAAAATTGATCCAGATTTGTTGTAGTCCCAACTGACTGTTATTTTTTTTTTCAACAAAAGCACATCGCAGTTACCATGAAAACCATAAGCTGTAAGCAGCAGATGGCTTATGCAGGGCAATTTAGAAGTACCTGTTGAAGGTAATCAGGAGCACAATGCTACTGCACAATCACAATCATAAAAAAATTTTGTCACCCCTTTTTAAATTTCTGGCTGGGCCAGTAGATGTAGAGCCGCCCAAATGTTACTGTACCTACTCCTATGTTGTTGTCAAGATTAATTACTATTCATGCTAATATTACGAATGTACATCTCCATTTGAAAGCAACGGAATGATGACATTTGCATCAACCAGATGTCCGGGTAGTGCTGTAAGCTTACTTTGCACGGTTTGGGGCAGAGCCCTGGAAGCTTTGGCCCTTTTAATGTTTATCAAGGGTAAAAATACAGCATTTAATCAGTCAATTAACATCATAGAATTCACAAAAAATAGACAGGCATAAAAATGGGTCTGGTATGGGTTTTAATTCTCGGTGCAAACAATTTTTTGGGTGTCATTAAGTATATATAAGGCTCCGCTTTTTTTTGGAAGCTCTGCCACCAGTGTATGACTGAGCGCCTACGCTCTCTCTCCAATCTAAGCTATTTCTCAAAGTCTAACCCTAAGCTATTCCCCCAAAATTCAACCCTCAACTTAATGAGTGCTCCAATCTCAAATCTAAGCTATTTCCCAAAATCTAACCTTAACCGACCGGTATTCCCTAAAATCCAGCCCTATATAAGTATATAACCTTAATTACTAGTAGTGCAGTATTGACAGGAGAGAGCATGTGCGGTCATACACAAGAGCTTCTGTGCAAAAAGTGGATGGCTTAAACTTAAGGATACAAGATTTTTTTAGGCGATAAGTTGAGTTCAGTTAGGGTGCTTTAAATCTTTTGAGGTACCGGGTAGGAAGGTGGATTGAATTAGCCTATTCTACCACAAATACTGGGACATCTTTGGAGAGATCCAACACACGAAGATATCAGATGTGTCCGAGTGCCTTAGGCTACCTAGGGCATAGACACCCACAATACCACATACTACAACAAGAGCAATTGCTCTGAGCCAATTTCGAGTTAAATCCACAACTGCCACACTGTCAGTTAGAAAAAGACAGAAATGCTAAAAAATCCCTACAATCACATCATGGGGTAGCCCTGGCTTAATTTTTTGCTATTCATTTCTAGCAGGCCTACATTGTTTTGCTTTCTCACCCTGCTACTTTGGAAGATATGCTGCTGACTTTCAGCATTATTTTAAAGGGATTACTGTACTGGTAGCAACTGAACATTAATACAGTAAATTGGTAAATAAATATGATGATGAACAACTGAGTAGGCCAACGATATTGATATTGTTATTAATCAAGTGTTTTACAAACAAAACCAAACTAAATTCCCCAGAAAGTATCTTGCCTTAGCCTACTAGTGCTACAGATCAATACCAGTAACTAAACCTGAATTATCCAAACGACAATGCGTCACTATCGAGGAATCTAATTCCAACCCTCATCTATTCCTGACTTGTCCATCACTGTAATCTGAATTAATATGAACCTTCAGCAAAAGTTGGAAACAAGTGACACGCTTGAGCAATCACAGCGGGCAATCAAAAACGAGCTTTCTCTTTTTTCTCCTGATTTGTACTTTCTCTGCATTAAATGCTAATCCAGTGTACCTTAAGGTACGAACGTGTACACGTTTTCTGCATTTGAAAGCCGAAGGATTAACGTACTTTTTTTGCATTAAGAAGCCTTGATCCAAAACTAATCGGGTGCAACCCTTTACAAGCTTAAAAAAGATTAATAGGCTAGGCTAGGCTATTTTGACTTGCTTGTATCACAAATTTTATCTTAATATTTTGACTTGATTATAAAACGGACCACTAGGTCTAGACTTAATGACTAACTGCTATTATCATTTTTTGCTATTCTTTCAAGCCTATTCTACCTCTGCCTTCGGTAGGACTTTATTCCAAACTAAAGCCTAAAATAATTGCTCAGTACCATTGTACCAATTAGCCTGTGAATATAGCGGATCTAGCGAAAAGCGAGAGCGGAGTATGAATCACAAGGTTGGGACAACGGATGTGACGTAATAAATCTGCAAAACCATGGTAGAAAAAAAATTTCGCGTCCAGGTTGGGATCGAGTTTTGCGACCGAATTTTCTTCAAGACCAGAGTCAAAGTAGTCACATTCTCATTGCTAATGCCAATAGGGGGGATATTTTCACTTTTATTGCAAAAATTGGTCTCAAAAAGTAATAAAAACAGGGTATTTTGCATACTTTGCATGCCAATGGGTAGGCCAAATCCCCTGCCCCATATGGCTATGCTACTGCTTTCCGCTGTTAGAATCAGCATTTTGCCTTTTAATTCTTCCTCAATTGCTCTTGTTTCTTTCTTTATCGATTTGAGAAAGAAAAAAGGCAAAATGCCGATTCTCGCAGCTAAAAGTCGTCCGTGTGAATGCAGCTTCAGATATATTCTACTCAAGGCCGTAGCCAAAGGGGAGCCGGCTGGGCCAAGACCCTTCCTGGAAATGCTTTGAACTCCTTGGCAATGGCGCAACTAGTGGTTTTAGTCAAGGGAGCAAGCTTCACCATATATTTGTGGCATTTTTCTATTAAGTTAGGTTGAGAAAACAAAACGTTTTTACCGTAAATTTTATGCTTTTTTTTTCTGCCAGATAATAGTGAAAACTAAACCAAAGAACGTCTTCACCAAAAACTCAATGCTTTTATTCGAATCATTTTTGTTTTTAGGTGAAGACTTTTCCCATTTTCGTCGTTTGTTTTTTTGCAGAAATTTGTTGCACCTGGGGGCCCATGCCTATGGTAGCCTCTGTGGAGCAAGAAAAAAATTTTTTTAAAATAAAGTTTTAACAAAAATTTGCAGAATTCTTATTCTTTTTCATAACTCCGCATGTAAAATAAGGCTACGAATACCAGTTATATGTTGCAACTCCCCTTTAATAATGAACCCTGAGGTTTGTCGCTAGCCACGTGTCTGAACCCAAGCGGTCGTCTTCTTAAAGCAATCCGCCATCAACACCAATTGCTACTGTTTAGCATGTATGATTACGTTTAATTTAAATTTTAAAAATATTTCAAGTTTATTTTTCAACATTTAATTATTAGAACAGTGATGTTTTCCTCTATAGTCACAACAATTCATGAAATATTTGCTTTAAACAAATTATATCATGAAAAATAGAATTTGACATCAATTTCACACTATAACTAGATGGGAGTTTGCCAGCAAACCCAGTGAACGACCGACGCACAGCTAATGCTGCGACGCTCAAAAGTACTTTTGTCTACCGTAAAATCAGCAATTATTCAAAAATATCTGATTATGGAACCTCCAGAAAAGTTGAGTCAAAAGATTTGTCAGTTAAATATCTACTGAAATCATAAAACACTGTCACCCTAGCTTGAGCCGTTCAAAAATTGATTTTTGGGGGTCCATTTGGGGGGTCCCTGGGGGGGGGTGGCACCCCCAAACTATGTCAAAATATTTGTCTGTTGAATATCTGCTGATATCAAAACAGACTGGCACCCAAGTTGAGCTTTTCAAACAATTCATTTTTGGGGGTCCATTTGGGGGGTCCCCAGGGGGGTGGCACCCCCAAACTATGTCAAAATATTTGTCTGTTGAATATCTGCTAATATCATAAAACACTGGCACTCTAAGTTGAGCCGTTCAAAAAATTGATTTTTGGGGGGTCCATTTGGGGGGTCCTCGGGGGGGTGGCACCCCCAAACTATGTCAAAATATTTGTCTGTTAAATATCTACTGATATCATAAAACACTAGCTGGCACTCTAAGTTGAGCCGTTCAAACAATTGATTTTTGGGGCCCCATTTTGGGGGGTTCCCGAGGGGGTGGTACCCCAAACATGTCAAAATATTTATCTCTTAAATATCTACTGATATCAAAAAAAAACTGGCGCCCTAGGTTAAATCGTTAAAAAAATTTATTTTTGGGGGGTCCCCGAAGGGGTGGTACCCCCAAATTATGTTAAAATATTTGTCTCTTAAATATCTACTGATAACAGAAAAAACTGGCACCCTAGCTTGAGCCGTTCAAAAATTTGATTTTTTGGGGCCCCATTTTGGGGGGGTCCCCGGGGGGTGGTACCCCCAAATCATGTCAAAATATTTTTCTCTTAAATATCTACTGATATCAAAAAAAAATGGCACCCTAGGTTATATGGTTAAAAAAATTTGTTTTTGGGGGGGTCCATTTGGGGGGGTCCCCGGGGGAGTGGTACCCCCAAATTATGTCAAAATATTTGTCTCTTAAATATCTACTGATATCCAAAAAAACTGGCACCCTAGCTTGAGCCGTTCAAAAAATTGATTTTTTGGGGCCCCATTTTGGGGGGGTTCTCGGGGGAGTTGCCCAAAAAAAATTTCAGGAGACACAATTGCGTATGTACCTCAACAACTTCACACAAAAATTAGATTTCTATGTTTTGTGGTTTAGGAGAACTCGAGCGTACAAGATTTAGGAAGAAAAAAAAGGAAAAAAAAGGAAAAAAATAAGAAAAAAACCTCATCGCGGCCGAAAGTGGGTTGGTAGGGATGCGAAATTTTTTTTTCTACCATGGTTTTGCAGATTTATTACGTCACATCTTGTGTCCCAACCTTGAGTTTCGTACTCCGCTCTCAATTTTGACTTGATCCTCTCTATTCACAGGCAACTTGGTACGATGGTACTGGCAAAGTTAGGCTAGACTTCAGTTTGTGGTAAAGTAGCCTACCGTTGGCAGCGGTAGAACAGGCTTGGAAGAATATCACAAAGCGATAGCAGTTAGTCAATAAGCCTAGGCTTACGTTTTATGATCAAGTGAAAATATTAAGATAAAATTTTTCATGCAAACAAGTCAAAAAAGCCTAGTCTACTGTAATAATCTTTTTTTTAATTTTAGGGTTGAGCTGCTGAGCTTTTTGGAATTATTGCATTGTAGATAGAATACCAGAGGGAAGCCTAAGGTCCCATGATTTATTAATTAATGCAGTTTCATTCAAGTTACTATTGGCTACACCTACATATGTGTATTGCAAAAGCATCATGGTAGGCCTACTACACTAGTACTAGCAGATCTTAGCTCTAGAGAGCAATTGGCTATAGGTACTGGTAAATGACTAAAATCTAAAATGTAAACTGGTAAATTTGGAAAATAAAATGTCAAATCAGAAAAACTGAAATGTCAAAGTCATGAAAATGAAATGTTAAAGTCATTTTATTAATCTTAACCAACTTTGTGATTGGTTTTAATTTTATGCTCAGAATGAACGAGACAGATTCCATTCAGCATTAGACATTTACTGACTTCATCACTGATCTGCTCATACATACTGGTATTCATAGTGAATGAAATTGAAACAAAATTTACTTCATAATTGATATTAAACCGATAGATTGTTAAAGCAGTTTGAAACGAAAACTTGTGAAAACGTTTAGGTTTACGTCGGCTGCTAACCTTAGCACTTATCAGCTTTGCACCGTAGTACTGTACAGTAGCAGATACCATACAAGCATAGGTGGGCAAATTAATGCAAAACATTAGCTTCATTAGCCACTAGTTCGTTAACAAACTTGACACCTCTGTTAACGTTAATGCGTTATTTTCAGATTTAATTTACGGAAGTTAATAAAGTCCATTAATTTGTTAACATTTTGTGTGTAATTTACATTTCTGTTTATTCACTCGCTTGCAGCACACATATTGGTGCTGTTGACCTAAACGTAAGGAAATATTTATTGCTATGGGGGTCTTTTTGTATTTTGGAAGTTACAGTTTACAGTCTAATCTAATTTCAAGATAAAAATACGTTCAAATGCACTAACGAAGCTGCGATGGGAAAATCTTTGGAAATTGTGAACAGCGAGACTTAATAGACCTGTGACGCTGCAGCTTATTATTTGACACAAAAAAGACCTCCTTTCTTTGCTTTCTTCTAAAAAACTTGTGCTAATACGCAACAAGTGTTACCAGTGCAAACTGGTTTGCACCGGTACGATGAATGAATGGTGCAAGATATTAACGATAAAAACCTTAACAGAAGTTAACAGAACTTAACGGAAGTTAAATTAATCAGTTAACATGAAAAAACTTCTTGACAGATTAACGAGTTAATGAAAAAGTTAGCTTCGTTATTAAGGGTTTAACAATTAACGGACTTGTGCCCACCTATGCATACAAGGTTTAAAGATCTGGCACTGACAGATAAAAGTTAGTGACATAATGCAAGTTTTATATGATTATTTAAGTGTTACATTGTACTCTCAGACTCTGTACTGGTGGAGTGTTTGCATAGGCTTAACCAGTTAAGTGATGTTTGCAAATTATTGATACATATTTTATAATTGCTTAAAATACAAAATTGCATTTCAGGCATAAAAGATAACCTGCCGGTACTAAAGGTAGCTTGAAATCAAGTTGTTTGATGTGGTTGCGTAAACAAACAGTTTTTGCTGTAGTGAATAATTGTCCAAACTACCGGTATATGTATGGCATTGATTGGTTGATACCAACTTTTAAGCCATTGTGTTACCCAGGAAGACTGATTTAATGAATGAGGAATTGCATTTTCAATGCATAATTCATGCAAGGCAATCCACAATTTTCTGGCTATACTACAAGAAGTTTTTTAAAAGATCTGTTGGATGAAAAAATGTAACAAGAATTACCAAGTGTCTGGGTAAGGTCTTCAAATAATTATGTGTAGCTCAGTTTTGTTTGCAATGTTACGGTATATACATGAGATAAAATTTTTGGTGCTGATTGCGGTCTCACTTGCTGTGAGATTTAACCAAATTAATACTGGTTAGTTGGTCGACCAGTAATGCGTTGACCTTTTATGGTAGGTCTAAGGTTCAAGTTCCGGACCTGTTAAATTGACCACATTACTGCCAACAACTCATCACTTCTGTTGCATTTTCTCCCTAGGTACTGTATTGCCTTGCCTTTCGCAATTGCAAGATTGCCTTGATGCTATATGTTTCAGATTAATATGTCGAATATAATGAAAAATTTGATTTGATATACCAGTAGTCAAAAATTCACCAATGGAATATAAATTGGCAAAAGAATTTCTTTGTGTCACTGATTATTTTTTGCATTGTGCAAAACTTCTAATGTTGTTCAGCCATGTTGTGAGTCTCATTATTGCAAGTGGGTCATTTCTACTTAGTTGCTTGAGCAAGAAAATATTCTACATTAGGTATGTCTTTTTTTTATTTATGTTAGTGTTAGCATTTGCTGCTAATTGCTGTTAATCATTTAGGAAAATTTTTCTGGTTCTACAAGGAGCATAATTCACTGACTTGAAAGATCACCTACGCTGCTGCAACCACTCAGACTACTACCAGAATATCACTAACTATGAAAGTGGAATTTCTTTGATTGGTTTTTGAATAGTGGAATTTCATTAACTGCAAAACAACAGCATTCAGAAAGGTATAATTTAAAATGTATAAGGTGTACCCATGTGGTTGAGACTAGAAGCACTGCAGTGTTATGCCGGTCTTTGCAAGTGTTGTAAACAATCACGTGCAAAGGTGCTTCACATTGCTCTGTGTCCAATTTAAGTTTCAAGGTTTTTGTAATATTTTTTGTAATCTTTTGATTACTTATGGGTCTTGCACACAAACCAGTTAATCTAAATTGTTTTTTCTTTTTTTAAAGAGAGGTATTTTGTGACAAAATTTGGTTAGTAATGTTGTGGTTTATCTGGTGATAAATACTAGTCAATAATCATCCTAGTTAGACTACAGATTTGTTCATGTTTTTGTCATTTATACTTTATTAGTCTATTTGCATCATTGCATGCATTTATATTAATTGAAAAGGCAAAATCAAAGAGTATAGTTTCACAGTTCTCTTGTTTTTAGAAGTCTTGGACCATGGATTTCAGCCACAGAATGCACCGACTAATTTCCAAGGTTGGATGAACTGCTTTCCTGACTCTGCTGTATTAATATCTTTGACACAGTGCATTTGTGCAAGACTGCAAGTGTACATGCAGCGTTTTTTATCTTCACAAAAAATCATAAAAGTCTTGAAATGCACTTATGTAATATAATGAATAAATTGTGGACTTCCTAAAAATCTGTAACAGCAGAACTACAGTAGAAATAACCCATGTGGATAACCGTCATCAGAAGAACAAGAAGACTCTAAAAGAAATGTTCCTTCGAAAACTAAGAAGGCATCAAATTTTTCTGAACTTGCATGCGATCTCCAAGACTTTTTGTTGAGATTTGCGATGAGTTGTGTATTATCGTTCGAAACACTTTTATTATATTTTTCATTTTGCAGACTCTCAAGCGCTCATTTTTTTTGTTAATTTTTTTGTGTTTATTTCATCTGCCATTTGTTTCGTTTGTATTTTTTACGGATTTGGATTGGTTATACACTAATTTTTAGTCTAATTATCGATTTTTTGGACCATAAGACCATACGTAAAATACCTAGATTTTCTCAAAAGTACAACGCGCACTTTATACTCCAGTGCTTGTTATGCATGGATCAGGTTTGTACTTTATGTCTCCCCAGGATATGTTTCCTGGACAAAAAAGAACACCACATTCAGCAAAAACAAGCGAAAGCTCGATAGAATCTGCTAGTAGCACAAAAAATATTGAAACAGGCAAGCGGAAACTGAAATAGCTTTTGCAAGTAAAGACATGCCGCCTAATGAAGTGGCAAAAAAATGGTATCTACTGCAAATGCTACTTTGAAAAAAGTCAACTCAACTATGCAGCAGCATCAGAAAGCTGGGAAACAAATTGCTGTAAAAACAAACTAGTCGATGAATAAACTGTTTCAAGTGTTTAAAAACTGAAATTGTGCCTCCAGGAACTGACATGATATCTGTTTGTTTGTAGGATTTTCTGCATGTACGAGTACTTGCTGTTCTTTATTCTTCTAGATTGAGTTGTGCTATCAAAATTGTTAGCAACTTTTGTGTATGTAGATATTTTTTGATAAACATACTACAAAATGACTTTTGTTTTGATTAGAATATCTTAACTTGTTACTCATCTTTTATTCATATTTGTTACAAAGTTCTGTTCTTTTTTTTTTTTTTCGAAAACGGCGTTATTTTTTTTGTTTGTTAAATGGCCGCTTGTTGACAGCCAGCATTTTATTTTAATTAGTGCTTTTCCGGTTAACGAATTCGTCTGTGATGCGTCCTGACTATACAGTATCCACTCTATATTAGTGGACTGAAAACTGACAATTTTGCTTTTCTTCTCATTTCTTTTGTTCTTAGAACATGTCGAATCAAACCAGTCAAATATGCGTGACCACAAAAAACCTTCGCAACAAGAGCAACCTTCGTTCCTGCAATCCTCTTCTCTTTTTCTCCGTGCGTCTGTTTCAAGTGTACTAAATAAAGAGTCCATGATTTGACCGCCAAACCGTATGAACGCCAATTTGTGCTTTTCGAGTTTAATTAACGCTTTTGTCGCTGACAATTAACTAGCTTTTACTGTAATTCTTCTAAAGAGATACTGCTCGAGATCGGTTTTACTGAAGAAATGGAAGCTACTTGAGGTAATGAAAAGGTGCTGCAAACTTTTTCCACTATTCTCTTTATCCGCAAAAAGATTTAATCCGTTTAACTACGTACCATTGACAATCCTTCGTTCTGAAATTTCGTGACATTAGAAAAGGATAACTTATAAAAATTTCTTGCAGAATAGGCAACGCGAGGTTGGATTATTATGCTGTAAACATTGCGTTTATTATTTTGTAATTTTTTTCACGTCGTCCGTTTATGATGTAACGAAATTTCGAAACGCAGGGTTGCCAGTGGTACGGAGTCGAAGGGATTAAATTTATTTTTGTGGACAAAAGGAGTAGTCGAACAAGGTTTGGGGCACCTCTTTATTACCTCTTGTAGTTCTCATTTGTTCAATATAACCGATTTCAAGCAGTAACTCTTTAAACAAAATCGTTTGTCCGTCCATTTAGTCTGGTGCAAAGGCATTTAGATACGAGAATTCGCTCCGTAGTTATTCCCCAAATGCATTAGCCTTGCGCTAGTGTAAAATTGCTGGTAACAGAAGTAGGTTTAAGTACCTAGACATTTGAAAAAGAATGCGAGTGAGCTGGTTCTGATTTTGTTAATGAATATTATGTCGAAAAAACAAAGTTCTCTTTCTAAATACAAAACAGTTACCGCTCGAGCTTTTGCAAACCCATTATACAAATCTGAAATTAGACAACTATAATTGAAGCAGAAGAGTAAAAACTTACTTTATATCGTGCAATGTATGGTTTATAGCAACTGTAGTAGTGTTGCGATGTTTTGTTTAGCAAGTCTCCAACATGTTTGTGGTGGTACATACTGCATAGATTGATGAAAGATTGCCGAATTTGAGGATCAACCAAGTAACAATGATCTTTACTCAATTGGGCCCCCGTACAAATGACGATACATCTAAATTTTATTCAAATATGTTTGAATAAGATCTACAGTAGTTTCCGTAGCTTTGTTTTTCGCGCATGTATTTATGGTAATGAAATGTGATTGATTGATTTGCTTTTATTTAGTAAGAATCTTACCTATTTAAATACGTTCATGTGCTGCTAGAAAGTTGCGATTGCCAAAAATCTTTATACGAAATAAAAATAAGCTAAACCTACACAAATGCTCTACTACGGTATCTTCGCTCTGTGCAGTGTGCACAGATACTGCAAGATGTTATGCTCTGAGTGAATTATGATAGCTTTACTGAAAATATGCACTCATGTAGAACTGCAAATAGGGGCGAAGCACATGGTGTTGGTAACCTTTTTAGTTTTTACCATGGTTTTAATAAGTATTACAATCAGGGGTGTGAAAGCGGTTAAAGTGAACCGCTTTCTCTTAAAATATTTATACGGAATGTTGAAAACAACTGCAGTGCATTGTTTGTTAGATCAGTATTTGCAAAATCTTTGGAACATTTTTAGTTCACTTAGATTGACGGCCATGCAATAGTATTTCGTTGCAACTCTTCAAAACTCTCCGAGTGCTGGGTGTTCTACCCTTGCCCCAGGACCCCAAGTGATTTCTCTTTGTGATTATAACGTATAAGTTATCATGCGATTGGACGTTTGAATCCTCCCAATCCACATTCCTGGTTTCGTCTACGCTAAAACTGTAGATCTCTGCGATGACAAACCCAATAACGCAATTTGATTCTTTTATGTCAGATGATGATAACGTAAACCATTTCGACGATTCCGTCAAAAACTGCGTAAAAAATACTGCCTAAATAATTTTCAAATGAAAATTCTACTTGTTGCTGAAATGCAGAGTGGAAGTTGAAACGATTGGCGCTTCCTTATCTCTGGCCAGAACTTGGGTTTTAGTGAAACGTAATGGTTCGATTCTTCATAAAGCTATGCAATTCTGCTTTATTTTGCGCCAGTGTGTAATGAAATTGTAGTTTATTAAGCAGTAATCAGTAAATACAATGCAAGAGAGCAAACCAACTATAGACTTAATAACAATGATAAAAGAATGAGCGTGCGTCGAGCGGTTTTCGTTAGCAAACGCAGGGCTCACACAAAATTCTGAATTTTATTTTCTAACCTAAATTTCTAGAAAATTAATCTAAAATATCAACCGAAAAAGGTATGCACTAATCACCGAGTGAAGTAACTTACTACCACATTTGAAAAAGTAGAAACGTGAAATACAGAAAAAAGAAAATAAATAAAGAAATAAAGCTCATTTAACAAATCCAGCATAACAATTTTCAACATTTAAAACACATCATTTTAAAATCAGGGTTGGAAGTCGATGCTGTTTAAAAGCAAAGACGAATCGATAGTTTACGCAAAAAGCTAAGACTAAAGTAAAGAAACAAAAAGCAAAGATAAGTAATCGATGCCGAAATGCGAACAAAAATTTTTATTCTATTTTTCATAAGGATGTACTAAAATTTTTGCTGTGTTGACCATTAAATGAAACTTGTGAGTGGAAAAACTTATTACCGGTACTATCAAAGATAAAAAAATACACTTTTAGGATAATATTATAGAGAGCAATATAGCATAAGAGAAACGAAACGATGTAAGCTTAGGCAGACTCAACAAGAACAAAAGTAAAGTTTAAAGATTCTACCAATCGATAAAATGTAAGCAAAAAGCACAGAAAAGGTGATAATCGATTGAAAAAATTGAAAGCAAAGCATCTGCGATAATCGATAGCAAAAAAGCAAAGAATGTAGTATCGATTATTGATTACTAATCGATATTTCCAACCCTGTTTAAAATAAAGTCAAAATTTAAGAAAAGTTTTCTTAACTGATGAAATCTGCAGGCTAATGGTAGTCAGCATGTGCCGTACCAAGGTTTCGACGAGAGGCTGACTAACTACAATTATGCTTTGCACCGGCGCAAAATTGATCAAGTCGTAACGTGTTCGTTCTGGAGCGAGAGATAAGAAGTTAAAACTTGGGGTCGTAAAATCAGTTACCAACAGCCAACCTTGGACGCAACCTTTTGAAGTAGTGTTGCCAAGGCGCGATGATTTAGAGATGGACCTTGCTAAGTCGTAGCACGCTTCGGCGTAATTTAGCGATTAAAAAGATTTGAGTTTTGACACCAAAAAGTCCTTTTAATACCACGGACGGTGCTTTAAAAAGGCTGAGGTATTTTGAACGCAACAACCTTTCAGACTTTCTGTGAGTCATCGGGGTTTCAACCTAGTAGAAATTTTGGTGTATGGTTGGTTGGAAAAAGAGAGCCACTTTCTCAGCAAAATACCGCTTTTTAATAACTTTGCAAACAATATAAATGAAAAGCAAACTTCATAATAATGTCGTTAAAGGTAGGCAGTAGGCACGTATAAGATAACACGCAACCGTTCGTAATCAAATTACAACACACCCAAGTGAATTTCGCATTGTTTGGATTTTAGGAAAAAAAAGGTGAACATTATTTGCTGAGGGAGGTTAACATTTGGCAATATCACGATAAACACAAAACTAAATTTTAAGTGAACTTGAGCCTCTAACCCAAAAAGTTTTAAAGAAAACCCAGCGCAATGAATCCGCTACAAATTTTAATAACATTAGTCCGCAAAGCAACTTCAACAACGTCATAAAATAAGTTAAAGCGCAACGCAACTTCCCCAATTGCAAAGCAAATTTTTAACTGTAGTAATGATACACAAGTAAAAATACCAAATAAATAGCTAGTTCTACGAAGCAACATTATAACAAAAATAAAGGAGAGAGCATTTCAACAAGTAAACTGAGATGGAGTTCCCCCCTGCAGCAACTTTATAATTTCACAGCAAAAGTCTTGAGTATAGTTAATTAATATGAAGTTATAACAATAAACGAAGGTGGCACGAATAACATTTTACCAAACGCGCAGCGCAATGATTATCTAAACCACTTAAAGCAAAGCCCAAGATGCGCAATTTAAAGTTTTCGTCTCAGAAGCGTAGCGGAAATTCCGCAATTGCGGAACGAAATTCTCGCACCAAGTCAAAGCGCAACCAAACTTCCGCAATTAAATAACACAACACGATGCAAATTACGCATGTTTTACAATTTTAGTAGGAAAAAGGGTAAGCAATTTGCTAATGTCAAGACAAATATATTTTATCGCTCAGTAACATTGCGACGTAGACATTAATTAGCATTCGTCCAAGAGGGCGACAGGAAAGTTGCGAAAGATCTTATCATCATAGAGTCAAGCAACCACCCTCTTGTCAGAGAGGCAATGCCAATTTAACAACATTACGATTGAAAAAGGCCGACATTTGTCAACATTACGATTAAAATGAAACAAAACGAAGTTTATCGAACAAAATTGCGCTACTAACCGAAAAAATTTTTGGGAAGCGTAGTGCAATCAATAAATTAATTGCGCTACGCTTCCAAATTCAGTCTGGAACGCAACTTCCACAACATCTCAAAATAAAAACATTAAAGCGCAACGCAACTTACGCAATCATAGAGGCTTAAAAGTTGCGCTTTGCCCATCTTTGATAATATATAATAACACACTTTGATCCAGCTCCAATAAGTGCTAACCGCAAATTAGAACTTTAATCTCAACTTAAACGAAGATTGAAGGCAAAATCAATGCAATAAGTAGAGTTAGGCCAAGAGTATTAGATTAAATGGACATTGACTTCATCCTTCTTGACCCAGCCGTTCCAGAGATATTCCACTTCAAAGACGACGTAGGGGCTTCTCTAATCAGAATTTTTGTTGGCAACCAAGAGATTGATCACAAGCGCGACGACGCCTTAGTTCTATTCTATGGCAACGCCGCAATTAGATTAAACAACAGAAGCTTTTTAGCCTATATATAGCTAGGTTAATATAGACCTCAGTATGCTACGATACTGCATTAAAAGGTCAGGGTTGTCCATAAAAATTGTAGTTTGGAGACTCCTACATCGTGTTTGAAGTAGAATATCTTGAAACGGCTGAGTCAAGAAAAATGAAGTTAACGCCAATCGAATCTAACTCGATTGGCCTAACTTTTGATACCCCAATTGATGTTGCCTTCAGTCCACGTTTAAACTCAACAAAATTAATACATTAGATTTTATTCAAGCTTAACTACCAACAATTCAAATAGTGTGGCTGCATAAACGCTGCGAATCGAAGGTATAAACAAAACGCAAAAGCACAGTTTTTAGTTACAGATATTAATTGACTTTGACTGTGCAACGCTGCATGCACACGAGCACTGTCAAAGATATTAATAATGCAGAGTCATGAAAGCAGTTGATCCAACGTTGGGAATCAGTCGGTGCATTATGTGGCTGAAATCCATGGTCCAAGACTTCTAAAAACAAGTGAACTGTAAAACTATACTTTTTGATTTTGCATTTTCAATTCATGCAAATACACACAGTCACGTAAATAAGACTAATCGAGTATAAATGACTAAAAAATGAACAAATCTGCAGTCTAACCACAGGCGTAGCTTAGATTTTTGATAGGAGTGGGGGCCCAAACTAAAAATCACATACAATGACGTGATCCAAAATTTTCGAAAAAGGAACTTTTGTGGGACAAAGTCATCGTAGAATGGAAGATCAGAAGTCGTAGCCTGTGTGATGGCACTTAACCAGAATTTTGCTTAAGAGAGAGGGCTTAAACCAAAGCTTGAAAAGTAATGAATTGGGAGACGTGTTGAGTAAAGTAGTGCAACTCACACGTATCACAGACGGGGATCTGACGCTAGGCAATTTTTTGCAACAAAAGCTATTTTAATGCCATTGGATCACATTTCGTACGTGTTTTGAACCATTTGAAAGCCAATTGAAAAAATTAAATTTTTCAATCCTTCTTTTACATACAATTTAAGTCCAAAACACGTTTAAAATGTTGCATTATGGGGTTAAATTTTGAGAGTGATTTGGTCCAGGTAGGGAGAAGTAACGTACATTGCCTCCTGAAATATTTTAGCAGTAAATAATACTTGATCCAAAAGATTCTTCTTAGAGATTTTTGTTTTGTAATGAAAATAACCAGCTGTTAAAGTACATGTACGGCCAGGGGGGCCAGGCCCCTCAATTCAAATTCAATAATTTGTTCAATGAGCATTTCCCCTAGCTACTTTTTTTTCATTAGTATTTTGTCGCATAAAAACTGGCGCGATGGAGTTGAATTGTTACTGAAAAATGGTACCATAGATAGCTACCCCTACTAACCATGTTATTGCCCGGCCCAGATTAAACTGCATGAGGGCTCGCTGGCACTATGCCATATGGTAAATCCGGCCCTGGTTATTGCATTACGTTCATATAAAGGTTAGATGAGGGCCTAGGTAGCAACTTTTAGAACAAAAACCCTTCATTTAAATCAGGTTATACATTTAAATTGGTGAGCAAAAATTGAAGTGAGGGGGTCCAGGCCCCCTGGTCGTCAATTTTAATGTAAATTACTGTTGCAAGCGTGTACTAGGGATACAACTTTTTTGGAACACTATATCCTTGTATTATAATTTGATGAACTATTATGAAAGATTAAATAAAATCTAATTTTTGAGTTGATTTGATCTAAAAACCTCACGCTCAAAATCATTTTAAATAATTTAATTTTTAAGTTTTTGACCAGTTCTTGAGGTCACCTACACCTTTTCTTTTCCGGTTTTGAACCAAAACTACACGAGTCACATATATAGCAGTATTGATGCTCAGAAAACAGACAATGAAGTATTTGGTCAAAGATAAGATAAATCTACGGGGGTAGGAGGGATTATCGTTGTTTCTGCAAAATGCCTGCAACTCCTGTGTTACCATTATTGAATCCTCGTTGCATTGGTTTCATCACGCAATGATGATGGGTGACTGCTTTTCCAATGCTTTTTAAGCATTAGAAATGGTTGGGGATGGGCATTCTTTTGAACTTGATGAAACGACCAATCAACTTCAAAAAAAACGCAATTTTTACCAGATTTATGGTGAAAAGTAACGCCAAAAAACAATAAAAAGGTCTTCACCTCTAAGGAACTGCAATTTTCACCGATTTTGCACCGTATTTGGATTTCATACTTTGGTACCACATGAACTGTTTGATGGTCTACTTCCAAAGGGATTAGGGGCATCGCTGATTTTTTGTGGCAAAATGTTTGTGGTTTTCTCATATCAAAAGTCATGTCACAATGCCCCCCCTCCCCACCATATCTACGCCACTGATTTGAGACCTTTTGGGTATCCATCCAGAGTTTAATAAAACCATCATCGCAGAAAAATTGGCGCTAAAATAACAATCACTCCATGGGTAAGAAATAAATAAACAGACTGTACAAAATTTGCTTTAAGTTTTAGGCATTAGCATGAGCAAAGGAGGCTAGGATGGCACTAGAGTTCCAGCGTGCATTGCAAATGTTGAAAATCTGTTGAAAGTCACAAAGACAAGTTCCTATTTTGTTTGTCAAAGAAGTGACGGAAGAAATGAGTAAGGTGGTACAGAAATTTCATGTCTTCCCTCCAACCGCCTGTGTTTTTAAAAATCTGAGCTTTCGCACTGCTGAATGCTTCGCTCAGTTGATCAATTTTACCTACCAACTCCTTCATAAAAAATAATCAATGCTAAGAGATTTGGTTGCGCCACGCAACTTATCGTTCAAAACTACGTAAAAAATACGATCAAATACATGGTGCTGGCATTTGGGTCTGGGTCTTCAATTCCTTTCGATTTGACCACCTTTGTTTTCTATCCAGTGTAGAAATTGTTGTCCAAGAGACCTTGAATTCTTTTTTGCAATGGTCACAGCTTCGATCGAAGCTCAGTCAACATGGTTTCCATTTAATTTTTTAAAACCGCACTTGATGTTTAATGCCTTATATTCATTTATTAACTAACTAAAAGCTCCGATTCTCGAGATAAAAAGTGCTAATCAAGTGCTGAGTCACTTCAGCTGCTTTCTTGAAGAGAGACTTAATGGATTTTCTTTGCTGACTAGGGCTTGTGTTTTAATGCATTTGCCGCAAAACTAATGACATAGCCTAGCCATTTGCTGAATGAAAACTTGCACTAACATGGCCAATTTTTCGAAGTGATTTGTGCGAGACTCTTTTTGTTAGCTTAACAGAACAAACATCATTTCAGGCAGTTACAAGCAAAAGTTCATCGATGGGTGCTACAGGAAAGTAATTTTGAAAAAAAAGTCAAAAAGTTGTATCCCAAGCATGCACTGTATGCAAAAAACGCTAAAGAAACTAAAACTAAAAAAACAAAACGCTTTTTTGTCACATTTTCATCATTGGTGGCATTTTTATTAGGCGGAGGGAGGCGGGCCCTCCCTGGCTATGCCTATGAGTCTAACTGGAATAAATATTGGCTAGTATTTATCACCAGATAAACCACAACGTTACTTAAAACCAAATTCTGTTTCAACATATCTCCTTTTAAAAAGAAAACAATTTAGATTAACTGGCTTGAGCACATGATCCATAACTAATTAAAAGATTACAAAAAAATATTACAAAAACTTTAAAACTTAAATGTGCATTTAGATTGAACAAAGAGCAGTGTGAAGCACCTTTGTCAGTGATTGCTTACTATCGGTATAAAACACCTTCCACACTTTAAATTATACCTTTCTGAATGCTGTTGCTTTGTAGTTAATGAAATTCACCAATTCAAGAAGCAATCAAAAAAATTCTACTTTCATCATTCTGGTAGTAGTCTAAGTGGTCGCGCAGTGCAGGTTTTTTAGGGCAGTGAATTATGCTCCTTGAAGAACCAAGAAATTTTTCCTAGAAGAATAAAAGCAATTAGCAGCAAACGCCAAAAATAATTAAAAAAACATACCTAACAAAAAATATTTTCTTGCTCGAGCAACTAAGTGGGAATGACCTACTTGCAATAATCAGACTTGCAACATGGCTCGAGAAAATTAGAAGTTTTGCAGAATGCAAAAAAATAATAAGTGAAACAAATAACTTCTGTTGCCATTTCATATGTTACGTAGTATTCCAAGAGTGACTTTTCGGCTACATCAAATCAAATTTTTCACTATACTTGTCAGTGGCATAGGAGGTGGGGGGGCCACTGCCCCCCCTGCTTGGTTTTAAGATGTCGATCACGCGTCAAAATTTTGAGCAATTTCATATTTTTCAGGCAATTTTGCTCAGCAATTATATTTTTATGTAATCAGTGTTGGGTTGCTAACTATATTATTATTTGGTCAATTGACCAGTCTAGTTTAACAGGCTAATTTCTAGGCTATTCTGCTGCATTGGTAAGAGTTGTGTCATATTATACCTTAGTTGGCCAGTAAATTTGGGGCCAATTTCTTATTTTTCGGGCAATTTTGCTCACTAGTACACATATTTTTATATAATCAGTTCTGGCTATTTCATTTTTCTCGTCAAATATTTTTCTAGGCTATTTTTGCAGCACCGGTAAGTGGTGTGTAATGGTTTAACTTAATTGAGTAGAGATTTTTCGGGAAATTTATTTTAGGGACAGTTTTGTTCAGCATTCATTCATCATATTTTTTATAGCTATTAGGCTACCAAGTGATGGCTAATTTACTTTCGTGATCAAATAGTTTTCTAGGCTATGTGTGATTTGCCATAAGTCAAGTGCAATTCTTGAATGTGCAGTGAAATTTCGGCAATTTTATATTTTGGGGAGGTTAACTACGTAATTGCATCATATTTCTATTGTCGATGGCTTTTTTGCTTTTCAGTTTTGTGGCCAACTGTCAAAAAGGCCTGCTATTTAGTCCATCTTGCCATACACATATCTTCGAGGATTGCAAACTTAATTTTTGAGCAGTTTTGCTCACTTTTTAATTATATATTTTTATTTTATAGTTAGTAGTGGGTTCTTTTCAGTTTTCTGGTTTGTCATCAAAGAGTTTTGTAGTCTATTTTGCTGTAAGAGTCATCAAAGAAATAGTATCAGTTAACTATTGATCCATGATTCAAATTGACTACCCAGACTTAATAAACTTTAATAATCCAACCTTAATGGGACCTAAAATTTTGGGCAATTTCATACTTCTCTGCAGTAATTTCGCCTTACATAACACATGTATTATTGATATAATACCTTGTTGACTAAATTAATAACTGACAGATTGACCAGTTACTTTGCAGGTGTAATCAAATAGCTTTTCAGTTACTGTTCTGAAGTTTCTTTTCATTGGCTATCAATTTAGCTATTTTTGTTGTTTGGGAAGACTTGCACTTTCCTGGAAATTTTTTCTGAGGGAACCAAGTATTCTTTCAAGTCAGCTTATCAAAGTGTGAGCAATATTCATGTTTCAAATGAACAGCAATCTCTGCCCAAATGACTTGAGGTGGTTGCCAAAGCGTTTCACATTTGTTTTTCAGTAGGTATGGTAATTAAATTTGATAGTGGTTTAAATCTTTGTTTAGGTTGATCTTTTTTCTTGGTAGACTTATTACACTCAGCTTGTTATGATGTTAGCTGTATTTATTTGTGTCACAAAATCAATTATTTTGTGTCAGCTTGTAATAGTGTGAGCAATATTTTGATTTTTATGTAAATAATCACTGACCAAGTTACTAGCATGATTGACCATAATAACGGCAGTATTGACAGCAATTAAGTTGCGAATAATGCTACACAGTTGCTGTTGTTTTTTTGTCTATTGTGTTTTTTCTCAAGCGTATTTTTACTTTACATCCTTTTAACCATTCTAAATGGTGCTGGAAAAGTTGTCCAAATTCACATAATAGTTAGATACATTTTGATCTTAGTTTAAAGGCCACCTAATGTCTGCAAAGCAATGTCCTTAAAATGAAATAGAAAATTATTTCTAATCGAATGCTGTAAACCCGGTTTAGATACACGTTCTCAGTTTCGAGAAAATGAGTAGCCATTATTACCTTTCGCGTTTTCAAAAAATGACATGACGTCATCAGACCCAGGAGTTTGGTGCCTTTGACTTGTTTATCATTGTAGAGAATAGGCGATTTTGCAAAGGCATGTGATAGCAGCTTACTAGTCAAAAAGTGTAGCACAAAAAGGCGTAATTAGCTCAAAGTAGTTACATTGCGAAGTTCAGAAGTGAATTACTCGTAGCAATCAGCTTTCACTACAAGTATTGAACAGCAGTTTTACTACCAATAATGACTCTATCACTCTAAAAACTCCAACAGTACAAAAGTTTTCGTATTCTAAGGTATCTGGCATATCCATACTCAATACTGGTACGCTACCATAGTGTAAAAAAGATTTTAGACATAACAAGAAACTATTGAAAGCTTATAATTATGAAACAATATTTTACCTTTCTAATACCAGTAGGCTACTGTAGTTTACTGCGTAGGATTAGGAATATACCGGTACCGTACGATACAAATGATACCGGTACCAGTATCACATCAGTAGCCTGATTTGGTTTGTGTTTCAGTGATTGATCTTGTAGAACAGAAAAAAAACAATGACCTAGTCAGATTGTTGAAAGCTTGGGGAGCAAATTACTGGTAGATGTGTAGTAGGTAGGAGTATTGGTACGTTGGGCTAATTATGGCAAGGAAGTAAATATTGCCTGTACTGGTATGTTACATTGGTACGATAGGTAAAAATGTTACTATTACAGGAAGCATTTTTGTACTACAATGTCATATTCACAATATTGGAACTCGTAAAAAAGTTACCTGCACTCACTGGTAGTTGTCTGGCTGTGCAGAACTGAGATACCAGTACACTGATCAGATACCGATAGCCTAGTCCGGTATCGCTAAACTATGGTATCCTAGCAGATTAGAACAACCTAATATATTACCAGGAGTAAAATATTTACTGAAACACAAACCAAACAAATACTGATTTGGTACTGGTACCATTTCTGCTGTACATATCCATACGGGTATATTCCTAATCCTACGCAGTAAACTACAGTAGCCTACTGGTATTAGAAAGGTAAAATATTTTTACATAATTACAGTATAAGCTTTCAATTGTTTCTTTTTTTTACGCTTTGGTAGCCTATCGGTATTCCTATTGGATACGGATATGCCAGATACCTTAGAATACGAAAACTTTTGTATTGTTGGAGTTTTTAGAGTGATAGAGTCATTGCTGGTAGTAAAACTGCTGTTCAATACTTGTAGTGAAAGCTGATTGCTACGAGTAATTCACTTCTGAACTTCGCAATGTAACTACTTTGAGCTAATTACGCCTTTTTGTGCTACACTTTTTGACTAGTAAGCTGCTATCACATGCCTTTGCAAAATCGCCTATTCTCTACAATGATAAACAAGTCAAAGGCACCAAACTCCTGGGTCTGATGACGTCATGTCATTTTTTGAAAACGCGAAAGGTAATAATGGCTACTCATTTTCTCGAAACTGAGAACGTGTATCTAAACCGGGTTTACAGCATTCGATTAGTAATAATTTTCTATTTCATTTTAAGGACATTGCTTTGCAGACATTAGGTGGCCTTTAAAACAATAGTTTTGTTGTAAAAGTTTAGTTCAACTACTGTGTAGCCACAGCAGAATGCCTTAAATTAAGTCAAGCACTGGAAACGGCATAAAGCTGGGATCATGTCTTTTTGGCACAACTATTTTGGCACAAACCTGTTCGGCGCCACCTATTTTGTTCTCAGTCCTTTTTTGGCACAGACCGTTTCAGCACCAATGCGGTGCTCTTTGATAGTTCAGTTATTTAGGGTTAGGGTTAGTCAGAGCATCAAACTGGTGCCGTAAAGGTCCGCGCCAAAGGTCGTGGACCCACAAAGCTAACTTGGTCCAAGTTCACTTAAGTTCTGTATGTTAAGGAAGCTGTTTAATGGTGAACAGAAAAATGGGTATAAACTTGAGTTTGCCATATCACTTGTTCAAACGTTTTGAAAAGATATCTGATAGTTGTCAAGATGTAAATATTTTATGGAAATATTTATCTCTTTCAAAAAAAGCCCAAGTGATGTAAGCAGTATAAAATTTAGCTTATTGGGACTAAACTAGTACCATCGTCATATATTTTAGACTAGACAGGTGATAAGTTCAGATATTTTTAAAAGTCCTAGAATTCAGATGCTTTGTAGTAATTTGGAACCAGAAAATATTGTAAGATATAGTTAACATTTTGCCTGAATGATGTTGCTTCAACTACTTCTTTACCGACTTTTTGTTGGGTACTTTGAATAGTGACTTAATGTGCAGGCTGATTGAAGAAAGCAATTTTGTTTTGGCACTTATTTGTAGACCTATGTTTTGGAACCGTCGCCAGTAAGCATTGTTTAATTATAATCAGCTGAAGTGAAGTGATTGAACTAAAAGATGAAGATCTTTCTGCAAAAAATGCCATTGTTGTTAAAATACTGAAGTTAATCAGACCACAAACATTGGCAAAATATCTGCGTAGTTATGTCAATTTTCAGGATTGTGCATTTTTTAGATCTTGGTGGGTTTAATATTGATTTGATTGTGTTCGTGACAGTAGCTTAATTAAATAATAATACACCAAAATCTGTAACCAATTTGCCAAATAACTACTGTATATTCCGGCGTATAAGATGACCCTTAAAGTGCAAAAAACCACTCTTAAAAATTGGGGTCATCTTATACAATTGATATAAAAGTCATACCGTATTTACTCATTTTATAGCCCGGGTCCTTATTTTTTTCAACCAAACTCACTACCGGGCCCTTATTCAAACGGGCCCTTATTCAAGCACGGGCGCTTGTTATTTTCAAAGTAAAATTAGCACAAAAATTATCGTTGAAGACAAATATTTCACGACATTAATCCTTTTTCACGACATTAATCTTTTTTTACGACATTAATTCTTTTTAACAAATGGGAGCCGTTTATACTACTATCAGTTCTTTGCTTTTGGCGGGAAAGTCTGATACCTGTTATGTAATCAATGCTATCTGTTATATAATCAATGTATACGTAACCAATGCTATCTGCTATGCAATTGGACGCCTAAGGCGTGAGTGTTATCTACCACAGCTTGAAATTCAACAGCGTTGTGACACAAGCGCTTTTTAGCCGCTTCTTATTTCCTATTGTTTTCTACCACTGCAAATCAGCTTTTACATCGGGTGGGTATTCAAGCATGGGCCCTTATTATTTTTTTTGTTCTATTCACACGGGCGGTTATTCAAACGGGCGCTTAATCAAGATCGGGCTGTAAAACGAGTATATACGGTATCTTAATTTTCACATGAAGACTTTTTTATATGAAAAATGTGTTGGGGCAAAAAAATAAAGAACATGCAAGAAAAGTATTTTTATTTGACATCATCAATAGCGCATTTTCCGCCTAATAAGCCAATTTTCTGGACCTAATTTTTTAACCTAATTTTCCAACACTTTTGCACTATTTTTCACTTTGTACAACCTATTTACCCTTTGCACTACCATATTTTGCACTTTGTGCTATGGGTATCGAATTTGCATGTGCGATTAAAACAGATAAAATTTGCATTTTCTGCTTTAAATTGGCACTAAATTTTGTAATGCTCAGCACCGAATTAATCTGGCGCTGCGTCGCGCCGATCAAATTTTCTGCCTTGGCTAATTTGGCAATAACATGGCAAAATGTGCATTGATGCGTAAATCAGAAAAAAGCGAGAGAATAGCATCGATATTAGGAAAAAAGTGTGCATTGTTGCATAACAAATGTACCATAACTCTTGTAAGAAAAACATGCAAGAATTTAGCAGTCGTCTTATAAAGTCAATATATGATAAATGTACAAAATTTTATTCAAATTTTGTATTATACCTCGTCTTATCTGATGGTCATCTTATACGCCGGAATATACGGTAGCTTTTAATACATTTTAGTTAGTCTAATAACTGCATAGCAAATACCGTATTTATTCCAATATAAGTGGCATTTTTTGTACCAAAATATCACCCAAAAAGTAAGGTGTGACTTATACATAAATACATGAAGTGCATTGTATGTGATACAAAATTTTTCTGAGGTATTTTTTTGCAAACGCTTTTTGGGCTATTGCTCTTCATACAACCAAATTACTTATTGCCTTCGATTAAAGTAACGTTGAGCTTCTAAAGCTCGTCTTTCTCATGTTAGTCATCGCCCTTCCAGTATCCACACAAAAAACATTAAGTTGCATCACTTGCCACCCTCAAGAGATGCTGTTAAGAATGTTTATAAGGTTGACTGAATCTATTTGAGAGCAGTGACATCAGTGATAACTTTATTGGTTTTTAATTTTTTGTTATGAGATTGCAATGAAAGAATAGAGTTGAAAAAATTTTGTCCTGCTTTTCATGTCAAATGTGGGGGTGCAACTTATACTAGAATAAATACGATAAGTTTACATAATTCAAGTTTTTTGATGTGCTTATTTTTTTAAGCAGAAAAATGCAGTGACCAATTTATTTCTTAGGCAAAATTCAGTTCATCAAAGTCATTTTTCGGGCAAAAGTTTGGTGCCCCCCTCCCCCCAAATCATTCTGAGCTCCTACGCCCATGATACTCGTAGTATTATGCCAAAGCATGTACCACAAAGGCAATCTCGCAACTGCAAAGGGCAACATAGTTCCTTGCAAAGAAATGATGCAGTAGTGATGAGTTGTTGGCAACAGTGTGTCTGATTTGACAGGTCCAAAATTTGAACTTCAGACCTCCTACTTCAGAACAAACACGTTACTGCTCGACCAAATAACCAGTATTAATTTGGTTAAATCTCACAGCAAGTGAGGCCGCAATCAGCACCAAAAATTGTATCTTATAAAAAAAGGGGGGGAACAAAATTTTTCTTGTTATGATTAAAGCATATGCAAATCGGAAAGTTTTCATTTAGGCAAATGGTAACAAATTACTAAGATTTAGCGATAACAGTCAGTGGTCCTGTGGTAGTTCATGTAGCAGACGCCTAAAAAATAAAAAAAATGAAAGAAAACAAAATAGGTTTCACTTGGTTTTACAATTTTATTTTATTTGATAATGCGACAGCGGGCGCAAAAAAAACGCGTTTTCTTGATGTTTAGGCCATACGAGAAAGGCGCGGGTTGCCGTTATTATTTAGGCAAGCTGACATAATACTTTAACTTTCAAGTACAGTATATTGTAACAAATTAAGAACAAATGTGATCTACAATTCACAAAAACATATGAACAACCCCTACCTACACCCAAAACTGATTGGTTTTTGAAAAAATAAGTGCTCTCTATTGTTATTTATGTTAATTGACACTACATACAGCTTGCTATCTTCAAACCGAAAAACTTGCGCTGTATTGTGGTTTGCCGATGCAAAGTTTTATTAATTGATAACTGTACTGTACTATTATCGCTGGTAGGAAATAGGGATTTTACCATTAAGCAAGAATAATGCGATAGCGACCGACCAGCATTTCTTACGTGCGGTTAATCTTCTCAATTAAATAATGCGAATCTGAACACGGCGTTGGCGGAAAAATGGTCACAACAAAGTACAATGAGTTTATTTATGCAGCACGTCCTCAAAAGAAATTTAATTTGCGCCGAAAACCGCGTAGAATGCTTCCAGAGCAAATTTTTAGGCTCGGTCTACATTGTGTTTAGCATCGTGAACGTGCGGGCGTATCGATGGATTGTTTGAAATAACTGGCTGCTCGTACACTGATGAGGCGATACCCAGGGCATACCAAATTTCAGTTTAAAATAAACTTTGCGCTCACGATTTTACGCAGAGTGTAAATTGGGAATAGGTGGACGGCGTCTGCACGACTTTTTGCTAGCAACCAGCATACTCAGTTTAGACTTTGACACAATTTGAACAATGTCGCCCGACTCGCTGTTCTGATAGACAACAAGAACACTGTTACAAGTCAACACAGCTATAGGGTGTAATATGCGGACATCGAAAGAGATCGAAAAAGATTTCCTAAAAATAAATTAGCGTACTATTTACTGTAATAAACATTTGGCATTGTACAGTTTGAAGTTGTAAGATTAATTCAAACTAGCCGATTCCCCGTTTTTCCCACCCCAGCTGAAAGTAAAGTTAAAGGATCAAAAGGACATTGTAACCACGCTTTCGGTAAAATGCAAAAACTTTTTTAAACATATTATGTTGACTGCGCCGTTTGTTAGGCAAACGGTTTTTTAGGCTGTTGGACCTGTTAGTCTTCTTTTAGAAGAGATTTGCTTTCCTTCAGCAATTAGTTTTTGCTTTCCGAATGTTTTCAATTGAAATAGTCTCGAAATTTATTAGGGTCCAAATACGATTTGAATAGGGTGACTTTTAACTTGCAAACTGATACACCTCAGTTCTCAGCCACCCCAAATTCTCGCCGGTATCTGATTCTACTTTTTGGAAAATGATGAGTTTTGATACAAAATTGATTGCGTTTTTTGGTGCAAAAATGCGCTGCGTTCTGCCTTGTTCGCGTTCTCCTGCAAAAGCAATGCGGTGTGCTGACGCGACATTATCGTTTAAGACAGCGCGATACGGACTGCGCAATGATCGAACATTTTCAATAAATATCAGCACTGACTATATAAGCATTTCGACTCTCCAAGTTTTGTTTCCACCTTGTGTTGCAACACGACAACGAGGCTAAATATTTTTGTTTCAATTAAATCAAGTTTTCATGCTCGATTGTTACGTAAATATGATGTAATAGATAACTTTTTCAATCATATTTACCAAAATTTTTTTGATTGTAACTCATTTCCATTGTTACGTTACAATGATTCACTTTGCCGTTTTGCTGCAAACATTTTTTCAGTCCGAATATCTCAGAAAACAAGCTAAACTGCTGAAATTTTTTAAGACAGAGAAGCTAATGACCTTGAAAAAAATTTTCCAAAAACTGCTAAGTTTTGACGTTGCTTATTTGCAACTCAGGGTAGGATTACACTCAAGTTGGGTGTTTTTTGAATAGTTTTTTAACATTTTAATTTTTTTAAATAATTTTTGTAAAATTGTGCGCTTTTAAAAGGGGGGGGACTGGCCCCCCCAATTCCCCCCCTGGCTGCACCGGTGCTTATGTATATACTGTAACATTGCAAACAAAACTGAGCTACAAATAATTATTTGAAGACCTTACCCAGACACTTGGTAATGCTTGTTACATTTTTTCATCCAACAGATCTTTTAAAAAACTTCTTGTATATAATATTGCCAGAAAATTGTGGATTGCCTTGCATGAATTATGCATTGAAAATGCAATTCCTCATTCATTAAATCAGTCTTCCTGGGTAACACAATGGCTTAAAAGTTGGTATCAACCAATCAATGCCATACATATACCGGTAGTTTGGACAATTATTCACTACAGCAAAAACTGTTTGTTTAAGCAACCACATCAAACAACTTGATTTCAAGCTACCTTTAGTACCGGTAGGTTATCTTTTATGCCTGAAATGCAATTTTGTATTTTAAGCAATTATAAAATATGTATCAATAATTTGCAAACATCACTTAACTGGTTAACTGGTTAAGCCTATGCAAACACTCCACCAGTACAGAGTCTGAGAGTACAATGTAACACTTAAATAATCATATAAAACTTGCATTATGTCACTAACTTTTATTTGTCAGTGTCAGATCTTTAAACCTTGTATGGTATCTGCTACTGTACAGTACTACGGTGCAAAGCTGATAAGTGCTAAGGTTAGCAGCCGACGTAAACGTTTTCACAAGTTTTCATTTCAAACTGCTTTAACAATCTATCAGTTTAATATCAATTATGAAGTAAACTTTGTTTCAATTTCATTCACTATGAATACCAGTATGTATGAGCAGATCAGTGATGAAGTCAGTAAATGTCTAATGCTGAATGGAATCTGTCTCGTTCATTCTGAGCATAAATTGGATAAAATTAAAACCAATCACAAAGTTGGTTAAGATTAATAAAATGACTTTAACATTTCATTTTCATGACTTTGACATTTCAGTTTTTCTGATTTGACATTTTATTTTCCAAATTTACCAGTTTACATTTTAGATTTTAGTCATTTACCAGTACCTATAGCCAATTGCTCACTAGAGCTAAGATCTGCTAGTACTAGTGTAGTAGGCCTACCATGATGCTTTTGCAATACACATATGTAGGTGTAGCCAATAGTAACTTGAATGAAACTGCATTAATTAATAAATCATGGGACCTTAGGCTTCCCTCTGGTATTCTATCTACAATGCAATAATTCCAAAAAGCTCAGCAGCTCAACCCTAAAAAAAATTAAAAAAAAGATTATTACAGTAGACTAGGCTTTTTTGACTTGTTTGCATGAAAAATTTTATCTTAATATTTTCACTTGATCATAAAACGTAAGCCTAGGCTTATTGACTAACTGCTATCGCTTTGTGATATTCTTCCAAGCCTGTTCTACCGCTGCCAACGGTAGGCTACTTTACCACAAACTGAAGTCTAGCCTAACTTTGCCAGTACCATCGTACCAAGTTGCCTGTGAATAGAGAAGATCAAGTCAAAATTGAGAGCGGAGTACGAAACTCAAGGTTGGGACACAGGATGTGACGTAATAAATCTGCAAAACCATGGTAGAAAAAAAAATTTCGCGGTAGGGATGAAAGGATATCTTAAGACATATAACCATGAGAAATATTTTTTGCCGTACTTAAGCCGTTTTTGACTTAAACCGCTTTTTACGCCAAACTTTCGGGGCGGTTTTCGGGTCATAAACCCGAGGTCACGTGACCGATTGCCTCGAAATATGGTACAAACATAAAACTCATTAATCTCAAACTGCTGTCAAAATTTCATGTAGTTAGACCAAACGGTTCTCGAGTTATAAGCAAAAGTCTGAAATCTCGCACTCATTAGTTAGAAAATGGCCGAGTAAAAACAAAGGAACACGCGACGCGAGCGTCGGTCGTTCCAATAAGCCAATTATAGTACTTTTTGCATTTCTGCCGCGAGAGGCAGCATTTCACAGGTTTAGCACTTTATTGCTCATAACTTTTGATCTTATTGCTCAATTCCGTTCAAATTTTTTTCAAACTGTGTGTAGTTATAAGGCCCAAACACCAAAAGGGTGTTTAAGCTTGCAAACTGTCGCTGTTGTGCACCACAAACCAAAAAACCCAAAATTTTGGGCAAGTGGGGTCAGAAAATTGGGTTGGTGGGGGAACTTTTTGTAAAATTTTCAAAAATTGTTTTGAAATTCTTCATACATAATAAAAAACTCATCCAATCCTACAGCAGGCTAATTTTTTTTTCTGTAGTCATTACCTTAGTGTAGACGGGAGGCGAAAATTTTTTTTTACCATGGTTTTGCAGATTTATTACGTCACATCCTGTGTCCCAACCTTGAGTTTCGTACTCCGCTCTTGATTTTGACTTGATACGCTCTATTTACAGGCAACTTGGTACCGGTACGATGGTATTGGGCAAAGTTAGGCTAGACTTGAGTTTGTGGTAAAGTAGCCTACCGTAGGTAGGCAGTGGTAGAACAGGCTTGGAAGAATATCACAAAGCGATAGCAGTTAGTCAATAAGCCTAGGCTTACGTTTTATGAAGAAGTGAAAATATTAAGACAAAATTTTTCATGCAAGCAAGTCAAAAAAGCCTAGTCTACTACTCTACTGTAATTATCTTTTTTTAATTTTACTTTTAGGGTTGAGCTGCTGAGTTTTTTGGAGTTATTGCATTATAGATGGAATACCAGAGGGAAGCCTAAGGTCCCTTGTTTCATTAATTAATTAATGCAGTTTTATTCAAGTTACTATTTTTTAATATTATTTGATGTTTATATTAGGAAGTGACTTGGCGAATGGAACACTCGCGGTACTTTTTTTTCCTCACGAATGGAGCAGGCGCTATGAATAGCTACTGCAGGGAATTGCTATCCCCTCAGACTGGCATCGCTGCCCTAACCCTAACTGTAATGAAAGGTTTAGAAGCAAAAATGATTGGATACCATATGTTCTTCCCGTATCGGTACACTCCGCGTGTCCTTCCATTGAACGCTTTCGCACCTCCGACGGGAGTCGAACCCGGGTGCGACGGGTTGCAGTTAGGTGCTCTAACCACTACGCCACGCAGCTTGTACCAACTACGCGACAAAATGTCGTATTTAAACTAAATGTATGAAAAAGGCAATGTCTCCATTCGCGAGGAAAAAAAATACCGCGAATGTTCCATTCGCCAAGTCACTTCGTTTATATTATATCAATAATTTTAATATTTGTATCAATGATCTTCCACTTGCCTCAAATTTCACAATTCATCTTTTTGCAGATGATACAAACCTTACTCTCTCCCATTCTAATGTTTCAACACTGCAACAAAATATTAATGATGAATTAGTCAATGTAAGCTATTGGTTCAAGGTGAATAAATTATCAATTAACTTTAATAAAACTGAGTTTATGGTAGCAACAACAAAACAAAATAAACCTGAACTCAAAGTATCAATAGACAGTAATCCAATCAAGCAATCACATCACATAAAGTATCTAGGTGTTCTCATAGACGACAATCTAAACTGGAAATTACAAATCAAGGAACAATGTTCAAAGGTAGCAAGGGGATCTTGGGCCCTTAATCAATTTAAACACTTTGTAGATGAGCAAACCTTAAGATCTGTTTACCACTGCCTCATATACTCTCATCTACAATACTGCATAAGTAGTTGGGGGACTGCTTCAAAATCAACATTAGCACCTCTCTTTATTCTGCAAAAAAGAAGCATCAGATTGTTAACTGGAAGTGGATATCGTGAGCATACTAATCCTTTGTTCTATCGAGCTAAATGCTTAAAACTCAAGGATATTTACTCTCTGGAAACTGCAAAGCTAATGTACAAAATTCACAATAATGTATTATCTTTTGCAAATTCAGATAAGTTTAACCTAATAAAAAACTGTTATACACATAAGACAAGATTGAGCCACAAAAACAACTTCTTTCTTCCAAGAACTAGAACAAGATTAGGGCAAAAGTCTCTATCATTTGCAGGAATTAAAATTTGGAATGAAATTCCAAGCAGTTTAAAGGAAGTTTCATTCTACAGATTTAAAAAAGCTGTTAAAGCTCATTTTTTATCAACCTATGAAACCGATAAAAGCTAGAATAAGGGTCGATGGAAAATGACGGTACTGCAAATGCCGGTACTGGAAATTGCCGGTACTGGAAAATGCCAGTACTGGAAAATGACAGTACTGGAAAATGCCGGTACTGGAAAATGCCAGTACTGGAAAATGCCGGTACTGAAAATGCCAGGACTGGAAAATGCCGGTACTGGAAATTGCCGGTACTGGAAAATGACGGTACTGGAAAATGCCAGTACTGGAGTGTTGCCATTCAGTATTTTGGTAGGCTGTGAATTGGTGTATTATGGAAATAAGCTATAAAAATTCTTGCAGTGAAAAAATCAGCCTGTGTTGGAAATGGACTGAGAGAAATTTGAAATCTGGAGGTAGGCTGAAAGGTATATTGAGTAGGAGGCCTAGAATTAGTAGGCTAAGAGTAAGCAAAATTACAATAGGCCTACTGTAATTCAGTAGAGGTTAGGACCACAATATACACAGTTGCCTATAAATGTGGTTAGGGTCAGCAAGGATACCCAGCCATGCCGGCACAACATAAATTTTTGCCTGGTTGAGTTGCATGCAGTCAGGCAGTATCTACTTTTACTGTTTTGCTTTTTCAATCAGATAGGCCTACTTTTAAACTAGATACTGTAAACTATTATAACTTTTTAACTCAACACCATGTTTCGACATTTTTTTGTGAGTGAGGGCTACTGCAATATTTTGTATACAGTATTGATAACATGTATGTATCAGGCTATTTTTTGGTCTTCTGCTCTTTCGCAGTATTGCTATCATGTCTTTTTAGTTTTAAATGTTAACTGTATTTGTGGTGTATCGTATTTAATAAGATTTTACTGCTACTATTGGTATTGTTTCATGTTTTAGTGATATTTAAATTTGCTACTGGTACTTAAATTTGTTAGCATTTTTCTCATTGAAGTTTTTATCATCATAAATTGCATGTTTCAATGCCTAGCTAATAGACCTAGATGAAGTTGCAGTTTTTTCTTGTGATATGACGTCACTTGGTAAATACATAAATATGATGATGATGATGAGATTAGGGTATCATACCGGCTTATGTTGATTTGGATAAAAATTTTGTTAGTTGGTGTCTTAGTCTCTTTGTCATAACGAAATGCATGGGCATGACAGTTACATGCCGGCACCACTATCAGCAACATGAACTTATGTCTGATGTACTACTGACAAGTAACCTACCACACCAGATTATAAGCCATCTGCAAAGCAAATTTCATTTTAAACAGTAAATATGCAGTTTGCAGTATATTCGAGATCTACATATTTAAAGCAATCTATCAAAAAACTTGATTTACTGTAGTTTATACAAGAAGGAAATTCAATTTTTTTGGAAAAATTTTAAGTAATTTACAGTTTAGGTTTGCCTTATTATAGCCTAGTCTGAAAAATAGTAAACTATTAGAACTGCTGTAAATAACATATAATAGTCTGTCATGCTGACAACAAAAAGTTGTAGTGTAGCTGACAATAGCTGATATGGTGCTCTGAAATATTTGCAGTAGGCTATCAATAATGGCTTCATTTTCATAGGCTAGTAGAAATCATGCTTATGTCAACAGACTACATACCGGTAAAGCACACTTACCGTACCAAACAAACAAACTACATAAAAATTCAACAAAGCTGCAATAATTCCAATTTAAATCATAAAAAAAGAGAGTATAGGTCATAACCTTATCCATTCATAAGGCACATCCGAGTATAGGGCTCAATAATGTTCAATTTTTTAGAAATTTTGAGTAATTAGATGTCCTATATTAGCCTACTACCAGCTACCACAATCTGAACAATGAAAATTTTTGCATTGGCAACACTGCGGTACTGGCATTTTCCAGTACTGTCATTTTCCAGTACCGGCATTTTCCAGTACCGTCATTTTCCAGTACTGGCATTTTCCAGTACCGGCATTTTCCAGTACTGTCATTTTCCAGTACCGGCATTTTCAGTACCGGCATTTTCCAGTACCGGCATTTTCCAGTACTGTCATTTTCCAGTACCGGCAATTTCCAGTACCGTCATTTTCCAGTACCGGCATTTTCCAGTACCGGCATTTTCCAGTACCGGCATTTTCCAGTACCGTCATTTTCCAGTACCGGCATTTCCAGTACCGGCAATTTCCAGTACTGTCATTTTCCAGTACTGTCATTTTCCAGTACCGTCATTTTCCAGCACTGGCATTTTCCAGTACCGGCATTTTCCAGTACTGTCATTTTCCAGTACTGTCATTTTCCAGTACCGGCATTTTCCAGTACCGGCAATTTCCAGTACCGTCATTTTCCAGTACTGTCATTTTCCAGTACCGGCATTTGCAGTACCGGCATTTTCCAGGACACCCTAGAATAACAGCTTTCTACCAGCAATGCAGTAGTAATTACAGGAAACATAGTTGCATATTTATGCTTGAGTTTCAACAATAACCTATTCTATTGCTTGAATAGCACGAGATGGTGCATTCATCTATTACACATTTATGCAATACGTCATCTCTCATTTTGATGTGCCCTTGAATTATTAGTAATTTTGCAGTAACTGACTGAGGTTGATATATACAGTGGATTTCACGGTTAATAAATCCAGCCGCTTATTACATCTAATTTGCTTGGAACGGAATCGTCTTGTACATTTTAGAAAGCGCTGTTTATTAAAGCCGCCGCGTATTAAATCCAAAACCGGCTGTCCCGAGGTGGATTTATTAACCGAATTCCACTGTACTGGTATTGAAAATTGTACCAGTACTAATGACATATTGGCAAACAATACAAAACAAAGCAAGGAGGTTTTTTTTTTCACTCCAATTGCCCACTTTAAATTCTACAAAACATAAATAATATGCATTATGAACTTTATTGATTTATTATATATCCAATCTGTAGTTACAGTCCTTTTTTTTTTAGTATGCTTAGAATTAGAACGATTCTATGTTGCCTTGCATTTTCTTTACATGTTGACTGTGAGTTTTGTGTATACACTGTACAAAGTGTACGTATCTTTGCAACACTTTGTTTTAATTTTGCGTAAAATTTTTTATCATAGACAGTAGCAGACTGAGAAAATCTAGAAGCTGCTTTTTTAACCTTAACTTGGTGAGGTGGCAGTTGACTTAGATGACCTTTTGGTCCTTCGCTGTCTTCTCACCAAGTGACTAAATATCACTCTGACTTTGCAAGTTTGTGTGTTGGTTTTAAAGGAATTGGGTATTTTGATGCTTTGGTAATAGACCTAGAGGAAGTTGCAGTTTTTTCTTGTGATATGACGTCACTTGGTAAATAAATAAATATGATGATGATGACTATTGGCTATGTGTATTGCTAAAGCACCATGGTAGGCCTACTACTAGTATAAGCCAGATCTGAGCTAGAGCAATTGGCTATAGGTACTGGTAAATGACTAAAATGTAAACCAGTAAATTTGGGAACTAAGATGTCAAATCAGAAAAACTGAAATGTCAAAGTCATGAAAATGAAATGTTAAACTCATTTTATTAATCTTAACCAACTTTGTGATTGGTTTTAATTTTATGCTCAGAATGAACTAGACAGATTCCATTAGACACTTTCTGACTTCATCACTCCTCTGCTCAAACATACTGGTATTCATCCAATCATAGTGAATGAAATTGAAACAAATAAAGTTTACTTCAGAATTGGTATTAAACTGATAGACTGTTAAAGCAGTGTGATTGAAAACTTGTGAAAACAGCTATGTAGGCTGCTAACATTAGCACTTAGCAGCTTTGCAACGTAGTGCTGTACAGTAGCAGATACCATACAAGGTTTAAAGATCTGACACTGACAGATAAAAGTTAGCGACATAATGCAAGTTTTATATGATTATTTAAGTGTTACATTGTACTCTGTCAGTCTGTACTGGTGGAGTGTTTGCATAGACTTAACTGATGTTTGCAAATTATTGATACATATTTTATAATTGCTCAAAATACAAAATTGCATTTCAGGCATAAAAGATAACCTACGAAAGCTAGCTTGAAACCTAGTTGTTTGATGTGGTTGCTTAAACAAACAGTTTCTGCTGTAGTGAATATTGTCCAAACTACCGGTATTTGGCATTGATTGGTTGATACCAACTTCCAAGCCATTGTGTTACCCCAGAAGACTGATTTAATGAATGAGGAATTGCATTTTCAATGCATAATTCATCAAGGCAATCCACAATTTTCTGGCAATATTATATACAAGAAGTTTTTTAAAAGATCTTTTGGATGAAAAAATGTAACAAGAATTACCAAGTGTTTGGGTAAGTTCTTCAAACAATTATTTGTAGCTCAGTTTTGTTTGCAATGTTACAGTATATACATGAGATACAATTTTTGGTGCTGACTGCGGCCTCACTTGCTGTGAGATTTAACCAAATTAGCACTGGTTAGTTGGTCGAGCAGTAAAGTGTTTGTCCTGAAGTCGGAGGTTTGAGGTTCAAATTTTGGACCTGTTAAATTGAACATATTGCTGCCAACAACTTGCCACTGCTGCAACATTTTCTCGCTAGATACTATATTGCCATGCCTTTTGCAATTGCAAGATTGCCTTGATGCTACATGTTTCAGATTAATATGTCGAATATAATGAAAAATTTGATTTGATGTACCGGTAGTCAAAAATTTACCAATGGAATTTAAATTGGCAAAAGAATTTCTTTGTGTCACTGATTATTTTTTACATTCTGCAAAACTTCTAATGTTGTTCAGCCATGTTACGAGTCTCATTATTGCAAGTGTGTCATTTCTACTTAGTTGCTTGAGCAAGAAAATATTCTACATTAGGTATGTCTTTTTTTTAGTGTTTGCTGCTTTTATTTTTATGTGATTATTTTTAGCATTTGCTGCTAATTGCTGTTAATCGTTTAGGAAAATTTTTCTGGTTCTTTAAGGAGCATAATTCACTGCCTTGAAAGATCACCTACGCTGCTGCAACCACTCAGACTACTACCAGAATATCGCTAACTATGAAAGTGGGATTTCTTTGATTGATTTGTGAGTAGTGGAATTTCATTAACTACAAGACAAATGCATTCAGAGAGGTATAATTTAAAATGTGTAAGGTGTACCCATCAGAGGTGGAGTGGAGAACACAAGGCTCGAGGCCAAGGACACAAAAAAATCCGAGGCCAAGAACAGACCCTCTCGAGGTCAAGGACAGGAATGCTCGAGGCCAAGTCCAAGGACCAAGGACACAGCCGCAAGTGTTCTCCAAAAAAAAAGGTCTTTAAAAAAGCATTTCAGGCAATCTCCAATTTGTAGGCGTAGCCAGAATTTTTGATTGGGGAGGCCTAAACCACAAATCACATTCAATGACGTCATCAAAAATTTGCCTGTTGGCACTTAACCAGGATTTTGCAAAAACAGAGGGCTTAAACTAATTTAGTTGAAAAGTGCCAATACGTTACTTTGGAAACGTTTTGAGAAAGCCAGTGTAACTCAAACGTATCACAAACGGGGGGTCTGGGGCAGGGCCCCAGCTGTTGGGCGATTTTTTGTAATATTTTGGAAAAAAAGCTATTTTAATGCCATTGATTCACATTTCGCACATGTTTAAAGCCATTTGAAAGCATTAAATTTTTGAAATTTAAAAGCCAATTGAAAAAATGAAATTGTTTAATCTTCTTTTTACTTGCAATTTATGTCCAAAACACGTTTAACATCTTGCATTTTGGTGTTAAAGTTTAGTTGTACGTGATTTGGTCCAGGTAGGGGGAAATAAGGTGGATTGTCTCGTGCAACATTTTAGCAGTAAATGAAAACGCGCTCGAAGATTTTCCTTTGAGATTTTTGTTTTGTCATAAAAATAACCAGTTATGGAAGTGCATGTTTGGCCAGGGGGCCCAGGCCCCCTCAATTGAAGTTCAATGATTTGTTCAATCAGCATTTTCCATGTCTAATTCTTTTTAAAAGTATTTTGTGCGTAAAAACTGGCGAGGTGGAGGTGAATTACTGAATTGTTATTGAAATATAGTACAATAGATGGTTACGCTTACTAACCATGTTATTGCCGGGCTGGATTTACATTGCGCTGGGCCCCTGGCACTTTGGAGTTTTTCGCAACAACTTTCTGCCAAATATAGGCGAAGACCATAACAAGTCTTAAGATTTGAGCGCAGGGCCCTTAGCTGGTACTGCACCATATTGTGGTAAATCCGGCCCTGGTTAATGCATTGCGTTCATAAAAAGGCTAGATGTGATCGTGAGATAGCAAGTTTTAGGACGAAAACTATCTATTTCTTCCAGGTTTACGTTTAAATTGGCTGGCAAAAATTGATTTGAGGGGGTCCCTGGGCCCGTGGTCTTCATTATTGTTGTTCGCTACTGGTGTGAGCGAAAAATGCTAAAAAGAAACTGAAGCTAAAGAAACAATAGGCTTTTTTGTCACATTTTTGTCATTGGTGAAATTTCAATTGGGGGGTAGGTAGGCCCACTTGGCTAAGCCTATGCTCCAATTGCGGAAAACAAAAAAGGTATTTGCAAATTTTCCGCGAGGTTTCTGGCGTATTCCAGCAAAATTTCAACGGTTCAGAAACAGTGCTGTCCTCGAGCCGAGGACAGGGCAATTTTCGAGGACCTAAGGCTTCGAGGCCAAGGCCAAGGACTTGAGGCTATGAGGCCAAGGCTAAGGACTTGAAAATGTGTCCTCGAGGCCAAGGACGTCCTCGAGGACTCCACCTCTGGTACCCATGTGGTTGAGACTAGAAGCATTGCAGTGTTATGCCGGTTTTTACAAGCGTTGTAAACAATCACGTGCAAAGGTGCTTCACATTGCTCTGTGTCCAATCTAAGTGCACTTTTAAGTTTCAAGGTTTTTGTAATATTTTTTGTAATCTTTTAATTACTTATGGGTCTTGCACACAAACCAGTTAATCTAAATCAGGGGTTCTTAACCTTTTTTGTCTCGGTTACCCCTTGCCAAATGAAAGCATTATGATTTACCCAAATTTTCTTACGTGGGCCCCAGCCAGCTCAAATCTGACGGATTTCCAATTTTGTGAACTCCAATATTTTTTGAAGTGTTGTAAAGTTTTCCGGCCAAACACAGGTGATCTCAAAATAAATAAGGTCTTCATTGAAGTTTCAAGGTTTTTTCCGGCCAAAAGATGATCTCCAAAAAAAAAAAAGGTCTTCATCGAAATTTCAAGTGTTTTTTTGGCCAAAAACAGGTGATCTCTTTTTGGGCTTCGAAAATATGGCGCAACGGCAATCCAGCGCAACACTTTTTCAATCCTGATGATTGAAGTTTGCTTTAGTTTATAATTCAGTAAATTTACCCCCTGGATAGGCAAAATTTACCCCCAGGGGGTAAATTTCCCCCAGTTAAGAACCCCTGATCTAAATTGTGTTTTCTTTTTTTAAATAGAGGTATTTTGCGACAAAATTTGGTAAGTAATGTTGTGGTTTATCTGGTGATAAATACTAGTCAATAATCATCCTAGTTAGACTGCAGATTTGTTCATGTTTTTGTCATTTATACTTTATTAGTCTATTTGCATCACTGCATGCATTTGCATTAATTGAAAAGGCAAAATCAAAGAGTATAGTTTAACAGTTCACTTGTTTTTAGAAGTCTTGGACCATGGATTTCAGCCACAGAATGCACCGACTAATTTCCAAGGTTGGATGAACTGCTTTTGTGACTCTGCTTTATTAATATCTTTGACAGTGCATTTGTGCAATACTGCAAGTGTACATGCAGCGTTTTTATCTTCACAAAAAATCATAAACATTTTGAAATGCACTTATGTAATATAATGAATAAATAGTGGACTTCCTAAAAATCTGTAACAGCAGAACTACAGTAGAAATAATCCATGTGGATAACCGTCATCAGAAGAACAAGACTCTAAAAGAAACGTTCCTTCAAAAACTAAGAGGGCATCAAATTTTTCTGAACTTGCATGCGATCTCCAAGACTTTTTGTTGAGATTTGCGATGAGTTGTGCATTATCGTTCGAAACACTTTTATTATATTTTTCATTTTGCAGACTCTCAAGCGCTCATTTTTTTGTTTATTTTTTTCTGTTTATTTCATTAGCCATTTGTTTCGTTGTATTTTTTGCGGATTTGGATTGGTTATACACTAATTTTTAGTCTAATTATCGATTTTTTTGGACCATAAGACCATACATAAAATACTTAGATTTTCTCAAAAGTACAACGTGCACTTTATACTCCTGTGCGTGTTATGCATGGATCAGGTTTGTACTTTATTTCTCTCCAGGATATGTTTCCTGGACAAAAAAGAACACCACATACAGCAAAAACAAGCGAAAGCTCAAAAGAATCTGCTAGTAGCACAAAAAATGCTGGAACAGGCAAGCGGAAACTTATAAATAGCTTTTGCAAGCAAAGACATGTCGGCTAATAAAGTGGCAAAAAAATGGTATCTACTGCAAATGCTACTTTGAAAAAAGTTAACTCAACTATGCAGCAGCATCAGAAAGCTGGAAAACAAATTGCTGTAAAAACAAACTAGTGGATGAATAAATTGTTTCAAGTGTTTAAAAACTGAAATTGTGCCTCCAGGAACTGACATGATATCTATGTGTTTTGAGGATTTTCTGCATGTACGAGTACTTGTTGTTCTTTATTCATCTAGATTGAGTTGTGCTATCAAAATTGTTAGCAACTTTTGTGTAAGTAGATATTTTTTGACAAACACAACAAAATGACTTTTGTTTTGATTAGAATATCTTAACTTGTTACTCATCTTTTATTCATATTTGTTACAAATTTCTGTTCTTTTTTTCGAAAACGTCGTTATTTTTTTTGTTTGTTAAATGGCCGCTTGTTGACAGCCTGCATTTTGTTATTTTAATTAGTGCTTTTCCGGTTAACGAATTCGTCTGTGATGCGTCCTGACTACATTAGTGGACTGAAAACTGACAATTTTGCTTTTCTTTCTTTATATATCTTTTGTTCTTCGACATGCCGAATCAAACCAGTCAAATACGCGTGACCACAAAAAACCTTCGCAACAAGAGCAATCTTTTTTCCTGCAATCCTCTTCTCTTTTTCTCCGTGCGTCTGTTTCTAGTCTACTAAATAGTCTATGATATGACCGCCAAACCGTATGAACGCCAATTTGTGCTTTTCGAGTTTAATTAACGCTTTTGTCGCTGACAATTAACTAGCTTTTACTGTAATTCTTCTAAAGAGATACTGCTCGAGATCGGTTTTACTGAAGAAAAAGAAACAACTTGAGGTAATAAAAAGGTGCTACAAACTTTTTCCACAATTCTCTTTATCCGCAAAAAGATTTAATCCGTTTAACTACGTACCATTGACAATCCTTCGTTCTGAAATTTTGTGACATTAGAAAAAGATACCGGTAACTTATAAAAATTCCTTGCAGAGTAGGCAACTTGAGGTTGGATTAGTATTCCTGTAAACATTGCGTTTATCATTCTGTAATTTTTTTCACGTCGTACGTTTATGATGTAACGAAATTTCGAAACGCAGAGTTGCCAATGGTACAGAGTCGAATGGATTAAATTTATTTTTGTGGACAAAAGGAGTAGTCTAGCAAGGTTTCGGGCACCTCTTTATTACCTCTCGTAGTTTTTATTTGTTCAATATAACCGATTTCAAGCAGTAACTCTTTAAACAATATTGTTCGTCTGGTGCAAAGGCATTTAGGTACGAGAATTCGCTCCATAGTTATTCCCCAAATGCATTAGCTTTGTGCTAGTGTAAAATTGCTAGTAACAGAAGTAGGTTTAAGTACCAAGACATTTGAAAAAGAATGCGATTGAGCTGGTTCTGATTTTGTTAATGAATATTATGTCGAAAAAACAAAGTTCTCTCTTCTAAATACAAAACAGTTACAGCTCGAGCTTTTGCAAACCCATTATACAAATCTGAAATTAGACATCTACAGGGTGATTCAAAAGTCTCCATACACAGAAAATGTTGTTTTTATTTGTATAAAACAATTTCATTAAATGACAGACTCGATGTGGCCACCATTGTTTTGAATAATAAAAAATAATAAAAATACCTAAAAACAAAAAAAATAGAATTAGAAAATATAACTAAACAATAAATAATTTATGCCTTTGTATGGAGACTTTTGAATCACCCTGTATAATTGAAGCAGAAGAGTAAAAACTTACTTTATATCGTGCAATGTATGGTTTATAGCAACTGTAGTAGTGTTGCGATGTTTTGTTTAGCAAGTCTCCAACATGTTTGCGGTGGTACATACTGCATAGGTTGATTAAAGATTGCCGAATTCGAAGATCAACCAAGCAACAATGATCTTTACTCGATTGGGCCCCCGTACAAATGGCTATACATCTAAATTTTATTCAAATATTTTTGAATAAAATCTACAGTAGTTTCCGTAGCTTTGTTTTTGCGCGCATGTATGAAATGTTTTTCAAGTTGTAGTTCTCTTCAAGTTATGATGATGAAATGTGATTGGTTGATATGCTTTTATTTAGTAAGAATCTTACCTATTTAAACACCTTCATGTGTTGCTAGAAAGTTGCGATTGCCAACAATCTTTAAACGAAATAAAAATAAGCTAAACCTACACAAATGCTGTATTACGGTATCTTCGCTCTGTGCAATGTGCACAGATACTGCAAGATGTTATGCTCTTGAGTGAATTACGATAGCTTTACTGAAAACATGCACTCATGTAGAACTGCAAATAGGGGCGAAGCACATGGTGTTGGTAACCTTTTTAGTTTTTACCATGGTTTTATTAAGTATCACAATCAGGGGTGTGTTTCTCTTAAAATATTATATTTACACCGAATGTTGAAAACAACTGCAGTGCATTGTTTGTTAGATCAGTATTTGCAAAATCTTTGGAACATTTTTAGTTCACTTATATTGACGGCCATGCAATAGTATTTTGTTGCAACTCTTCAAAACTCTCCGAGTGCTGGGTGTTCTACCCTTGCCCCAGGACCCCAAATGATTTCTCTTTGAGATTATAACGTATATGTTATCATGTGATTAGACGTTTGAATCCTCCCAATCCACACTCCTGGTTTCGTCTTCGCTAAAACTGTAGATCTCTGCGATGACAAACCCAATAACGCAATTTGATTCTTTTATGTCAGATGATGATAACGTAAACCATTTCGACGATTCCGTCATCAACTGCGTAAAAAAATACTTGCTTAAATAATTTTCAAATGAAAATTCTACTTGTTGCTGAAATGCAGAGTGGAAGTTGAAACGATTGGCGCTTACTTATCTCTGGCCACGACTTGGGTTTTAGTAAAACGTAATGGTTCGAATTCTTCATAAAGCTATGCAATTCTGCTTTATTTTGCGCCAGTGTGTAATGAAATTGTAGTTTATTAAGCAGTAATCAGTAAATACAATGCAAGAGAGCAAACCAACTACTGTATAGACTTAATAACAATGATAAAAGAATGAGCGTGCGTCGAGCGGTTTTCGTTAGCAAACGTAGGGCTCACACGAAATTCTAAATTTTATCTTCTAACCTAAATTTCTTGAAAATTTATCTAAAATATCAACCGAAAAAGGTATGCACTAATCACCGAGTGAAGAAACTGACTGCCACATTTGAAAAGGTAGAAACGTGAAATACTGAAAAATAATAATAATAATAAAGTTCATTTAACAAATCCTGCATAACAATTTTCAACATTTAAAATACATCATTTTAAAATCAGGGTTGGAAGTCGATGCTGTTTAAAAGCAAAGACGAATGGATAATTTACGCAAAAAGCTAAGACTAAAGTAAAGAAACAAAATGCAAAGATATCAGAAACAAAAAGCAAAGATTAGTAATCGATGCCGAAATGCGAACAAAAATTTTTATTCTATTTTTCATAAGGATGTACTAAAATTTTTGCCGTTTTGACCATTAAATGAAACTTGTGAGTGGAAAAACTATTATTACCGGTACTATCAAAGATAAAAAAAAATACACTTTTAGGATATTACAAAAAGCAATGTAGCATGAGAGAAACGAAACGATGTAAGCTTAGGCAGACTCAACTAGAACAAAAGTAAAGTTTAAAGATTCTACCAATCGATAAAATGTAAGCAAAAAGCACAGAAAAGGTGATAATCGATTGAAAAAATTGAAAGCAAAGCATCTGCGATAATCGATAGCAAAAAAGCAAAGAATGTAGTATCGATTATTGATTACTAATCGATATTTCCAACCCTGTTTAAAATAAAGTCAAAATTTAAGAAAAGTTTTCTTAACTGATGAAATCTGCAGGCTAATGGTAGTCAGCATGTGCCGTACCAAGGTTTCGCCGAGAGGCTGACAAACTACAATTATGTTATGCACCGGCGCAAAATTGATCAAGTCATAACGCGTTCGTCTCTGGAGCAAGAGATAAGAAGTTAAAACATTGGGTTGTAAAATCAGTTACCAACAGCCAGCCTGTAAAAAATTAGCGAATAAAAAGATTTGAATTTTGACACCAAAAAATCCTTTTAATACCACGGACGTTGCTTTAAAAAGGCTGAGGTATTTTGAACGCAACAACCTTTCAGAATTTCCGTGAGTTATCGGGGTTCAACCTGGTAGAAATTTTGGTGTATGGTTGGTTGGAAAAAGAGAGCCACTTTCTCAGCAAAAAATAGCGGTTTTTAAAAACTTTGCAAACAATATAAATGAACAAAAAGCAAACTTCATAATAATGTCATTAAAGGTAGGCAGTAGGCACGTATAAGATAAAGCGCAACTTAACGTTCGTAATCAAATTACAACACACCAAGTGAATTTTGCATTGTTTCGATTTTAGGAAAAAAAAGGTGAACATTATTTGCTAAGGAAGGTTAACATTTGGCAATATCACGATAAACACAAAACTAAATTTTAAGTGAACTTCAGCCTCTAATCCAAAAAGTTTTAAAGAAAACCCTGCGCAACGAATCCGCAACTAATTTTAATAGCATTAGTCCGCAAAGCAACTTCAACAACGTCATAAAATAAGTTAAAGCGCAACGCAACTTCCCCAATTGCAAAGCAAATTTTTAACTGTAGTAATGATACACAAGTAAAAATACCAAATAAATAGCTAGTTCTACGAAGCAACATTATAACAAAAATAAAGGAGAAAGCACTTCTATAAGTAAACTGAGATGGAGTTCCCCCCTGCTGCAACTTTATAATTTCACAGCTAAAGTCTTGAGTATGGTTAATTAATATGAAGTTATAACAACAAACGGAGATGGCACGATTAACATTTTACCAAACGCGCAGCGCAATGATTATCTAAACCACTTAAAGCAAAGTCCAAGATGCGCAATTTAAAGTTTTCGTCTCTGAAGCGCAGCGGAAATTCCGCAATTGCGAACGAAATTCTCGTACCAAGTCAAAGCGCAACCTAACTTCCGCAATTAAATAACACAACACCATGCAAATTCCGCATGTTTTACAATTTTAGTCGGAAAAAGGGTAAGGAATTTGCTAATGTCAAGACAAATATATTTTATCACTCAGTAACATTGCGACGTAGAAATTAATTAACATTCGTATAAGAGGGCGACAGGAAAGTTGCGAAAGACCTTACGATCATAGAGTCAAGCAACCACCCTCTTGTCAGAGAGGCAATGCCAATTTGACAACATTACGATTGAAAAAGGCCGACATTTGTCAACATTACAATTAAAATGAAACAAAATGAAGTTTATCGCATAAAACTGCGCTACGAACCGAAATAAATTTGGAAGCGTAGTGCAATCAATAAATTAATTGCGCTACGCTTTCAAATTTAGTCTGCAACGCAACTTCCACAACATCTCAAAATAAAAACATTAAAGCGCAACGCAACTTACGCAATCATAGAGGCTCAAAAGTTGCGCTTTGCCCACCTTTGATAATATATAATAACACACTTTGATCCAGCTCCAATAAGTGATAACCGCAAATTTGAACTTTAATCTCAATTTAAACGAAGATTGAAGACAAAATCAATGCTGTATGTAGAGTTAGGCCAAGAGTATTAGATTAAATGGACATTGACTTCATCCTTCTTGACCCAGCCGTTCCAAAGATATTCCACTTTAAAGACGACGTAGGGGCTTCTCTAATCAGAATTTCTATTGGCAACCAAGAGATTGATAACAAGCGCGACGACACTTAGTTCTATTCTAAGGCAACGCCGCAATTAGATTAAACAACAAAAGCTTTTTAGCCTATATATATAGTTAGGTTAATATAGACCTCAGTATGCTACGATACTGCATTAAAAGGTCAGAGTTGCCAATAAAAATTGTAATTTGGAGACTCCTATGTCGTGTTTGAAGTAGAATATCTTGAAACGGCTGAGTCAAGAAAAATGAAGTTAACGCCAATCGAATCTAACTCAATTGGCCTAACTTTTGATACCCCAATTGATGTTGCCTTCAGTCCATGTTTAAATTCAACAAAATTAATACATTAGATTTTATTCAAGCTTAACTACCAACAATTCAAATAGTGTAGCTGCATAAACGCTGCAAATCGAAGGTATAAACAAAACGCAAAAGCACAGTTTTTAGTTACAGATTTTATTTGACTTTGACTGTGCAACGCTGCATGCACACGAGCACTGTCAAAGATATTAATAATGCAGAGCTGTGAAAGCAGTTGATTTAACGTTGGGAATCAGTCGGTGCGTACTGTGGCTGAAATCCATGGTCCAAGACTTCTAAAAACAAGTGAACTGTAAAACTATACTCTTTAATTTTGCATTTTCAATTCATGCAAACACACACAGTCACGTAAATAAGACTAATCGAGTATAAATGACTAAAAAATGAAATCTGTAGTCTAACCACAGGCGTAGCTTAGATTTTTGATAGGAGTGGGGGCCCAAACCAAAAATCACATACAATGACGTGATCCGAAATTTTCGAAAAAGGAACTTTTGTGGGACAAAGTCATCGTAGAATGGAAGATCAGAAGTCGTAGCGTGTGTGATGGCACTTAACCAGAATTTTGCTTAAAAGAGAGGGCTTAAACCAAAGCTTGAAAAGTAATGAATTGGGAGACGTGTTGAGTACAGTAGAGCAACTCTCACGTATCACAGACGTGGATCTGACGCTAGGCAATTTTTTGTAACAAAAGCTATTTTAATGCCATTGGATCACATTTCGTACGTGTTCAGAGCCATTTGAAAGCCAATTGAAAAAATTAAATTTTTCAATCCTTCTTTTACATACAATTTAAGTCCAAAACACGTTTAAAATGTTGCATTATGGGGTTAAATTTTGAAAAAGATTTGGTCCAGGTAGGGAGAAGTAACGTACATTGCCTCCTGAAATATTTTAGCAGCAAATAATACTTGACCCAAAAGATTCTTCAACGAGATTTTTGTTTCGTTATAAAAGCAACCAGCTATAAAAGTACATGTACGGCCAGGGGGGCCAGGCCCCTCAATTCAAATTCAATAATTTGTTCAATGAGCATTTCCCCTAGCTACTTTTTTTTTCAAAAGTATTTTGTCGCATTAAAACAGGCGAGGTGGAGTTGAATTGTTACTGAAAAATGGTACCATAGATAGCTACCCCTACTAACCATGTTATTGCCCGGCCCAGATTAAACTGCATGGGGGCTCGCTGGCACTGTGCCATATGGTAAATCCGGCCCTGGTTATTGCATTACGTTCATATAAAGGTTAGATGAGGGCCTAGGTAGCAACATTTAGAACAAAAACCCTTCATTTCACCCAGGTTATACATTTAAATTGGTGAGCAAAAATTGAATTGAGGGGGCCCAGGCCCCCTGGTCGTCAATTTTAATGTTAATTACTGTTGCAAGCGTGTACTAGGAATACAACTTTTTTGGAACACTATATCCTAGTATCATAATTGGATGAACTATAATGAAAGATTAAATAAAATCTAATTTTTAAGTTGATTTGATCTAAAAACCCCACGCACAAAATCTTTCCAAATAATTTAATTTTTGACCAGTTCTTGAGGTCACCTACACCTTTTCTTTTCCGGTTTTAAACCAAAACTACACGAGTCACAAATATAGCAGTATTGATGTTCAGAAAACAGACAATGAAGTAATTTGATCAAAGATAAAATAAATCTACGGGGGAGGAGGGATTATCGTTGTTTCTGCAAAACGCCTGCAACTCCTGTGTTACCATTATTGAATCCTAGCTGCATTGGTTTCATCAGGCAATGATAATGGGTGATTGCTTTTCCAATGCTTTTTAAGCATTGGAAATGGTTGGGGATGGGCATTCTTTTGAACTTGATGTAATGGCCAATCAACTTCAGAAAAACCGCAATTTTTACCAGATTTATGGTGAAAAGTAAGGTCTTCACCTCTAAGGAACTGCAATTTTCACCGATTTTGCACCGTATTTGGATTTCATACTTTGGCACCACATGAATTGTTTGATGGTCTACTTCCGAAGGGATTAGGGGCATCGCTGATTTTTTGTGGCAAAATGTTTATGGTATTCTCATATCAAAAGTCATGTCACAATGCCCCCCTCCCCACCATATCTATGCCACTGATTTGAGACCTTTTGGGTATCCATCCAGATTTTAATAAAACCATTATTACAGAACAATTGGCGCTAAAATAACAATCACTCCATTGGAAAGAAATAAATAAACAGACTTTACAAAATTTGTTTAAGTTTTAAGTATTAGCATGAGCTAAGGAGGCTAGGATGGCACTAAAGTTCGAGCGTGCATTGCAAATGTTGAAAATCTGTTGAAAGTCTGAAAACTTCCTATTTTGTTTCTCAATGAAGTGACGGTAGAAATGTGTAAGGTGGTACAAAAATTTTATGTCATCCCTCCAACCGCTTGTGTTCTTAAAGGTCTGATCTTTTCCACTGCTGAATGCTTCGCTCAGTTGATTAATTTTACCTGCCAACTCCTTCATAAAGAAATAATCAATGCTAAGAGATTTGGCTGCGCCACGCAACTTATCGTCCATAATTACGTAAAAAATACGATCAAATACATGGTGCTGGCATTTAGCTCTGGGTCTCAAATTCTTTTCAATATGACCACCTTTGTTTTCTATCCAGTGTAGATATTTGTTGTGCAAGAGACCTTGAATTCTTTTAGCAGTACTGTCGCAGAAAAGATAAAGCTCAACGACATGTGGAACTTATTAAAATAAATCACGGCGAGCCAGCTAGCAAACAAAGACGATCGTATAAAATCAAAGATCAACGGCTCCGAAATGCAGCAAGCTGCTGGTCCTCACGCCCTACCTTAGAATACTTGCTAACGATCAGTGGTGTAAAAAGTACTCGAAAATTGTACTCAAGTAAAAGTTTCGTTACTGACAAAAAAACTACTCGAAGTAAAGTACAAAGTACTGATCAAAAAAAGCACTTGAGTAAAAGTAAAAAAGTAGTCATTTTAAAACTACTCAAGTAGAAGTATTTCTGAAAGTATTCAGGCAAAATAAACAAACTATTCAATTGACATGTATGACAACTGGTCGACTACCTTCACATCACTGCCACAAGCGCTTAATTTTCTAACCCCTCACTATCTTAAGAAGTCATGAAATATAAATTGTGCAGGTTTTTTGTTACTATATTCAAGGAATCAATTCATAAAATATTTGCTGAAATACTCATTCACTGCCATTGTTAAATTTATATGCTAAAAAGTAAAAACACCGTGAAAGTGCCTTATTAGAGAACAGCCTTCTATATCGACCATAGGCGTAGCCAGGATTTTTGATTGGGGTGACCCAAACCACAAATCACATGCAATGACGTCATCAGAAATTTTCGAAAAATGAATTTTTTGTGGGGGGCAAAGATATTGTAGAATGGAAGATCTGAAGCCGTAGCCTGGTGGCACTTAACCAGGATTTTGATAAAGGGAGAGGGCGAAAACTAATTGTTAAAAAGTGTGAATATCTAACTTAGGAGACGTGTTGAGTGAGCTGGCGTTCTCAAACGTGTCACAGACAGGGGTTTGGGGGCGGATTCCCCAGCCGCCGGTGGCTATGGGGGTCTGGGGGCAAAGCCCCTAGCCGCTGGGCGATTTTTGTAAGCTTTTCGAAAAAAAGCAATTTAAATCCCATTGGATCACATTTTGCACGAGTTCAGAGACATTTGAAAGAACTAGATTTTTAACATTTCAAAACCAATCGAAAAAATTTAGTTGTTCAATCCTCCTTTTGCAATTAAATCCCAAAACACGTTTAGAATCTTGCATTATGGTGTAAAATTTTAATTGTAAGTGATTTGGTCTATAGGGGGATAGTAAGGCACATTGCCTCCTGCAATACTTTAGCAGTAAATAATAATCCTCTCGAAGATTTTGCGAAGAAATTTTTGTTTAGTCATTAAGTTTACCAGTTATAGGAGTACATGTACGGCCAGGGGGCCCAGGCTACTTCAATTGAAATTCGGTAGTTTGTTCAATGAGCATTTTTCCTAGCTATTTTTTTTAAAAGCATTTTGTGCGTAAAAACTGGCGAGGTGGAGGTGAATCGTTATTGAAAAATGGTACAATAGATGATTATGCCTACTCAACATGTTATTCCCGGGCCGGATTTACATTGCGCAGAGCCCCTGGCACTTAAACGTAGCTCATCTTTTTGTTTGTCGAAATTTTTACAACAATTTCATTTGAACTTCGAAGCTTTAAATTTATTAATCTATTGTCATAACGTATTTTGTTATGTGTTTTATTTTTTCACCATTTTTTAATAGCCCATGATGGCATTCCCATATAAAATTATGAACCAAGATTCTATCCCAGCAAACTTCAACAGTCATTTCATAATAACCTTTTTCATTTATGCTTCCAAATGTTGGTTCTCTAGCAATTACATGTACAATGTATCCGTCCATACTTCCAGCATATGCTTTGTGTGTTGGATGAAAATAAAACTCACGATTTTCAATGACTAATTTATCGTTCATTTTTATTTAACTACAGACAAAATTTTCTTAAGCATAAAAGTTACTTAAAGATTATATTTTTCTTATACAATAAAAGTGAACCAATCAAATATTTTAGATCAGGCGGTTCCAGATATTGGAGTTTCTACTTTAAAACCGTCACCCTTTAGAAATTTTCCCCCAACCTTAAAGAAAATAGCTCTTAATGCAGCTGGGAAAGTTCAAAAGCGTAAAAATGATTTTGCTGATTGGCTGATGGCTAACGAACCACTAACTATTAAAGCAAGTGCTTCAGCAGCATTTCAAAAAATTTTAAATCTTTTTCCTAAACGGGTAATTAAAGTGCAGTTACTCAAAACTGCTCTGAAAAACTATACTAAATCTTATGATGTAGATATTGTTGATTTTAGCCCATTGTAACAATTGAATGAAACAGAGAAAGTAGTGCAAGATAAATTACGGTTAGACCTGGTTAAAATGAAAGGATTGAAAGCAACAATCACTCTTAAAATTACCTTTGAAAAACAAAAAGAAGGTGAAGTGATAACCAAGACAGCATTTTTTAACAGCAAAGCAATTATCATCTTAAATAAAGATGATGTGAGTGAAATGCAACAAAATGCATCTAGTCAAATAATAAATAAAATTGGAAACTGGCTTAGTGAAGGTTCTGGATGGAGAATTTTTTCTGTCGATGGGCACTATGTTAACTTAGTTCAATATACCCCTCTTCATGGATCAACTTATATTGCATTACCGGAAGAACTTAGTAATGCTAAGAAAGGAGTAATTAACATCAAAAACAAAGACAACGAGTGCTTTAGGTGGTGTTTATTTAGCTAAAGTATACAGTGAGAAAGTAAAAAGCAATCGTGAAAGAATAAGTCATTACAAAAAATATGTAGACACACTAAATTATGATGATATCGAGTTTCCAGTGTCTATTAAGCAAATACCAAAAATTGAAGAACAAAATAACATTAGCATTAATGTGTTTGGTTATGAAAACAAGCAACGCTTTCCCTTATATGTATCTCAAAAGGTGTTTGAAACAACTCTCGATTTATTATTGATAATGGAAGATGAAAAGCAACATTATGTTTGGATAAAAGACTTTAATAGATTTATGTATAATCAAAGCAAGCACCAACACAGAAAACATTTCTGCAGATATTGTCTTCAATGTTTTAGCAGCGAGGAAATTCTACTCAAACACACACCAAACTGCATTATAATAAATGGAAAGCAAGCAACAGAAATGCCCAAAAAAGGTAGCTCGGTGAAGTTTAATAACTTTCATAAACAGCTACCAGTTCCCTTTGTTATATATGCTGATTTTGAAGCAATAACTCAAAAGATTGACAGCTGTCAGCCAAATGATGAAAGGTCCTATACAGAAAGATACCAAAAACATATTGATTGCGGCTATTCCTTCAAGGTAGATTGTTGCTATGACGATAAATTCAGTAGACCAATTCAACTGTATAGAGGTAAAAACGCTGTTTATAAATTTTTGGAAGCTATGTTGGAAGAAGTTGACTATTGTGAAAAAACGAAAAATGAACATTTCAATCAACCTATGGATTTAACGAACAAAGATAAAGAAAACTTTCAAGCAGCTACAAAATGTCACATTTGTAAAAAAGACTTTTCTGAGGAAGACAAAAGGGTTAGAGACCATTGTCACGTTACAGGAAAATACAGAGGGGCGGCACATAATGAATGTAATAGAAACTTCAGACTTACTCATAAGATACCTGTAATCTTTCATAATTTAAGGGGTTATGATTCACATTTTATTATGCAAGAAATAGGAAAGTTTGAGAAGGATATCAAAGTAATTCCAAACAATCTAGAAAAATACATGGCTTTTTTCTTAGGCAAACATTTAAAATTTATCGATAGCTTCCAATTCATGAGTAGCTCATTAGAAACTCTGGTTAAGAACGTTCCACTTTCTGACCTAAAATACACATCACAAGAATTTCAGGATGAAAAACTAGAACTAATGAAAAGAAAAGGAGTTTATCCCTACGATTATATAAACAGCTTTGATAAGTTTGACGACAGAAACCTCCCACCAAAAAAGGAATTCTATTGTCTTCTAACCGATGAAGATATAAACGATGAGGATTACAAGCATGCGCAGAGTGTGTGGACTACTTTCAAGTTGGAATCCATGGGACAATACCACGACTTGTACCTTAAGTCAGATGTTTTGCTGTTAGCAAATGTATTTGAGAAATTTCGAAAGACTTGTCTTCAATATTACGAATTAGACCCTTGCCATTATTTTACTTCTCCCGGTTTATCATGGGATGCAATGCTTAAAATGACTGAAATAAAACTGGAATTAATGACAGATATTGGCAAATTTCTTTTCATTGAAAAAGGTGTGAGAGGGGGAGTTTCATACATTTCTAAAAGATATGCTAAAGCTAACAACAAATACATGAATAATTACGATTCAAAGCAGCCATCAAATTATATTACATATCTTGATGCAAACAATTTATATGGATGGGCAATGAGCCAAAATTTACCAACGAGTGGTTTTAAATGGCTATCAGAAAAAGAAATTGATTTAGCAAATTTACCTAAAGGAAAAGGACTAATACTAGAAGTTGACCTGGACTATCCTGAACACCTTCATGATAGTCATAATGACTATCCACTAGCTCCAAAAAAAATGGAAATTAAACATCACCTCCTTTCAGACTACTGTAAACAATTACAAACTCAGTTTAATACAAAAGTTGAAGGAGTTAAAAACTTAATACCTAATTTAAAGCCAAAAAAGAGTTATGTTCTTTATTACAAAAACTTAAAGCAGTATATTGAATTAGGCTTAAAAGTTACAAAAGTACATCGAGTATTAGAATTTAACGAATCACCTTGGTTAAAAAAGTATATTGATTTCAATACAGAAAAGCGAAAAACCGCCAAGTCTGACTTTGAGAAAGATTTTTTTAAACTTATGAACAACTCAGTGTTTGGAAAAACAATTGAAAATCTTCGTAAACGTGTCAATGTTACTCTGATCAACGAACCAGAAAAACTATTAAAGCACTGTACAAAACCAACCTACGTCAGCAGCAAAATTTTCAATGAAAATCTTGTTGCAGTTTATAGAATCAAAGAGTCTTTAACCCTAAACCGACCTGCCTATGTAGGAATGTGTAGTCTCAATATTTCAAAAACGTTGATGTATGATTTTCATTACAACTACATTAAAGAGAAATATGGTAAGAATGCAAAACTCTTATTTAGAGATACAGATTCAGTAACATAATATAAAAACAGAAGACGTATACAAAGATTTTTGGGCAGACAAAGACAAATTCGACTTCAGTGGTTACAAAGAAACCTCAGACTTTTATGACCTAAAAAATAAGAAAGTAATTGGAAAGATGAAAGATGAAACCGCAGGTGTGCCAATAGTAGAATTTGTAGGACTTAGATCTAAAATGTACAGCTACGTCACAAACGATGAAAAAGGTTGCAAAACTGCAAAGGTATTAAGAAAAATGTTGTAAAGCATCTGTTAAAGCAAGAAGATTACAAAAACACGCTCTTCAATAATCATCAAATGTTTCATAAAATGAAATCAATTAGAAGTGAAAACCACAAAATTTATTCCGTTGAAATCAACAAGAACTCTCTTTCGTGTTTTGATGTAAACGATATATTCTTTCTAATGGAATTGATAGTTTTGCTTATGGTCATTGTTAATTAAAAAAATATATATATGCTATTATAAAAAAAAGATGGATGAAAATTGTTGTGAAAATCCTGACATAAAAATTATAAATGGAAATAGAACTTGTATTAACTGTGGTGTAGTTCATCACCCATATTTTGTAAACGACTGGATTGATTATAACCCACGTAATGTTGTTTTACGTAAATCAGTTTACTGCAGAACTGCTTATGTTAAAAATAAATTACAACATCTTGAATTGTCTGCTGATGAAATACAAGCATTTATGGACATTTGGACAACCGTGGAAAACCAACTACAAAGCATCACTGGTAAAAGGTTTCCTAACAGAGGTGGAGTCCTCGAGGACGTCCTTGGCCTCGAGGACGTCCTCGAGGACACATTTTGAAGTCCTTGGCCTTGGCCTCGAAGCCTCAAGTCCTTGGCCTTGGCCTCGAAGCCTTAGGTCCTCGAAAATTGCCCTGTCCTCGGCTCGAGGACAGCACTATTTTTGAACCGTTGAAATTTTGTTGGAATACGCCAGAAACCTCACAGAAAATTTGTAAATACCTTTTTTATTTTGCGCAATTGGAGCGTAGGCTTAGCCAAGTGGGCCTCCCCCCCCAATTGAAATTTCAACAATGACAAAAATGTGACAAAAAAGCCTATTGTTTCTTCAGTTTCAGTTTCTTTTTAGCGTTTTTCGTTTACACCAGTAGCAAACAACAATACTGAAGACCAAGGGCCCCGAGACCCCCTAAAATCAATTTTTGCCAGCCATTTTAAACGTAAATCTGGAAGAAATGGATAGTTTTCATCCAAAAAGTTGCTATCTCAGGATCACATCTAGCCTTTTTATGAACGTAATGCATTAACCAAGGCCGGATTTACCACAATATGGCGCAGTACCAGCTAAGGGCTCTGCACTCAAATCTTAAGACTTTTTATGGTCTTCACCTACATTTGGCAGAAAGATGTTGCGAAAATCTCCAAAGTGCCAGGGGCCCAGCGCGATGGAAATCCGGATCGGCAATAACATGGCCAGTAGCGTAGCCGGGGGCGGGGGGGGGCTATATCCCCCCCATTGGCCTGTTAACCAAAATGCAGAATAAGAAAAACACCACGTTTTTAGCTCTTCTGAGACTGTCTTTTGCGCTGGAATTGACTAAAAAGTGATTTAAGGCATTTTTTGAAACATACATTCAGAGGGGGGGGCTAATTTGTCAAAAATTAAAGTCACCAATCAATGAAAACTTTAGAAAATACCCAAAAATAAGCAATCAAATTTGATTGCTAGTGTAAAAACGCCAAACATAGGTTTTATCAACAAATATATTATAAACTCTTATATATTATGTATATTATAACAGGAATAAAGATGGGGGGTGGCTACTCAGTGTTAGTTAATTGCCAATCACTTCTCTCAAATATCTTTCCATTAGCCCCCCCCCCCCCCCCCCCGATTATTTTTCTTTATAAAATACAGACGAAATAGATTACTTCGTGTGAGTTTTGTTTAATAATAGGATTTTATGATTTACCTGCATGTAAACAAGAGAACTGCAATGTTATCATTAGCCACTTCCCTCATAGCACGATAATGCAACCAGTTGAATCATGTTGCGCTGGCAATTTCTATGCTACGTTTTAAAAGCATTATTTTTTATTAAAATAGCTCTAAAATTAAGTTGAATTTGCAAAAAAATGCAAAATTTGCGAGCGCTGGGGGCTCCGCCCCAAACCCCCGTGCCTCCGGCGGCTGGGAGCTTTGCTCCCAGACCCCAAAACAGCCCCCCCCCCATTGCGAATTTCTGGCTGCGCGCCTGACACATGGTTAGTAAGCGAAACTACCCATCTATTGCACTATTTTTCAATAACAATTCATAAATTCACTTCCACCTCGCCAGTTTTTACGCACAAAATACTTTTTAAAAAAATTAACCATGGAAAATGCTGATTGAACAAATCGTTGAACTTCAGTAAAGGGAGCCTGGGCCGCCTGGCCTAACATGCACTTCTATAACTGGCTATTTTCATGACAAAACAAAAATCTCTAAGGAAAATCTTCGAGTGGGTTTTCATTTACTGCTAAAATGTTGCACGAGTCAATGCACCTTATTTCCCCCTACCTGGAGCAAATCACGTACAATTAAACTCCAAAATGCAAGATGTTAAACGTGTTTTGAACTTAAATTGCAACTAGAAGGAGGATTAAACAATTTAATTTTTCTAATTGGCTTTCAAATGTCAAAAATCTAGTGCTTTAAAATGATTCTAAACATGTGCAAAGTGTGATTCAATGGCATTAAAATAGCTTTTTTTACCAAAAAATTACAAAAAATCGCCCAACAGCTGGGGGCTTCGCCCCCAGACCCCCGTCTGTGATACGTTTGAGTTACACTGGCTTTCTCAAAACGTCTCCAAAGTTACGTATTTTCACCTTTCAACTATATTAGTTGAGGCTCTCTCCCTTTGCAAAATCCTGGTTAAGTGAAAAGCAGGCAAATTTTTGATGACGTCATTGCATGTGATTTGTGGTTTAGGTCTCCTCAATCAAAAATTCTGGCTACGCCTTTAAATTGGAGATTGCCTGGAAAACTTTTTTGAAGACCTTTTTTTTGGAGAACACTTGCGGCTGTGTCCTTGGTCCTTGGCCTTGGCCTCGAGCATTCCTGTCCTTGGCCTCGAGAGTGTCTGTCCTCGGAAAGGCTGTCCTTGGCCTTGGCCTCGGATTTTTTTTGTGTCCTTGGCCTTGGCCTTGAGCCTTGTGTCCTCGACTCCACCTCTGTTTCCTAAGATAGATTTTTTTATAAATAAAATCTTAGAATACTTAGACATTTCCAAACAAACATCAAACAAAGGAAGTTCAGCATTATGAAAGAAATATGAGATTATGTGGAAGGAAATCATTTAGCATGTAATTTTTCATAGCTTTCAGAAATCGGTGAACATATATCAGCAACTTGGTCATCAACCATAGCAAGTTCTCTTTCAAAAAACTCGTCAATATCACCAGATCTTAAAAACAATTTTAACTTGTTGAATAATTTCTGATACGATTGATAAGCATATCTACAAGACTCAGTTTTTTTGGAAAAATTTTTCTGCATTGTTATTGTCTGTAAAAGAACACCTGTACCACTAACACACGCCAAGAAAATCGGATTTAATGTTATAGAACCAACCACGGCCCCAGTTGTAGTAAAAACAACAGATGACAGCTTTAGAGCTAAGTCCATTCTTTTAAATTTTTTAAACATTTTCTTATAACACCAATACTGTTTGTGATAAGTGTGATACAGATTTGTCAATTCATTCACTTGTTCTTTAGTCAATTTTCTACTAATGTGGTTAAAGTCCATTGTTTATTTTACGATATACAATTACGTTTCTGGTTGATCACCCACTTCAAGCTGTTTAACTTTATTTACGACACTGCTTATATTTATTGATACCGAAGAATTTGAAGAAACGTAGTTGTATTGTATGCGAAACACATCTCGAGAAGGATTAGGAAAAACAATGCAGTTTAAATTAAAGCATTCAAATGGAGGTGTTAACGTGATTTTACATATTTTGTGTGTTTCTCCTTATCCAACTCAGATTATATCAATATGTAATTTGTCTTTGTCATCATAATGGGTAACTTGCACAAGCCCGCTTACGCTTATTTCAATGCAACTGCTGGTTACCTCATCTCTCAAATGAATACTATCGGATTGCAAAGACAGAAAATCGTTCCCAGCGACAAGAGGTGCACTCACGAAATGCAAATTGTAATCTGTATTAGTACGAACTGAATGAATAGCACTTGATGAAATTGGCCTCGAAACAGGTGTCGAAGAAGGAGTAATACTAGCACCCAAAAATATTTGAAATTTTGGACGATATATATTTCGTTTAAAATAACGTTTATTTATTACACTGGTAGGTTCGGAAGGTCTACCTTTGTTGAAAATGGTATGGTTTTTCATATCTAAGTTTTGTGAAATGGTTACACTATCGTCTTCGGTTTGAATGTGTTGCGTTATTTGGTCAACATAATTTTTGTTTGCTGCTTCACCTGGTGCTGTGGGATCTCGTAAATTTATGATGGTGTGTAATCCTTGTAAGTTAATATTATCTCTCACATTTGTAACTAAATTTTCAACAAACTGTTTAGTTGCCGCATCAGAAGGTAGACTGGGATCAACAAGTCCTCTTATTGATACGTTGTTTGGTGGAATATTTTCTATACGAAAGACCCTGTTTGGTAAACGACCAAGTACTTCCACACCATATATTTGAGACCTCCGAATTTGAATTTAAGTGGGCGATACAACATTTTGACCATCGTTGTTTATACCTAAAGTAGCCAACCTCGAACCAAACTCAGAGCTTTCGGCAAAGTGGACAATGTTGCTAATTGCATTATCCAAGAATCCTTTATTTACACTATCTGATTCTGTTACAGGATTGGCTAAGTTTGTAATTTTGTGGTTGTTTAAGTTTAAATCACCATACATTATATCTCCTGACTTGGAAACTTTGTGTTCAATACCTACAACTTTAGCAGTACTTGAAGATTGACTTCCACTTGTTCCAAATTTTGAAATATTCATTTTGTCCTTCTTTACTATAAATGAATATAATAAACTTTGATAAATATTTAAGTGGGGACAACAAGCAAATCAAACATCATTATCTTCTACCAGATTGCCATTACATGATAGTAGGATCGACAGGGTCAGGAAAAACAAATTTGTTTTTAAACATGGTTCTCAAGTGGATGAATTACGACCTTTGTTGTGTTTATACTGTTAATCCTGAGCAAGATAAGTATCGATTTTTAAAAGAGCAAGGTATTGAAGTGTTAAGCCCTGAAGACTTGCCTCCAGTAGAAGAGCTTGACCCTCAACAGAAAGTAATAGTTTTTGACGACATTAAGCTAGACAACATGAAAAAACTGATGGAATACTTTTCTTTATCTAGAAACAGAAATTGCAACTGTATTTACCTCAACCAGTCATACTTCAACAATTCGAAGTACATAAGACGAAACACTAACTGTTTTGTTTTTTTCGGGAACTTAGACAACAAAGATATCAGACACATTACTGACGATCATGCTAAAGGTATAACAAAAGAAGAAATGGAGTCGATTTACCATGAAGCAACCAAAGATCCTTACAATTTTATGGTGCTGGACAAAACAGCCAAACACCTACCCCTTCATTACAGAAAATGCTTTGACCATTTTTGGGCTTAAGCTTTATATGCTATATAGTAAAAATGCCATTTGTAAATGAAGAAGAGTTGAAAAACAGAAATAAACTTGTAAAGGATTATATTAACAACCGAAAGCTTTTGAAACAAAAGCTGCAAAAAGAAATTGTAGCCAAACAACAACCGCAAAAGTCTGCCTCTAAAATATTTCGTCCCATTACTAAAACGTTTGAAGAAACTCAGAAAAAAACTGATGAAAGGCAAGATCAACTAATTCAATACATACAGCAACAGCTTGCCATTGAAGATAAACCTCAATTAATTTATACTGTACAGTTTGAGAGTGCTTTCGATAAGGAAGAAAAAGAATTGCTTACACAAAACAATTTTGAGACTGATATTGTTGAGCTTGTAAAATGCGGGCCAGATTACATAAACGCATTGAAAGACAGAGCTAGATTAATCAATCAAAGATTAGGTGGATTACGAAGAAGACGCGATGCTGATACAGAAGTGATTGATGAGCAAATAAAAACTTTTAAAAAGTACAGAGAAAAATTAAATAAATTATTAAGAGGAATGGAACTTACCTTTGGAAGAGGGCTTAAAGATCTCAACAAACTTTGTGAAAGACTTAATTTGCTAGTAGCAGCCAAACAAGCCGGCAATTCGTGCGCTTCATGAAGTACAGACGTGTTTGTGTAGCTCTGCACTGATAAGTGTCTCAAGATAGGTTACTTCGGCAGTTTTTGAGTAAATTGGTCTTAATTCTCGATCTGTTAAATAGAGTAATGCCGAAATCTCAAATTGAAGCTAAGCTTGATCAGATCATTGAAAAACTGGATGGCTTAACTGCTCGAGTAGATAGGATTGAAAAGTCTGTTACCGGTGTTCAGCGACAGGTTATAAAAGTTGATGCCAAATTATCTAAAAGATGTGAGGCTCTTGAGCTGAGTCTACAGAAAAAAGCTGAAACTGCAGAATTTTTGGAATTAAAAATTCAAGTTGAAGACCTAGCAAAACAAAGAGTTGAAGAACGTGAAGTAATGATAAAACAACAACAGATGATTACGCAGCTTACGAATCAGTTGCAAGGGTATAAACAAACAACGGAAAGGGAAAATCTAAGCCGTGAAGCCTACAGCAAGCGGTTCAATTTGCTAGTTCATGGACTCGAGGAGGATCAAACTAATCCATAGGAAAACCGAACCGTAACTGAAAATCTATTAAAGAAATTTTTCATTCAAGGCTTGAAAATGGAAAATCCTGAACAAATCAACATTGTTGACTTGCACAGGCTACCACAATATCCATTATTCAAAAACAATAAAAGGATTAACAGACCTATTATCTTCAAGGTAGCAAACAACAGTGACAAACAAATGATATTAAACAGTTTAAAAAATCTTCGTGGATATAACGAAGATAAGAAGTCGGATAACTCAAAAGCTACGAAGATTTATGTTACCGAGCATTTACCAAAGACCCTTTACGAAGAGAAAAAGCGTTTATTGCCGCAGTATCATAAAGCACAATCTGAAAAGAAGAGAGTTGACTGGTGCATTCAAAATGGAAAGTATTGCCTTTATGTGGAAGGAAAGAAAGTCGAAGCTTAGTCCCATGTTTCGCGATTTGGTAACTGCTGTAACATTGGTCAAAACGATTATTCAATTTAGCAATACTGAGAGTCTACTCCATTGATTTATTTCATTCCTTGGCCCCACACAGTGTTTAACTATCTGTTCGTAACCTAACTTCAAAGCAAAAAATTAAGATAAATGATTAGCTCTGTCATCTTGAACGCGTTGCTGCGGTTGTTGTTTTGTTAGTGGTAGTCAGTCGATGAACTTGGCGTGACCGCACGTGATACATAAGGTCTATTATTACAGTGTTTAGTTGGCCAGTTTAGTGATATTACAATCGGTAAATTCTATTATTATTTCTACAACTGAACATTTTTATATACTAAATACCACCCTTGACATCTTTACAAGAATCAAGTTGTATCCACAATTTTGCATAACCTGCTTTTTTGCAAATCTGGTTGCTTGCGGTCTCTTTTTGCAAATCTGGTTTCTGCGGTCTCAGCTGAAGAATTATCGATTCAACAGCAACACACTGTAAGTTGATTTTTAATTATCACTGAATTGATTGCAAAAATCGTTTTAAAAAACAGATTACACGTTGAAATGTGGTAATTACAATTACATCACAAATAATTAATTCACGCTAACTGTGAATCTAATTTATGCATAAATGGTGGCGAAATCGTACTGTTATGAAATTGTTAACTCGGCCATTTTGCAAGGATAAACGATTAACTATAAACTAACTGTAATCTTAAGGATGAAAAAGCTGAAAAACACTAATTCAGCTTGAAAATATGTGTGTAAATGTGAATATCCCGATTTCAACTATTATTCAAATTTACTGAAGATTGAGAACTCCTGGTTTACATTGTTTGTTAATTGATATGGATTTTGAATTTTAGTGCAATAAAAATGCAGGAGATTTCACGTAAAAAAACAACAATGTAAACCAAGGCTTAATTAGTAGTAAATAAATTGATTGTTGTTGATTTGCGTTAATTAATAACTAGCCGGAAGCCACTAAAAATTTTTCTTTGTGGGTTGGTCTTGGACATCCCTGGGTTATAACAGTTAATACTTATGTGGCTAAATGACAATCTAGATGAAGTATTGCTTCAATTTTATATTTGGTAATATTACCTAGTGATATGATATCTTAATTCTCTGTCAATTAGTATGATCCATTGAAATAGCTGTGTTTGTCTTTGCTTCACTTTTACATCGCTCTAATTGCTAATTTAATTTCGGTGATTTGATACGTGTTATTAATTAAATTTGCTATGGATAAACTGTATATCATCATTATTAATTATGATACTAATCGTTTTAACACGACTTTCTGTCGATGATATCATTAGACCTTTGTAATTTTTTGCTGACTTAGTTTTTTTGCTGAAGTTACCATCTTGTTGAATGCTCTTTCGGTGCAGTGTTTGTTGGCTCGCTATTGGTGAACTCAATGTTTTAGCTACTAACTCAAGTCAAACGATTCCCAAAATTGATGAAATTTCCAACATATCAGACAATATGTATTTGTATGTCACTCAAGATTTTTCCTCTTGTAAATACTACAATGCTAATACTATTACCACACTAAGTGTATCCCCAAAAGATTTACTCATTCTACACATTAACATTAGATCGTTAAACAAAAACATGGATGATTTGCTTGATTTGCTAAATGAAATACGTACTCGTCCTAGTATAATATGTCTCACTGAAACTCGAATGAAACACGATAGTCTTGTTAACATTGAAATTCAAGGATATAAATTTTTTCATGCTGATTCTGTTAGCAATGCTGGAGGAGTAGGTATGTACGTGTCAGAAGACTTTCAATTCGGTTGCGAAAATTCATTTGGCTTCTCAAATAACGGCTGTGAGAATATGTGGATAAACATTAACACCAAACTAGCTCAAAATTTTCTTGTAGGAGTAGTTTATCGTCATCCAAACGCTAATATTAAAGATTTCATTGACCATTTTAATAATACACTACAAAAAATCAACGAGAAAAACATCAATTGTGTCATTTTGGGAGATTTTAACATTAATATTCTACAACACAGAAACGAACCTGCAGCTTCTTACATTAATATGCTAAATTCCAATAGATTTTTTTCGCTTTTGAATAAACCTACGCATATAACTGATTCTTCGGCCTCTTTAATTGACCACGTAATCACCAACAACATTAAATGCCACGTAACACCAGGCATCATTAATTATCAAATAACTGATCATTTACCAACCTTCATTGCTTTAAAAAATATCAAAAAACCATCATCAAATTCCGTGAAATTTTATCGATGAATGAAACAATTCGATTCAACAAAATTCTGCCAAGATCTGCAAATATCATTGGAAAATTTTGTGAATGACATTCCTGAACTTAACTTGTTGAATTTTAATGACGCTTTTCAACTTTTCTTAAATACGCTGCACATCGAAATAAATGCACATGCACCTTTAAAGCGATGTACAAGAAGGCAAAAAAGGCTACAATGTAAACCTTGGATATCTAAAGGCCTATATGTTTCTATACGAAATAAACAAAAACTTTACAAAAGTCATTATTTGAAAGGGTCGATTAATGAAAAAAATTTTTATAAAAGATATTCCAACTTATTAACTAAATTAAAAACAACTTCAAAAAAATATTACTTTGAAAACCAACTAAAATCTGCATCTTCAAATCCTAAAGAAACTTGGCGAATTTTGCGAGAGCTTCTACCCCATAAACAACATACTTCAGTAGCACCTACCTTAGAAGTTAATTCCACTATTGTTTCTAATAAAGAAAAAATTGCAGAAAACTTTAACGAATTTTTTGCAAATATTGGGCACAAACTTTCCCAAGACATACAGCCATCTGTATCTCACACTTTTTACCTAAAAAACTGCGTCACATCCTCAATGATTTTATTTCCGCCTACTTCTAGTGAAGTGGCATCTGAATTAAAGAGATTAAATGTAAATAAATCTAGTAGCGATGACCAAATACCAACAAAATTTATTGTCATTGCTGCTGATGTTATATCACCTTATTTCACATATCTTGTGGATTTCATGTTTACTAAGGGCATTTTCCCAAATGCACTTAAAATTGCAAAAGTGATTCCTATACATAAATCAGGTTCGAAACAGGCAGTTGAAAATTACAGACCAATTTCACTGCTTTCGCCCTTTTCAAAAATCGTTGAAAAAATAATAAAAACAAGATTAATAAGTTTTTTAAACAAAAATGAAACATTGTACGAAAGACAAAGCAGTTTTCGTAAAAAACATACTACCATGTTCCCTTTAATTGACGTTGTTACACAATGTTTTGAAAATATTAATAACAGATTGTACACTTGTGCGATTGCATTAGATATTAAAAAAGCATTTGACTCGGTAAATCACACAATCTTATTAAACAAGCTATCTCATTATGGTATACGAGGAGTTTGTTATAAATTATTTGAAAGTTATTTGACTAATCGACAGCAATATGTCTATGTGAACAATACCATCTCCTCATTGCAAGAAATCAAAACAGGTGTTCCACAAGGATCTGTACTGGGCCCTATACTTTTTCTTTTGTATATTAACGATCTACACAATGTGTTATTATGTAACCCTCGTTTGTTCACTGATGATACTTTATTATTGTACTCTTCAAAAGATTTGAAACAACTGGAAACTCTTTGTAATAATGAACTGTTGCTAGTGAAACAATGGATGGACGCTAACAAACTAAAAATAAACCCTAGTAAATCACAGGCAATCGTTATTAACCACAATTTACGTTCCTCAAAAAGTGATATTTCATTAAAATTTAACTCTGATCATATTCAAAATACTAAAGAATTGCGATACCTCGGAGTTTTAATTGATGAAAAACTCAGTTTTTCATCACATATAAAAATGTTAGAAACCAAAGTAGCTTGTAATGTCGGAATCTTGTTCAAGCTAAATAAATATTTGCCTACTTCTGCTCTGAAAACTTTATATTACGCACTCATACATCCTTTTTTCTCCTATGGAATAATTATATGGGGATCCTGCAACAAAACAGTTTCGGCAAAACTAAAATCATTACAAAACAAAACCCTAAAAGCTATTGGACGTCTTAATTGGCGTAAATCACCCAAACATCTGTATCACCGATTCGAAATTCTCAAGATAGATGATTTATATAAATTGGAATTAAGCAAATTCATGCACAGGTTTTTCAAAAAAGCTCTCCCAAAATACTTTGAAACTTTCTATACAGAGTTCAGCTTTTCCAATACACACAATACAAGATCATCTTCTCAACGTTTAATGTTACCTTACTACTCAACAAATAGAGCCCAAAAATCGATCAAATTTCAAGGGGCTAAACTATGGAATTCTTTGCCTAATTCAATGAAACAACTATCGTATCGTAAATTCATTAAAGAACACAAACGATGGACATTTCAAAATTACAATATACTTCAGTAGTTTATTAGATTACCAGAACCTACGGATTGGGCATTGTGGTCTCTACTAAGAGGAATAAGTCTCGTATTTATTTTACCTAAATATGTACCAATAACTGGAAAGCACCATTGACTTCGAGCGTATTTTCTCGTCTGAAATTTTTTTTCGGGAATCGTTTGACTTGAAGCCTTCGCGTCCCTTCACGATTCCTTGTCGCATTGTGAAATTTTTTGTTCTCTTTTGCTCTTCGGTAATGGTGAAATTTGTTTCACTTCATGTATTTTTTTTTCTCGAAATGTCGACTAAACATATAAATTCTGATCTGATCTGATCAATAATAACAAACGTTTGGATCAAGAAATTGCAAACATTTTGAAAAAACTAAAATTGAACAAATGCATTTCACACTGCGACCACCAAAAATTATTTGACAATATATTAAAATGACATCAATACCACTTTTCTTTGACTCTAGGAAAGGACAAGGAAAATCAGAAGATTTTATAACTAGCTTTAATCCGCTGTTGCAACTAGACATTAAAAAAAGTTACGAGATATTCTTAATCAATGCTCAAATATGGTACTCTTGGCATAACATAACGAGCAGCAATAATAATTTTTTTTATTCACCAGATGGAGTAGCTGCACGATTATTATCAATTCCTCCAGGTAGCTATAATATTGAAGATCTCAATAATGAAATCAAGTACTTGATGGAACAGAGACGTGATGACAAAAATAATATAACTATAACACCAAATTTTAATACATTAACATCAAGAATTGAACTTAAAAATGATTACATAGTTGATTTTCGAATTCCAGATTTAATAGGTGACGTTTTAGGATTTGGTTCGGCATTTTTGGGTGTAAATGGAATTCATAATAGTCAAAATCCTGTAAATATAACAAATATCAACAGCCTTCAGATTCATTGCAGCTTAATTGATGGAAGTTACATAAACGGAATGTCTAGTGACTTACTTTATACTCTTAGTCCACACGTACCACCGGGATATTTGATTCAAGTTGAACCTAAGCAAAACATTTACGTTCCAATCAAAAATTTAAGTCAAATTGATAGTATCCGATTCTCTATAAAAGAACGAGTGATTTACTACGTTCACCTGAGAGAGATTATGTAGCTTAACTATAAATGTTATCACAAAGAGAAACTAGATTTCATAAAAAGAAAATCATTTGTGGAAGTTTGCTTAAAAATGTTTACGACAAGGTAAGGAACGTAATCAGCACTGGTTCTACAATACTTAACAGAATTCCTACTGGTGTGAAGACTGAGATTAAAAAACTAGCTGCACCTTTACTGAATAAAGCCTTAGAACCCACAAAGAAGACATTAGAACCAGTCTTAGAAAATATACCAATAAAAAAGCGTATTAACAATGACAGAGCATTAGAAAATCTCAACAACAAATCGAGAGCTATCTTAAGTAATTTAATTGCTGGATCAGGATTTAAAAATTATATGTCTTAATTATAAAATGACAGAACTAACGAATCCATGTTTGCAAATTAAAGAAACTAACTTAGTAGACAATTCAATTACTGAGTTCGAATATGTTGAATATCTTCCGAGAGACTCCAATAACATGAACAAAGATGGTCAGCACATTATTGAAACAAAAGATGAAGATGTTTTTCTTCTACTGCACAAAGCATACCTAGAAATCAGAGGAAAACTTCAAACTAATGCGAATGCTAATTACAATAACAATAACGTAATTTCATTAGTAAATAACGGCTGGTCTTTATTTCAAACTGCGCAATATCAATTAAATAACCAAACTATAGCAAACATAAACCTTTATCTACCTCAAGCATCAACAATACTCAATTTAGTTAGCTTTAGTGATGATTATTCAAGATCAACCGCCTCTAACATGCTGTGGTTTAAAGACACTGGAACTGGTTCCCCATCTCTTAAACAAAATTTTGGTGGTGTAGCTGATGATGCGAATGCAAATGCTGTATGTGATGGTGTTAGAGCAATTGTAGAAACATACAACAACAATCTACACGCAAATATTGGTTTCACCGCAAGACAGAACATTACTACAGGAAATAAGCAAATTACTTTAATGCTTCCTCTTTCCCAAATATTTGGATTTTGTCGTGATATCAATAAGGTTTTTAGCGGTGTTAAACACAGTATAGTCGTGGATAGAGAAACATCTAATAACTATATTTTACAAGCAAATGGTGTAGCTGCTGGTAAGTTTATTATAAGTTATATCTCTTTGTGGATGCCTAAAGTGAAACCAAGTTTAAGAGTTGAATCGGAAATAGATGCTATGTTAGTAAAAGGACATATAAAACAGCTATACTTTGAACAAATGAGAGTGCATCGAACAATGTTTCAGTCAACAGAAACAAGCATGACTTGGAGAATAACAACCCAGCCAGGAACAGAACTTCCTAGGCATGTGTTTGTTGCGTTTCAATCGAGTGAACAAGATAACAACCAGCAGCTAAATAATATGATTTTTGATAATGCAAACTTAAGACGTATTAGTTGCAGAATAAACAGCATTCAATATCCTGAACGAGAATTTGAATGTAATTTTACTCCACAAAATAGAAATTATTCGCGCTTATACATGAGTTTTCTAAAGGCTGTAAACAAACACCAAGACGCCGACACGGGCTGTCAATTATCAGCTGAAGACTGGGCTAGTTTGTATCCGATTCATCATTTTGATGTTAGTAAACACAATGAACGACTTAAAAAACAGCTCGGCAGATATTGAAATAAGGTTTAGTCTTGGTGGTAACTTTAAAAATATTGCAAATAACACTGACCAAGCTTTCTATGTTTATGCAGTCGTACTTTCTGATAGATACCTTCAGTTAGAAGGACTTTCAGGTCGAATGAATATAATTATCTGAGTATAAATAAAAATGTATGTTAAAATCGGATTAAATTTATCACAATTTCAAAAAGAAAAAATAAAACAAACTTTTCAAAACAAAACTGGGCTTACACTCACATTTAATAACCACCAGTTACAAGGATCAGACTTTCTTGGTTTAACAAAGACACAAGTTAACAAAATAAATGATGCTAAAGCAAAAGGTTCAGGTGTTACTTTGAAGCTATCAAAACTACAAATTTCAAAACAGGGAGGTTTTATTGGAACTCTTTTAGCAGGTTTAGCAGGTAGCTTGCTACTCAGTTTGTTAGGAGGAAAAGGGCTTGTGTTACCTGGATCAAAGGGTAAAGGGCTTATGTTGCCTGGAACAAAAAGACAAGGTAGGTCTTATTGCTTCAACGAACCTCAGATTCTCGGAAAAGGTTTAATACTAGGAAAAAATTCTCCTTTCAAAAATGTTCCGATCTTGGGTTTGATTTTATAAAGTCTAATATAAAATGTACCACGATTACTCATTGAACTTAAAACAAAATCAAAAGAAAAAAATTGCAAATGCATATAAAAGCAAAACTAGTGCAAGTGTTAGACTAACAAATGCAAGTTTACAGACTAAAGGCAACGTTAGTTTGCAACTGACGAGTCGACAGATAAATAGAATTAACAGAGCAAAAGCGTCTGGACACGGTATTCAAATAAACTTTGGTAAAACGCAATTGCAAAAACAAGGTGGTTTCTTAAGCAGCTTACTTAATTTCGGAAAACTAGTGTTACCGCTTTTAGCTAAAAAGGTTTTGCCAACTTTGGGATTAGCAGCTGCTTCCGGGGCCATCCAAGGAGCAACTAATAAAGCAGTAAATAAATGAAACCATTAACAAACTTAGACATTGATAAAATCATGATTAAGTGTGACAATTATCGCGGAACATTTAGCAAAGATATGTTACCAAAAGCAATGAATAAAAATGAGTCAGCTTTGGTAAACTTGCAAGATTATTTTGCGGGTAGTGGAACTCATTGGGTTTGTGTTTACAACAAAGAAAAATCAGATAAAGTAGAATACTTCGACAGCTTTGGACTTGTACTCCCAAATGAAGTTGTTAATTATATAAGCACTACAAACAAAAACATTATTTACAATGATGCATAAATTCAAAATATTAACTCAATTCTTTGTGGTTACTACTGTGTGTATTATACAACAGAGCGAAATAAGGGGAGAACCGCAAACGAACTATTGTTAGATTTTCATGAAAAACCTACACCTTTTAATGAAATGTTTATGAAGTTTTATGTAACAGATATTAAAGATGGAAACTTATTGTGTTAGAGAAAACAAAAAAACTAAATGTGTTCCAGGTTCTGATGAAATTATAAAAGCAAAAGGAAATGGTCGCCTGATGTTACGTTGCATTTGTGCTAGTTGTGGTATTACAAATCATAGTTTCATTAAAACCAACAAAAAAGGAGGCTTGTTAGACCTTCATGCTGCGATAGGAAAATTACCAAAGTGAGAGCAAAAACAAAAACTATCATAACAGACTTGATGCGTAATCTAAACCGTCTCGAAAACTGTGATATTTGTGCGAGTTTTGACATGAACACATGCATCGTTAAACGTTTAGCACACGTTGGTCAATTGATTGGCAGAACAATAGTTGAGACTGTTTTTTGGTATTGAAGTCTTCTGCTAGTGAAATCTCGGTGTTTATTCAAAAAATAGTATCGTTTTCAGTTGACAAATCTTTTCAGTAGAATAGCACAGCATTTTATTGAAAGTTTGTCATCATCCGCCTTCGAAAGATTGTTCTAGACACTTTTTCATGTCCTGAAAAACATTAAAAAATACTTCACCAAACCACAAGAGTTTTAATTTCTGCAGTTTACAAGATATTCTCATTCACAACAATGATTTACGTTCTTGAACTTGAAAATGCATTCATGTTGGAAGAGTTCAGAATAATACGACAAAAAAAATTAGAGGCATGAAGGGTAATCGACTTCTGATGCAACTTTCTGGACTAGCATTTGTGTCTGCAATTTTCTTTGAAAAATCTTTTCTTCACACAAAATTTCTACTTACATCATTACATTCATTTATCATGCTCTTAGTAGGTTCAGGTCATCAAAACCATTTTTAAACATGCTAAGTTCTTAATTAATCACTAAATGATAACAGATAGTTACTAAAAATACCAGCATAAATGGACAACTAAGGCATATTTGTCACAATACAAACGTAGCAGTATAGTCTATGCATTCAAAATAAAATCTAGCTATTAAAGCGGGGGGGGGGGGGGCAGCCAGCGAATTCCGGTAGTTTACAAATACAAAAGCTCAAATTAAAGTATAATTTTAAACTTTGGTTCTCATTTTGGGGCCGCAGTAGCAAAGATATTCAACAAATACAAACAGATGTCCCCCTAAAAAGTTTATAAAAACCATGAGTTTGTTCTCTCAGCCTAAGCTTACAGAAAAGAAAAGGTTTACCACAATACGATCACAAGAGACCGAATAATAATACTAACTACTATAATTTAGTCTCTCTTTTTCCCTACAATTCAGGTTGAAAGAACAACTCAGGGATTTCTAAAACTTTTTAGGGGGCATATCTCTTAGTGTTTTTTGATAATCTTTGCAACCACAGCCCGCGAAATAAATAACAAAAAAATTCAAAAATTGTATTTTGATTTTAACTAAATTATAAGCAACCACAATTGCTGGATGCTTCACCCCCTCAATTTAGAGATTAGCTTTTTAAAGTTACTTACTATAGAATTTTCCAAAAACTGGTCTTTAAAGGATGGATACTTTGGCTGCTTGTGAATTCAAGTCAGTGTCATTTTAGGAGAAGCATTTGGGCCACTCACAAAAACTCTGTTGCTCTTCATCATTTCTTAAACCAGTTAAAATTTTCTTTGAATCATGTTAAGAATAGTACTGTGCATTGCAAGGCAAGCAATACTTTCAAGGAAAAATGTATGATAGTGGTTGATATTACAGTACATCTGTCATGGAATACAAAGCTAAACTATTGCTTGTTCAACAAACAATCTGGAAAACACAAAACATTTAGCACTTTATAGTTCAAATCACTTAAAGCACACACAGCACAAAAATCAACAAGTAAGCACTGGCAGATGAAAACTGAGTAGTTCCCATGAATGCAAACAGCCAATGTTAAGTGAAAGCTTCTTTTTTATAACTTCAGTTTATAGATAATCTAGGCATTTTTCAAGTTTTGATAAAGAGCATAGTAACTCTTAACTGACAGCTATCTCACATGTCGTAACCATTAACCACAATGGGGATAAATTTGTTTAAAATTTTATCACTTAACTGGATTCAAAAATAAAACTATTTGAAGATGCTGGGAAACATTTGGCAATCAAAACATACCATCAATAAGACAACATGGAAATAGCAGTAGATCAGAAAAGATAAACCACTTAACTTTCAGAAAGATTTCCATACTTTCATGCTAATAGCTAGCATGTAAAGCTGTGTATATTACACAATATTTATTAATTCACAATAATTTTGATTAACTAAATCAAAAAGTTTATCACCAAAGATATTGAATCGGCTGTGGTTTGTGACTTTTGGCCCATCTTGTAGATAGAGTAGATTAGTACTTTTTAGCATGTGATGTAAACAATGACATTGATTATTTGAGCAAAGACTCTATTAAACGATTCCGATTCCATATAAATTCTGCATGGCATAATTTTCAAATCTTGAAGTTTAGCTGTTGTTGTTGTTCTTTTTAATTAATTGTCTTGAATGGAGTAACAAAAAACTTGAGACAAGTATTAATTCATGACTTCTTGAGATAGTGAGGTATTAGAGGACCAAGTGCTTTGTGGCAGTGATGTAAAGGTAGTTGACCAATTGTCATGATCTTGATTGAAAAGTTTGTTTATTTTGCTTGAATACTTTTAGAAGTACTTGCAGTTGAGCACTTCTAAATTTACTATGTTTTTTTACTTTTACTCAAGTATTTATATTGGTTAATACTGTGCACTTTATTTCCTTACAAATTTCAAGTACTTTTTACACCACTGCTTGTGACGTTTCGTGTTACGCAAATGTTGCTTTAGGTTTCCCAAAACTGTTGAATATCAATGCATTCGCCTAGCAAAAATGTTGAAAATGTTTATGCCAAACATTGTCTAAATGGTCAATTCCCGATTTTGTCCAACACTGATAATGTATGAATACCTTACGTATTACTTCATGATATTTTTTTAAACTGAATGTTGGCATCAGATGTACACTCAAGGTTAATAATAAACAGACACAACTAACTTTATGTGATGTTTCAGAATTTAAAAAAATCCAAAATACTTTTGAATTGCGATAAACTCAAAACCACTGCCATCCATGGGGGATAGACTTCATTGGCTGTTTAGTGTTTATTTTTCATTGCAGTAAGTACTTTAGGTTTGGAGGAATCCGTATTTGCATAAGAGTTTCGACAATTGACAGTGATCTAATGTTTCGGCGGAATTTTTCACTTCTTGTCCACTGAATTTGCTGCTTGTTCAAAGCCACCAAGCAGAGATAACCATTATACTGTACAGCATCTTATCCAAGGATGCAACAACGTGAGCTGGGTGTGAGCTGAACCAAGATTACCAGATCAGGGTCATTGTAAAACGATGCCCTCACCTTCTTGGCAAAACAGCCAAAGCTTTAATCAGCCACTTGCCCACCTGCTACAACGCATGATGTCGATGGAAGTATAACTCCCTTTTAATTTAATGCTAAACCAGAGAACATTAAGCAGGGAAGCTTTGGTATCAATTTCTAAACTGCAGTCTTTAACTTTACCAAACCAAGAATCAAACCATGGTCTACTGTTTCAGCAGAAAATTGTCTTTCTGTCCATCAACTCACTTTTATCTAAACTACTAAAATGGTTTACTATTATACTCAGAAAAAATTTAATAACTGACTAATTGGGTCAAAAGTTGATTACTTGGTAACCGTCATTAATCATATGATATTATTAAGCAAGTACAGTGGAATCCCGCTAACCTGACCACCCATGGCATCGCATTAAAGTGGTCAGGTTAGCGGGGTGGTCAGGTTAGTGAATTTTGCCGTTGAACATCATATTTGTAACAACTGGACTTACACCCTTAAAATGCAGGCATTGATTTGCCTAAGTAGCCTATGATAAGCGAAAAAGAACAAAACATCAAAACGCATGTATTTATTCACAACTGCAGGTTGTGAATAGATTTTTGTTTCATTGTAGCTGTTAACATTTCACACAATCCATTTCCAATTTGATACAGAGGTGTGAGAAGATGGGGTGCGTCTCTTTCAAATAGAAAAGATTTTACATCTTCAACACATTTTAGTGTTGCTCCAATTGATGTCAACACATTTTTTTACAATTTTTTTTTACATTTTTTTACAATGTCAACGCATTTTTTTTACAAAGTTTACGCAATTTCTTTTTACTAAGCGCCATATCTTTTTAAAAACAACTGCAGATTGAAAAGATACTAAATTCACCAGAATGGGTTTTACAGAATGAGTTTTAAACTTTTAAGTTAAGCGGTTTTAATCAGTTCGCATGCCATTTTGTACATCGCACTTCATTTGTTGCGCAGTTTCTTTGTTTGTTAGTGTCTGCATGCACTTTCCTACGTCACACTGTTTATTTGTTTCACAGTTTCTTTGTGTGTGCACGCACTGGGGCTCACATGCAATTTCCTACGTCACACTGTTCATTTGTTACGCAATTTCTTTGTTTGTGTGTGCACACGGTGATCTTATCTTTTTATTTTGGTCACAAAAGTAAATTATTGTACACATGTGGTTGCTTTAGCGGAGTTAAATTTGCATTGTGGGACCAAGAATATGGTGGTCGCGGTCTGGATAGCGGGGTGGTCGCGTTAGTGAAACAAATTACAATGCATCAACATAGCAAATTATTTGGGACGGCAATGAAGTGGTCCTGTTAGTGAGGTAGTCGCCAACGGGGTTCTACTGTATTCATATTCATTCATAGCCTATTGACTTGGATATTTACAAATATTGAAAGCACAAACTTAAATGACTAAGGTAATCCTACCCTACCCTAGTATATACCCTTTGTCATTGTGATCAGGGCTGGGAAGAAAAGAACTTTTCAGAGAGTGCAAAGATTGATACAGACATCAACGCAGCTAGGGGAGGGGATTAGGGAACCAGTCCTCCCTTTTGAAAGTGCCACACAATTTCACAATAATTATTTAAAATATAAATAATACAAAAAAAAGCACCGATCTCTGAATACCAACAAATCCAAAGGGGAGGAATGCTAGCAATCATTATCAGTGTTGACATTTAATGAAAATGTTTGATCATTAACAGATTAAATGATAAATAAGTTATTGTAGTCTGTGATGCACTTTCTTAGAACAATAATGTCTTTTAAGCATGTTGTTTTTGGTTTGCATTTGTAGCTCGATAGTTAAGTGAGCCGTACGTAAGAAAAAATTGATTGCTGACGCAATCTTGCTTGGTTAATGCTCAGATTCGTATTTTTTATCAACAGCTATGAACTTTTCCAGTCATCAATTTGTACGAGGCCATACTAAGGGGGGGCATTAGGGGCAATTAATTTCATTTTGTTTTGAAAGTGTGCAAATTTTTAGAACTGCTACTGCATTACATGTGGTAATAGCAACAGGATTTCATAACATGTTTCAAGGTGTCTGAAGCATTTATGTGGTGTATATATTTTTTACTTAATGCTCAATTTGCTAATCTTTATATTAATGCAGGTTTTGGAAAACTTTCTTATCAGTGGTTGGTGGTGCTACCTTCGACATAACTTCAGATATTTTGAAAACAAAAGCAAAACAAAATAGTTTTACAATTTAATGCAAACATGTTGATTAACAGCCATTATTTTGGTGAAAAATTGTGAAGATCACCTAGATTCTCTTTCGACAAAAAAAGCAGGAGGGTGCGACGGCATATCAGCATTTTACTTGCACGCAGCATCTGAAGTAATTGCGCCGATACTCAGTACATTGATCAATCAATGTTTGTTGCAAGGGGTTTTTCCTGATTGTTTAAAGGTGGGCAAAGTCATTCCACTTTTTAAATCTGGGTCCAAAACAAGTAAATTCAACTACAGACCTGTATCGTTATTGACAAGTATCTCTAAAGTGTTTGAAAAAATAATTTATAAAAGATTTATGAATTTTTTTGAAACCAACTCAATATTTGCCCCTACTCAGTATGGCTTCCGATGCAATTGCTGAACTAGCCACGCGGTCCTGGATGTAATTACTACTACATACGACAATATAAATGAAATACTGTACACCGCTTTAATTATGCTCGACCTAAAAAAGGCCTTTGATTCTGTAAATCACCAAATTATTCTCAAGAAACTTGACAAATATGGGGTGCGAGGGATCCCTCACCGTTTAATAAATTCGTATTTGACTAACAGAAAACAGTATGTTGCCATGAATAATTACCATTCCTCCCTAAAACTAGTTAAGTGTGGGGTACCCCAGGGATCTTTATTAGGTCCTTTATTATTTTTGGTTTTTATCGATGATCTCCCTAACTGTTCCTTAAACATCACACCCAGGCTCTATGCGGATGACACTTGTTTGATAATATCGAACGACAACCTCAATGGGCTTGAAGAGAAAGCAAATTCTGAATTGAAAATTGTCTACAACTGGACAGTACAAAATAAGATAGCAATTAATCCTTTAAAATCTTAATGCCTCATAATTTCTCCTAAATTAAAGGAAAATTGTCTTCAACTGCATCCTATGATAAATAATGTGTCAATCCCAGTAGTCAAATCGGCAAAATATTTGGGTATACATATTGATAACAAATTAAATTTTGAAGATCACATCAAATACATAGGAACAAAAGTTTCCAGATCAATTGGTATCATGTCCAAACTAAAACCGTATGTATCAATGAATGTATTGAAATGTGTGTATTTTGCCTTTGTCCATTCGCATTTACGATATGGCCTGTTAATTTGGAGTGCCACCTATAAGACGCATCTTTCTAAACTACAAAAAATGCAAAATAAAGCGGTAAAAATTGCATCAGGTAGTGGCTGGTCTGAGAAAGCGGAACCTTATTACCTAAATCTTAATGTCTTGAAACTTCATAAATTGAAGCAGTTCCAGATCTGTAAATTTATGTTTCAGTTCACCCGTAAACAACTTCCAACCAAATTTGATGATTACTTTCAGGAAATTTCCTTAGTAAGCGTCAGAGAAACAAGAAACTCAAACAAATTTAAACAATATTACATGCCCAGATACAAAACTTCCCGGTTGCAAAACTCAATAAAATTTTCCGGAGTGAAAGCTTGGAATAAGCTTACGAATGAACTAAAGCAAGCATCATTTTATCGCTTTAAAGGCCACCTAATGTCTGCAAACCAATGCACTTAAAATGCAATAAAAAAGTATTACTAATCGAATGCTGAAAACCTGGTTTAAATGCACGTTCTCAGTTTCAAGCTTTCGCGTTTTTAAAAAGTGACATGACGTCATTAGACCCAGGAGTTTGGTGCCTTCGACTTTACGTTGAGCTAATCACGCCTTTTTTTGCACAACACTTTTTGACTAGCAAGCTATTATCACATGCCTTTCCAAAATCGCCTATCCTCTGCAAAGATAAATTAGTCGAAGGCACCACACTCTTGGGTCTAATGACGTCATGTCACTTTTTAAAAATGCGAAAGCTTGAAACTGAGAACGTGCATCTAAACCAGGTTTTCAGCATTCGATTAGTAATACTTTTTTATTGCATTTTAAGTGCATTGGTTTGTAGACATTAGGTGGCCTTTAAGAAAGAATTGAAAAAGTTGCTGTTAAACACGACTAACACAGACTGAACAAGTTTAATCTATTCTTTGATGTTCACCCAATTCGATGCAAGCAAACAGTTTCGTATTATACAAACAAGACACGTTCTGATAACTTCAGGTGTTTATAGGGTGGCTGCTTGACTAGAAGACCTATACGTGTGGTCCCTTCGCAGCTTTCCCGTTGCTATCACAGTTATGTTATTTATGTGACTTGTGTTTGTTATGTGATGAATTTATGTTAGATACAACAAAATAAACATGTTTCTCTCTCTCGTGCCAGAGGACTCCGCTAAGACTCGCATTAATTTGCCATTGTTGTCTGTTGCTGTAAGTGCAAATTTGATCTCCTGCTACCGGACTGCATCGGATGCTAACTATTATATGATCCACACAGTTTTCATTGCAATAACTACTTCGTGTTTGGAGGAATTTGCACCTCAAGCAAACAAGAGTTTCCAGTGTTCCAATGTTTAACTGGACCTATATCTACAAATACTTGTCCACTAAATTTGCTGTAGTTTGGAACCACCAACAGAGATATTAGTCATCATAGCGCATCTTTAACCTACAACGAAGCAACATGACCAGGGTGCGGGACTGCCGGTTAAACCCAGATCATGCGATCACGATCGTCATACAAACCATGCCACAAAATTATGCCGACAAAGTTTACTCGACTTGCAAATTCATACAAATCAGCTATGCCATCTTTTACTTTAGTAAATATGTTGAGAACCCCCAACTACTTTGTGTGCTATCAGCCGCCTGATTCATTAATAATAATAGGATCTCATCATATTTATTTATTTACCAAGTGACGTCATACCACAAGAAAAAAACTGCAACTTCCTCTAGGTCTATCACCAAAGCATAGGTGGGCAGTACCGCGGTACTAAAGTACCGTGGTACCGGTACCGCGATACTTTTTTGGTACCGGTACCGTCGGTACTTTTGTGGTACCGGTACCGCCAAAAAATAGCTAAGTACCGCGGTACCGTACCGGTACTTTAGTTGTTTTTTTTTAGTACGGATTTTAAGAACGGACCATTAAAAACTTGAAACGTTGTAAAAATGCTTGCAAATAAATTGGATAAACAACCAATCTTTTTTCTTAATTTAGTGTTTAACTGTTGGTCTTACTCGCTACTACCACCGCAGGGACTTAGCGTTTGCAGTTTGCTGGCCGATTTGAAAAATTGACGTTTTCTTGCAATGGCAAAATATTGCATTACCAGTATTCATGCACCGGCGAAATAAAAGCAAAATCGCTAAGAAAAAATTGCAAGAGACGACTTACGCAATGAATACTCATCACATCAGGCGTGAATACAATAGCGTAGCCAGGGGGCGCGGGGTGAATACATTGGCCTGCCGACCAAAATGCAGAATAAGAAAAATACTACGTTGTTAGCACTTCTGATATTGTCTTTTGCTCCAGAATAGATTCAAAAAATTATTTAAAGCATCTCAATTGTTGTCACCAGGAATATAAATTAAATGAAGTTTATTAGTTCAACTGGTGGGGCAGAAAACTTTTTTGCCAACGTTTCGATAGGCTATGCTCAAGGCATGTACTACCTATCTTCGTCAGGGCTAGAATGCAAAGTTGAAAAACAAGCAACGATAAGCAATTATCGAAACGTTGGCAAAAAGTTTTCTGCCCCACCAGTTGAACTAATAAACTTCATTTAATTATTTAAAGCATATTTTAAAATGTTTATTGAAGGGGGGAGGGAGCTAATTTGTCAAACATAAAACTTATAAATCAGAAAAAAGACTATAAAGAATAGCCGAAAATTGGTAATCAAATTTGATCGCTTTTTGAAAAATGCTCAACAACTTTTCTCGACCTTCCTTCGATTTGCACCCATATATGCATACATCTTTCACTATAAAATTTAGCAGAAATAGATTACTTCTTGCGAGGTTTACTAAACTACCGAAATAGGATTTTGTGATTTACCAACTTGTAAATAAGAGAACTGAAATTCTAGCAATAGCTACCTCCCACATAAACCATTTATCCAACTAGTACGGTATAATGATTTTTTGCACTGCTAATTTTATGCCACGTATTAATAGCATTGATTTTTATCAAAATAGGCCTAAAATTAAGTTATTTTTGCCAAAAAAATAAAAATTTTTCGAGAGCTGGGGGATCCGCCCCTACACCCTATGCCTCCGGTGGCTGGGGGCCTTGCCCCCGACCCCAATTGCCTCCGGTGGTTGGGGGATCCACCCCCAGACCCCTGCAACGTTTCCCCATTGCAAATTTTTGGTTACGGGCATGCTTGAAGAAAAATTTACAGCACGTTACTGCCGGCATCCATTTATATTAGCTATTGACTTTAAATATGCCTGGAACGTTTGGCGAAGAAGATGTTCTCATTCACAAACGGTGTATAATACGGCCAAAAGTATTTCACCCGGTAATACTTATACAGCAAAATTATCTCAAAAATCCTTTCATCTGCACCAACCCCACTTTGGCTTTGGCCGCGATGAGGTTTTTTTCTTCCTAAACATTGTACGCTCTTCTAATAAGTTCTACAGGGCAAAACAACGCAATCTAATTTTTGTGCAAAATTGTCGAGTAAAAAACACGGTTTTGTCTTTGGAAATTTTTGGGTGCCACCTCCCCTAAAACCGCACAAATTAATCCCCAAGAAATCAATTTTTATAATTGCACCTCTTTTAGAACACCCGAAATTGAACATAACAAAAAATAAATACAGGGTGAGCCAAAAGTAGGTGGACGGCATATGGAATAGATTTATGCTTCAGTTACTTTAATTGAATTGTTCATTTTAACTTTGTTACAACTATGTTATTTGTGATATATAATTACAATTTTAGTACTAAAATTTGTTTTAATTTTACCTGTTTTCTATTACTATGTTACACTTAATTTTTTGTTACTGTCCACCTACTTTTGGCTCACCCAGTATTTTAACGGCTTTAGCCAAAAAGCTAATTTTTTTATAATCAGAAGAGACAAAGAATCTTCTTGAGAGTCCCCCAAAAGCATGGCCAAAAGTGCTAAAGCTTTTTTGCGACAACTCTAATTGCATAATCTGTGTTCAACCCACACACTGGTTACGTTGTTGCGTCCTTGGATTGAGCGCTTTACGATGATTATCTCTGCTTGTGGCTTCGAACTAGCCAGAAATTCAGTGGTAAGAAATCGAAATTCACGGGACATTGGAAAACTAGAAACTCTTAAGCAGGTGCAAATTCCTCCAGGCACGAAGTAAATATCACAATGAAAGTGTGCGGATTGTGCAATAATTAAGCGTCTAACGCTGTGTTGTGACAAGAGAAAAAATATGTTATATAAAAAGTACCAAAAAATGCTGTAATTTTGAAATTGTTCTCATTACGGGGAAACAAAAGAAGTTTTTAGAAGTCACCCTTAACATGCGTCGTTCGTTTTAGGCTGGCAACTGGTAAGCTCCCATCTAGCTTTAATCAAGAAATGCAAAAAGTAACTGCAGCAACCAATCGACTAAAAACAAATCAAAACAGTACACATTGCCAAAGGTGCAATTTATCCCCCAATTTCTAAGTTTTGTGTAAATGTCACTTGTCCAATAATTGGGAGCTGATGATCGTCAGAGTATTCTTCAGTATCAACTTACCTACGTGATGCTTTAGAGATGACTGCTGTTTGGTTATTATTGGGCACAAGATACTCTAAGTTTAGAACAATAAGTAGCCCGGTGACCGTAGTTCGTATAAGTTAGATACTTTATCGAATCAATTTCATTACTAGCTAATACTGTACTCACTATTGTAGTAATACTAATACTGCAACTGCTTACTATTCTATGGCAAACTTTCTCTATAACGAACTGTAGGTCTACGGAGTTCGCACTAGTCGCGGAAACGAACCAAATTGCTAAAAGTGATGATTTACAATCCAGTAAACGAGGTTAATCAGTCCAATTTTTTTTCTTTTAATTTTTTAAAAAAGTACCGCAAAAGTACCGCGGTACTACCGCGGTACTACCGCGGTACTTTTAATTTGAAAGTACCGGTACCGCGGTACTAATTTTAGCAAAGTACCGAGTACCGGTACCGCGATACTTTTGCAAAGTACCGTGCCCACCTATGCACCAAAGCATCGAAATATGCAATTCCTTTAAAACCAAACACACAAACTTCCAGAGTCAAAGCGATATTTAGTCACTTGGTGAGGAGACAGCGAAGGACCAAAAGGTCATCTAAGTCTACTGCCATCTCACCAAGTTAAGGTTAAGAAAAAACAGCTTCTAGATTTTCTCAGTCTGCTACTTTCTATGATAAAAAATTTTACGCAAAATTAAAACAAAGTGTTGCAAATATATGTACATTTTGTTCAGTGTATACACAAAACTCACAGTCACCATGTAAAGAAAATGCAAGACAACATTAGAATTGTTCTAACTCTAAGCATACTAAAAAATAAAAATACTGTAACTACAGATTTGATAGAAAATAAAATTAATAAAGTTCATAATGCTTATTTATGTTTTATAGAATTTAAAGTGGGCAATTGGAGTTAAAAAAAAAACTCCTTGCTTTGTTTTGTATTGTTTGCCAATATGTCATTAGTACTGGTACAATTTCCAATACCAGTATATATCAACCTCAGTCAGTTACTGCAAAATTACTAATAATTCAAGGGCACATCAAAATGAGAGATGACGTTTTGTAATAAATGTGTGATAGATGAATGCACCAAACTCATGCTATTCAAGCAATAGAATAGGTTATTGTTGAACTCAAGCATAAATATGCAACTATGATTCCTGTAATTACTACTGCATTGCTGATAGAAAGCTGTTATTCTAGCTTTTATCGGTTTCATAGTTTGATAAAAAATGAGCTTTAACCCTATTCGGACCAGGCAAAATTTTTTGATTAATGGCCCAGGGGGGGATCGATTCGACACAACAAATTCAAACGTTTATAACTCCCGAACTACAAAAGATAAAAAATCCGTTTTTGCTTCTCGAGAAGCACAATTTTCTGACAAAAAGTCCAAACTTTTAGTCCTTATGTTTGCAACGTTGATCTTCAATTAATTTGAACATAAGTCAAGGACTATCAGAAGCGATCAGTTCGCTTTTTATCTGCACAATGTTAATAAGCGTTTGATTGCCGTGACGCGGCATTGCAGCTGGAGTTTTATTCAGTAACTCCGAGATAATTACGGATTAAATTAAAAAATTATTTCTATTGTGCAAAAATATCTAAAAGATTAGTTTGTTGCTGGATTAATTGCAAGCTGAATATTTGTTACTCTTGTAGTTTCTTTTGCTAAACACTACAAAATATGGTATTTTTTGTACAAAAGTTTATAAAAGAACAAGCATCAAACCTCTAATTTTTCTCATTTACATTTTGTGTGTAAATGTATATAACATAGCTGTAACAAACGTCAATAAAATTGGTTGAATTTTGACGTAATTTTTGGTAAGCTGAAGATTCGCAGTCTAATATAACATAGTAAGAGTTTTCACTTAGAAAACTTGTACTACGGGTTTCATTCTCATAATGGTATACCTGGCAATGCTAAAGCTAATCAAAAGTGCAGCATAGCATTCTGTATATAACAACACTGTTATAAAATTTTTTTATAACAACATTTTTATCATTAGTTGAGTTGATAAGCGTCTGCTGCTGATACAGTAGATTTGGGTTCGATTACCGCTCTGGTCAAACCAAAATTTGAAAAAAGTTTGTATTTACATCCAGCTTCCCGGCTGAATATTAGCAATAAAGTGGGCAGTGTGAAGCTTTCACCGCGTGTGGTAGACAGGTGGGCAAACGACAGCCTTTTCTAAAAAAACGTACGATTTTTTCGCTGTCTGTATACAACTTGGTAAATAAAAATGCAGTTACTTCAAACTTAGGAAAAAAACTTTCAAAATGTGTCGCACGGAGTGTATTAAATGTTGATTTTTTCAAACTATTTTTTGTACGATTTTTCACGGACTTTTGAATTAAAAGAAAAAAAAGAAATTGGTCTAACTTGGTAGTCGGATTCTTGGTTAATTTTTAGAATAATAGTTTGGATAATTTGGAGTACTGTAATAGGTTTTGGCGTCCGAATAATTTTTTTTTATTGCTTATACGTTGTGAAAGATTACGTTGTGTAATATTGGAGAGTAATTTTTTCTCAAAAATTCAAAAATTCTGTAGTTTTTATGACGTTTATATAAGAAAACTTAAATTAAGTTGATCATTGCTCGTCATAAGATTTCCCAAAATCTTATATAGTACCCAAATGGCTTACCTTCTAGTGTATTATCACAAATGATTTCAGAACTAAAAAGCAAAAATTACAATTGTTTCCAACATTGTAATTATAATTAATGGTTGTACTGATCGAAATACCATTCTTTTTATCACTATTTGTATCATTCTACAAAGAATGTCTAATTCTCAAACGTAACGATTTTGTCTTGATAATCTTTCAGATTTTATTTCAGAGATGGCTTATAACAAATTGTTGCAAAGTTCGGTTGTTACTGGGATTAGTGCTGAATAAGTTTAGAAAAAACATTAAAAAAGATAGTATAATCCCAAGGCTAGAGATTTATTTGCCCAGTTCTCATCTTTGATCAAAATCTTCAATGCTATTCTACTTCTATTGTCCTCACCACTAGCGTATACAGAATTTTCAAAGGGGGGGGGGCCAGAAAATTTGAGAATAATGAAGACCAAAAGAAAAATTTCTCCACTCAGAATCAGTCCGTTTTCCTGCCCAAAATTAGGTGAAGATAGAAAAAAAAGGTTATTAGTCAGATTTTGTTTGTTTTTGTGCTCAAACTTTCTGCTCAAATTACAAATAGGGGGGGCATGCCAAAATTTTGCATACGATTCTATGCTAATTATACTACACTGACGACCCAAAGGGAGTGGCCATGGCACCATGTCCCCCCTAAATACGCCCCTGGTTTTCACATCCAGAACCAACAATATTGGTTGTATGCGATAAAGCCGTTAGACAGTTGCAGCAAATTAGAAACATTAAAAAATTTGCTAACGACATCAGTGAATTTAGATATCTTATTTATGATCACAGAAAAAAATCAGAATAAATCCATTTACTAAACGGTCAGCTAATCGGATTGTTACATGCAAAGTCTGCTAGTAGAGAATTTGCTTTCCGTTTTTATATTTTGTATCTAGAAACATATGTTTTGTTGGTTGTGAATGTACACACATAAAACCGAAAATTGAGAAGTAACGAAACAACATAAATTTTTCAAATTCTGCATGCCACGGTTGCCACCAATCATTATAGACCACAAATGAAAAATCAATGTGAAACTCAGTAATATCTGCAACAGTATGCCATGCTGTAGGCCTGTAGTAGCATCTAAAACGAAAATAAATGCGGTAGCAAGTAGAATATACCACATGAAATAGCACATTTTACGACGTACATTGTATATACTCAATAATTATTGTTTAGTTTGATGGGAATTTTATAAAAAATTGGTAACATTTTACACTAGTTATTGGGTATTACTACGAAAAGCATTTTTTACACAAAGATTTTAGTAATAATAACCTTGAATAACAAAAAGGTAAAAATTGAAAATAATAATTCCGAAACAAGTATTATCAAAAACTCTCTACTTCTTGCAATGTTATTGAATATCGCAAAGGCATACTCGTATGAAATGTTGCAATTTGGTGAAAACAAAGCGTATGCGCACAATGAAGTTATCAGTGTGCTGCTATGTCACGCGCAAAGACACTCGGGCAAATTTTTGTTTTGGATGTTATCACTTGAACTTCATGAAAAAACTTTAGGCAGTCAAAATTATGCGTATGTTTTTGTGAAAAATGAAATGAACATCTTTTTACTAATACTGCCACTTATCAGAAACTAAAAATTTATTTAAAATTTGCGTCATTTTTCTTTTTTTTAGTCACCAAAATCAAATTTCCAACATAAAGACTACCGAAATTCATGCTACATGCCACACACTTGATAACTTATGGACACTTTTGACTACTGTACTACTCGTATATCAGCAACGTGAAAAAAAATACAGGCAAAAAGCAAAAGGATTTGCGCTTATGTTGGCCTCTAATTCTTTTATCAATAAATACGTTTATTTTGCTAAATCGCAATTCTTACTTATTAGCAAAATGCTAAAAATAAAGCTTAGTTTGAAATTCGGTAAAACTATACAAAATTATCACAGAAATTCAGCTGCGAGCTTTTGAAATCATAATGAAAATTATAATGCCCCAGGCAAACTAGTGAATGAAAATCTATTGTCACAGCTCTTTTAGAACATCGATAAAAACAAAAGCCGTTCAAGTGGTCACTGGATTTACGTTCGAAAAAGCGTAAAATTATTAATTACGACAGAACAATTGGGACTAACAGAATTAAATTAATTTTTCAAAATTTTTGCCAGAAACGCAGGGTCGACCTTGAGAAACGTTTAATAACTCCGAATCTAGTTGTCATACGACAATGGTTTTACAAATGAAAGTTGAAGCAGTAAATTTTAGGAAAAGTCAAGAAATTTGATTATTGTGGCTTGACTGCTTCATAACAAAATTTCAGAAAAAGTGAAGGGGGGAGCTAATTGATCCCCCCCTGGGCCGAATAGGGTTAACAGCTTTTTTAAATCTGTAGAATGAAACTGCTTTCATACTGCTTGGAATTTCATTCCAAACTTTAATTCCTGCAAATGATAGAGACTTTTGCCCTAATCTTGTTCTAGTTCTTGGAAGAAAGAAGTTGTTTTTGTGGCTCAATCTTGTCTTATGTGTATAGCAGTTTTTTATTAGGTTAAACTTATCTGAATTTGCAAATGATAATACATTATTGTGAATTTTGTACATTAGCTTTGCAGTTTCCAGAGAGTAAATATCCTTGAGTTTTAAGCATTTAGCTCAATAGAACAAAGGATTAGTATGCTCACGATATCCACTTCCAGTTAACAATCTGATGCTTCTTTTTTGCAGAATAAAGAGAGGTGCTAATGTTGATTTTGAAGCAGTTTCCCAACTACTTATGCAGTATTGTAGATGAGAGTATATGAGGCAGTGGTAAACAGATCTTAAGGTTTGCTCATCTACAAAGTGTTTAAATTGATTAAGGGCCCAAGATCCCCTTGCTACCTTTGAACATTGTTCCTTGATTTGTTGTTTCCAGTTTAGATTGTCGTCTATGAGAACACCTAGATACTTTATGTGATGTGATTGCTTGATTGCATTATTGTCTATTGATACTTTAAGTTCAGGTTTATTTTGTTTTGTTGTTGCTACCATAAACTCAGTTTTATTAAAGTTAATTGATAATTTATTCACCTTGAACCAATAGCTTACATTGACTAATTCATCATTAATATTTTGTTGCAGTGTTGAAACATTAGGATGGGAGAGAGTAAGGTTTGTATCATCTGCAAAAAGATGAATTGTGGAATTTGAGGCAAGTGGTAGATCATTGATATAAATATTAAATAACAACGGACCTAGAGTTGATCCCTGTGGAATACCGCAAATAACATCTCTTGACTTGGATTTATATTGATTTACAATTGTATACTGTTGACGGTCAGTCAGGTAACTTGCTAGTAACTGTAATGGTAATCCTCTAATTCCATACTTTTCTAGTTTCTTGATCAGTATTGTGTGATTGATGGTATCATATGCTTTTCTTGAATCTAAGAAAATAGAACATGTAATGAGCTTTTTATCCATATTGTCAAGTAGCTTATTGTAAATATCTAAAACAGCTTCATTTGTTGAGCAATTTTTCTTAAAACCATACTGGTTTGGACTAATCAAATTATTGCTCACAAAATAATTGTTTAGTTGATCAAGCAGACACTTTTCAAAAAGTTTGGCAAAAGGATTTAAAATAGAAATAGGGCGATAATTACTGCATAACTCTCTTTCGCCTTTTGTGAAAATTGGAACAACTTCAGTGGTTTTTAACACTTTTGGAAAATATCCTGTTGATATGCATGCATTAAAAATGTTAGTTAGAATTGGAGCTATAACAGAGCCTGACATTTTTATATACTTTGCAGGAATTCCATGTCTTCCTGTACTTTTTGATGGATTCATAGCTCTGATGTAATTTACTACTTCTTCTTCAACTATTGGTTCTAGAAAAAACGAATTGCAACTACTCTGAATCAAAGATGTGGCATTAAATTTGCCATCAATTATAGCTGGTGTTTTGATTGTAGATGCAAGGTTAACTCCTATCTCTATGAAATATTTATTGAACAAGTTACTGATGGCCTGTGGGCCTTGTGCACTTTCACTTTTGGAAGCATACATTTTATTAGGAATGTTATTTTTCTTCACATTTTTCAAGTGAATAATTTTATTTATAATTTTCCAAAGCGACAAGGTGTCATGCTTATTATCATTCACTAAATTTTTAATGTAAAGTCGTTTTGCATATTCCTTAATATGAGTCAGTTTATTTCTATAGACTTTGTATTGTGCCCATGTATTACTGCCATTTAATTTAAGGGCTCTTTTGTACAATAAATTTTTTTGCTGGATTGATATAAGGATTCCTTTGGATAACCATGATTTGTTTTTTAGTTTTGTTTCCTTTCTGCTTTGTTTTCGTAATGGTGCATGTATGTTTAATGTCTTATGAAAAATGTCAATAAACTTTTCAGTGTAGTTGTCAATGCATTCCTCTTTGATATCACCTAATAGCTCTATTCCTTCAGTTAATTTGTGTAGAAATTTTTCTACTTCAAAATTTTTTGTATCACGAATTAGGGTGACATTTGATTTTTCACTCTTGGGCAGGCTTAAATTAGAACACACCATTACTGGCAGGTGATCACTTACATCTTCCACCAGAATAAAACTTTTGTGTTCAGCCACTACATTGTTTGTATAAACATGATCTAAAAGAGTTGAGCTTGTAGTGGTTATTCTTGTTGGGTGTGTAATTAAGGGAATGCAGCCTAAGCTATATGTTAAATTCATGAAATCTTTAATATTGATATCAGAGTTACTTTTCAACAAATCTGCGTTGAAGTCTCCTCCGATATAATACATCAATTTTCTACTATTCATTTTTTCAATGGTTGATTCAAAACTCTTGCAAAACTCTGATAATTTCTGTTTAGGGTGTCTGTAAATTACTCCCACTATACATTTTTTGTTATTCCCCAAATCTAGTTGAATCCACATGTCTTCACAGTTAGGAATGTTTAAATCAAACTCCTTGCAAATTGAAATTGATAAAGACTCCTTAATAAAAAATCCTACTCCTCCCCATCTTGTAGTTGTGCCTTTGTGGTAAAAATGGTACCCACTTAACTTTGCATTGTATACCTGTAACAATTTAAGTTTGGTTTCATTTATAGCAATGATATCAGGTAAGATAGCATAATTTGTTAAAAGTTCATTCAATTTATCAAAATTTGCATTTAAGCTTCTTATATTCACGCAAAGCAAAGAAAATTTACACTTTTTGTTAAAAATATTGGCTTCGGCCTGTGAGCAGTATTTTGAGTCAACCAAACCAGAATTCAAATCATTTAGTAACCTTTTTATCTTGTTGTCTACCTGTAAGCATTTAGCTGGGAAAAACGAATTATTTGTGTGATTAATATCAAAGTTTAGTTTGTCATCATTTCTCATTTCATTTAAAAATTGCTTATCATCTAGGGTTTGAAAAGGAAACAATTCACTGTAACAATTTTGGCGGAGGTATGGTTCAGTAGAAGAACAAAGAGTGTGAAATTTATCATCTTCATTTTGCAAACAAAACGCGTCATCAACATTACATTCATTTGTAATGGTAGAAATTGATGCAGTAGAGTGACTTCGCTGGTATGTATTCATACAGCTTGGTTCTGAACAGCTCGAGTGGCTGTCATCTTTATTACTGTGTCCCTTATTTAAATTATAAGGGTCAAGATCATTTTGGGAGGTCATTTTTAATGCATTCATTTTACCATTATTTGTACAACAATATGTAGCCTATTGTAAGTTAGGCCACTAACTATTATTTGCAGTGTCTTCATTCACCATTAAATCCAAATCCTTTTCGTTTTTAATCGCAATGAGTTCTGCTTGATCAGTTTGTTTCACAAAGATGTTTCCGTTCGTTGTCCAGAAGTACTTAAATCCATTCTTTTTTGCCTTTTGTTTTGTTAGCCAAAATAGTTTTTTGTTAGCCAAAATTGCCTTTTGTTTTGTTAGCCAAAATAGTTTTCTGCGCGGTCTTGTAAGATTTTCGTTCACGTAGACCTTTTCAGTTCCTAGTACAGAGAAATTGACCAAGCTTGCCGTTCTAGTTGCTTTTCAGTTTGCATAGATTTTGTTACGCACATCACGGTTCGTAAAGCGTGCAATGATTGGTGGGCTTCGATTTTCTGGATTCTTGGCTGGCAAGCAATGCGACGTTGATATTTGCTCTGGGGTTAAACTGACATCAAGCAGCTTAGCCACCTCGATGACTATAGCATTGTATTTTCCCCATCCTGTACAGGAATCCCTACTATTTCTAGATTCTGTCTACGTCCGTATTGTTCTAAGCAATCTAACTTTTCCACCTCGCTCTCGCTTTGATTCTTCAGTTCTTTTGATTGCGATTTTAGTTCTTTGTTTTCCTTCAAAAGTTTATCGTAGCTTTCCTTCAGGCAATCGTATTTCTCACAAATAAACGACTGACTTTCCTTAACCACAACCAACTCAGCTTTCAATGCGTTTATTTCTGCATCGTAGACCTTTTTTAATGCATTGATGGCCTCATTTATCTTTTCGGTAACATATTTAGAATTTACTTCTTGGATTTGGGTTAGGCTTTTGCTTGTTCTACTGCGACTTCGTTTACCAGGTCTCATGATAGTTATTTTATGACGTAACAGTTCTCAAAATGGCTGAATTCAAGTGAAAAATGACTCGGGTGCTGACTGCTGAAGGAAAGCTAAAATCTTCAAAATTTTTTAAGTAAATACGGCAAGTCTGCTCACTTCTTTCTTCTGAAATTCGGTCAAAAGATTCTTTACTGATTTCGGAATAATTTAGTCTAATTTTGTTTGAATAACGTTTTCTCTTTTTAGCGAAAAAAGTGTTTAAATCTTGCTAGTTTAAGAGAAAAAAAAACACGTCCTCTCTCTATGAACTTCAGCGGAAAGCTGGATCTCGACTTAGTATTGACAAGCTACCATACAATGCAATTTCTTGGTCTGTTTAAAAAATCCAAACAGTACATGGTGGCAACATAAATAACGCAGCTAGTAATTTTTGGTCGGAGGCGTGTTGTTTTTATATTTTGTTTTGCGAACTGTCTGCCTCATTTGTTACAAACCTTGTACTATATCAGCCTACTATACAGTAACAGTATATAATCTATGATTCTTGCATCGATTGCTTGCACATGCGATTTTTGCGTCTGCTACTGTATCGTGAAGCCACAATTTTTGCATTCTCTTGCTATTGTTGTTTTTTTGTTTTCAGGAGTCTGTTGCACAAACAAGAATTGGATTGCTGCCAGCTATACCTAGAGCTTGCATTTCATGATTTCACAATCTGCATAATTTACAAATTTTGGAAATGCATGTAAATAATACCAATAATATAAAAATCAATTTGTCAATCCCTTGAGATGAGATAGCAAGAAGCCAGCATTTAACTAAGGGGCACTCGCTGCTAAAGCAGGTGAAAAAGCAGAAAAATAGCAGATTACAAAATGAAAAATAGGACTTGTTAAAAGATTATTAAGATTGTATTATACAGTGTTAAAGCATACTAATCAATATTAGGCACATCGATAAAGGCCATATTGAAAAAGTGTATTTTCAATTTAGTCTTGAACATTGAAATGCTGCTACTTTTCCAAATATCAAGAAGCAAATCATTCCAAACAGTAACTAAAGCATGTGAAAAAATTAATCCATGTTTGTTGTAGTCCCAATTGACTGTTGTTTTTTTTTTTCAACAAAAGCACATCGCAGTTACCACGAAAATCATAAGCTGTAAGCAGCAGATGGCTTATGCGGGTGTCGTTAAGTATGAGCTGCCGCTTTATTTTCGGCAGGTCTACGATTCGTGCATGAGCGCGCATGCATTCTCTTCTTCTCTCCAATCTAAGCTATTCCCCAGATCTAGCCCTAACTCTAATGAGTGCACGCATGAGAAGAGCAAGAGCGCGTGCATACACATAAACGAGTCGCAGAGATTCCAAAATAAAGCTGACGGCTTATACTTAACTACACCCGGCTTATGCAGGGCAATTCAAAATTATCTGTTGAAGGAAACCACAAGCACAACGCTACTGCACAATCACAATCGAAAAAAATTTTGTCACCCTTTTTTTAATTTCTGGCTGGGCCAGTAGATGTAGAGCCACCCAAATGTTACCGTACCTACTCCTATGTTGTTGTCAAGATTAATCACTATTCATACCAATATTACAAATGTACATCTCCATTTGAAAGCAACGGAATGATGACATTTGCATCAACTAGATGTCTGGGTAGTGGTGTAAGCTTACTTTGCACGGTTTGGGGCAGAGCCCTGGAAGCTTTAGCCCTTTTAATGTTTGTCAAGGGTAAAAATACAGCATTTCATCAGTCAATTAACATCATAGAATTTACAGAAAATGGACGGGCATAAAAATGGGTCTGGTATGGGTTTCAATTCTCGATGCAAAAAACAATTTTTTGGGTGTCGTTAAGTATATATAACCCTTTGCTTTTTTTCAGAAGCTCTGCCACCAGTGTATGACTGAGCACGTACGCTCTCTCTCCAGTTTAAGCTATTTCTCAAAGTCTAACCCTAAGCTATTACCCCTAAATTCAACCCTAAACTTAATGAGTGCTCTAATCTCAAATCTACGCTATTTCCAAAATCTAACCTTAACCTACCGGTATTCCCTAAAATCTAGCCCTATATAAGTAGGTATATAACTTTAATTACCGGTAGTGCAAAAATGACAGGTGAGAGCATGTGCGGTCATACACAGGTCTGAGGTCACAGAGCTTCTGTGCTAAAAGTGGACGGCTTAAACTTAAGGATATAGGCTATACGTGATTTTTTTAGGGGATAAGTTGAGTTCAGTCAGGGTACTTTAAATCTTTCAAGGTACCGGGTAGGAAGGCGGATTGAATTAGCCTATTCTACCACAAATACTGGGACATCTTTGGAGAGGTCCAACACACAAAGATATCAGATGTGTCCGAGTTCCTTAGGCTTCTCTATCTAGGGCATGGACACCCACAATATCACATACTACAACAGGAGCAATTGCTCTGAGCCCAATTTCGAGTTAAATCCACAACTACCATACTGTCAATTAGAAAAATACAGAAATGCTAAAAAATCTCTACCATCACATCATGGGGTAGCCCTGGCTTAATTTTTTGCTACAGTATTCATTTCTAGCAGGCCTACATTGTTTTGCTTTCTCACCCTGCCGCTTTGGGTGACTTTCAGCATTATTTTAAAGGGGTTACTGTCAGTAGCGTAGCCAGGGGGGGGCGGGGGGGGGCTCGAGCCTCCCCCATTGGCTTGTGAAGTATGCAAAATCGCATGATTTTTGTGTTTTTGAGGCCAATTTTCTGTGAAAAATGGAAAATAGCCCCCCCCCCATACGAAAAGAGCCCCCCCTCAAACGTTTTAACTTGCGAAATTTTGGCGAAGACCTTTTTTTTTTTTTTTGGAGATCACCTAATTTTGGGCGGAAAAAACGTCTGAATCTTGGATTTCGGCCGAAAAATCACTCTGAATTTTGGCGAAGACCTTTTTTTTTTTTTTTATTTTTATTTTTTGGAGATCACCTGATTTTGGGCGGAAAAAACCTTTGAATTTCCGATGTTTCCGAGACATTTCGTCCCAAATTTCGGACAAACCGTCTGAAACTGATTCAAGGTCAATGAAAATTCGAGTCAAGGTCGTTTGCACACTTCTCACTCTTTCAAAATAGCCCCCCCCTTTTCCAAATCCTGGCTACGCGCCTGGTTACTGTACTGGTAGCAACTGAACATTAATAAATTGGTACCGGTAAATAAATATGATGATGAACAAATGAGTAGGCCAACCATATTGATATTGTTATTAATCAAGTGTTTTATACACAAAACTAAACTAAATTCCCCAGAAAGTATCTTGCCTTTACCTACTAGCACTATAGATTAATACCAGTAACTACTCCTGAACTATTCAAACGACAGTGCGTCGCTATCGAGGAATTGAACCCCAATCCTCAGCTCTTCCTGACCTGTCCATCACGGTAATCTGAATTAATATGAACCTTCTGCAAAAGTTGGAAACAAGTGACACGCTTGAGCAATCACAGCGGCCAATCAGAAACGAGCTTTCTCCTTTTTCTCGTGATTTGTACTTTCTCTGCATTAAATGCTAATCCAGTGTACCTTAACTCCTTAAGGTACGAACGTGTACACGTTTTCTGCATTTGAAAGCCGAAGGATTAACGTACTTTTTTGCATTAAGAAGCCTTGATCCAAAACTAATCGGGTGAAAAATCAGACCCTAGATTTTATCGGCAGATTAATTTTTTAACTTTGCACATTTTCTGACTGTAGCTTTGGCTATTAAGTAGCTTGTTTACCAGTATCTCTTACCGATATAATGCAGCATCACTGCACCTGCAAAGCAGTGGCGGATTTAGGGGGGGGATGGGGCCCTAACGATTTCGATGAAACCCTAATGATCACCCCCCACCAGCCTAAACCTGACGATTTCGGCCGAAAAATCAGTCTCCATTTTGGTGAAGACCTTTTTTTTTTTTTTTTTTTTTTGGAGACCACCTGATTTTGGGCGCAAAAAACGTTTAAAATCCCGAAAAATCAGTTTCAATTTCGGTGAAGACCTTTTTTTTTTTGGAGACCACCTGATTTTGGGCGGAAAAAACGTTTCAAATCCCGAAAAATTAGTCTCAATTTCGGTGAAGACATTCGAATTTTTGAGGTTTTGTGCTTAAAGTTTTTATTATCCCCCTTACCAAAATTTTCTGGATCCGCCACTGCTGCAAAGTGCACCAGTAGGTTAAACCTTTTGAACTCAACTAGCCTACAGCAGCTATCTGGCTAAGATTACTAGTTTACGTTAACAACCAGTGGTGGGCAAGTTACTTTCTAAAAGTAACTAGTTACAAGTTACAGTTACTTGGCAAAAAAAGTAACTCAGTTACAGTAACAGTTACAAATTTGAAAAAGTAACTAGTTACAGTTACAGTTACAAGTTACAGTTACTTTTAGTTATTAAAAATTTGGACTAATAACAGGCCTGTCTGCACTTGGTTTTATGGATTGTGGGTTACTGTTTTGCAGTTTAAAATAAAAGGTTGGGATTTTGGGTTAGGGTTTAGTCTTTGAGTTTTAGGAAGGGTGTCAGCTGTCAGGCGGCACTGTATTGTAGCATCGTATCAGTACTGTACTGGTACGAGGCAGCTAGGTAACATAGACTCCTGAACACAAAAAGTATCTCATACGATACCGGTAATCAATGTGCTTCCAGTATACAACAGTTGGGTAACTTATGGGGGTTATTTAATCTGATATCAAACTCTTAAATCCAAACTCTAAAGCCTGAAAGCTGGTTTGAAAACGTGTTATCGATACCAGAACCTACCAGTTTAAGTGGAGGCAAGAGGACGGTGCAAATCAATACAGAACAACTGGAAGGTTGCCTCACACCCTTCCTAAAATTCAAAGACTAAACTCTTACCCAAAATCCCAACCTTTTATTTTAAACTGCAAAACTGTAATCCACAATCCATAAACCAAAACCGAACTTTAACTGCAAACTCCAAATACGAAATCTGGAAACTTAAACGTTAATCTTAAAGTTGACCCAGAAACTTGATCCAGAACCCCAAACACAATTTTACCATAACAGATGAGATAATCCCTAACCCCTCCGATTCTTCTTGCTCCAGCCTCTTGAACTAGGTTGCACTGATTAGAAATGCATTTCACTGAAATTGCAAACTAACAATGATTGCTAGTACACGTACAACTGTGCAATAGGCCTATTCAGCACTGAATCCCCAAACGGTTTCAATCACCAGAAAGCGAAGGTGGAAAACTACCACTGCCTTCACTTTAACCAGCAACCACATGTATAGTCCAGTGAACACAGTGAAGAAAATATGGATAAAAGGTTATGGTTGATCAGACATGCGACTGTGCGTCCTGTGTTGCCAGTGTAATACAATTATTTTGAATGGAATTCATAAAAAATCTGTAGTTTGCTTCAAAAAATGTAGTACAAAAAGTAACTGTAACTGTAACTTTTTTAGGGTTCTAAACTAGTAACTAGTTACGAATATCGTTACATCTGAAAAAAAGTAACAAAGTTACAGTTACAGTTACTAAAAAAGTAACTAGTTACAGTAACTAGTTACAATTGTAACTAGTTACTGCCCACCACTGTTAACAACGTGGTATATATTACGCCCTAGGTATGAGTACTACCAAGACGTAGACCTACCGTACCAACCCAAGGCGTACCGGTACCATACTGGTAGGCCTATTGGTACTGGTTTTGGTCTAAGCTAGTCCCCCTGGTCAGGACTGTGATCTGCATCGCCACACCACACATCAGTTTTAATTTTCAAATTTCTTAACTTGGAATAGACTAACCAAATGTTACATAACAACAAACAATTTATAATTCACTTTTGGGCCTATCGACCTAGGCTTCTTTTTTGCAAGTTTTTCCTCATAGAGCCGCAAATTGACCATTTTCATGTTAAACTAGGCTATTTTAAACCAACACGCATACTTTCACTTTTGAAAATCAACTTTTTTTCGACAAAACTTATGAACCTAATTTCAGCCTACCCCGAGACACCCGATTAGTTTTGGATCAAGGCTTCTTAATGCAAAAAAGTACGTTAATCCTTCGGCTTTCAAATGCAGAAAACGTGTACACGTTCGTACCTTAAGGTACATTGGATTAGCATTTAATGCAGAGAAAGTACAAATCACGAGAAAAAGGAAAAAGCTCGTTTTTGATTGGCCGCTGTGATTGCTCAAGCGTGTCACTTGTTTCCAACTTTTGCAGAAGGTTCATATCAATTCAGATTACCGTAATGGACAGACAGGTCAAGAAGAGCGGAGGGTTGGGGTTCGATTCCTCGATAGTGACGCATTGTCGTTTGGATAATTCAGGATTAGTTACCGGTATTAATCTATAGTGCTAGTAGGCTAAGGCAAGATACTTTCTGGAGAATTTAGTTTAGTTTTGTTTATAAAACAAAATTTTTTTATAAAACAGTAACCCCTTCAGCCCTTAAAATATGGCTGAAAGTCACCAGCATTACTGCCAAAGGGGCAGGTAAAGAAAGCAAAACAATGTAGGCCTGCTAGAAATGAATAGCAAAAAATTAAGCCAGGGATACCTCAATTCTTGAATAACCTTACCTGCTTACCTACAGTACCAGTTACTCAAGATATCGGTACCACATACCTGATTAGGCTCAAAGGTCACTCGGTCCTACTGATGCAGAATAGCTAGGCTCGAGTTTATCATTGTTTGTCAGAAATCAGTTCAGTTATGTAGGGTAGGGGTACTGAAGGGGTTGCATCGTATGCCTACTACAGTACCGGTACTAGAGCCTCAGAAGGTGGTTGCATGTACCCGGGTTCGAGCTTGGGGGTACAGGTTCAAGGGATACTAATAGTAATCTGTGCAGTGTGACAGCCATATCCAGTAGCCTACTGGCAGGCTGGTAGGCTAGTTCCAGACATGCTGGACCTATAGGGTGGCAATGCTAATAGCCAGATGCTTCAGGTTTCAATCACGTAATGGTAGGAATTTTCTGGCATTTCTGTCTTTTTCTAACTGACAGTGTGGCAGTTGTGGATTTAATTCGGAATTGGGCTCAGAGCAATTGCAGGCTGGTAAGCTAGTTCCAGACATGCTGGACCTATAGGGTGGCAATGCTAATAGCCAGATGCTTCAGGTTTCAATCACGTAATGGTAGGAATTTTCTGGCATTTCTGTCTTTTTCTAACTGACAGTGTGGCAGTTGTGGATTTAATTCGGAATTGGGCTCAGAGCAATTGCTCCTGTTGTAGTATCTGATATTGTGGGTGTTCATGCCCTAGATAGAGCAAGGCACTCGAACACATCTGATATCTTCGTGTTGGATCTCTCCAAAGATGTCCCAGTATTTGTGGTGGGATAGGCTAATTCAATCCACCTTCCTACCCGGTACTTCAAAAGATTTAAAGTACCCCGACTGAACTCAACTCATCCCCTAAAAAAATTGCATAGGTGTTTAAGTTTAACTTCAAGCCATTCGCTTTTTTTCACAGAAGCTCTGCAACCTGTGTATGAGCGCGCACGCACTCTCCTGTCATTTCTGCCTTAATTAGGGTTATATAGGGTTAGATTTTGGGGAATAGCTTAGATCTGAGATTGGAGCACTCACTAGGTTTAGGGTTAGATTTTGAGGGAATAGCTTAGGGTTAGACTGTGAGAAATGGCTTGGATTGGAGAGAGAGCGTGCGTGCTCAGTCATACACTGGTGGCAGAGCTTCCGAAAAAAAGCGGGGAGAGGCTTATACGTATATACTTAACGACATCCAAAAAATTGTTTGCACCGAGAATTGAAACCCATACCAGACCCATTTTTATGCCTGTCCATTTTTCTGTGAATTCTATGATGTTAATTGACTGATTAAATGCTGTATTTTTACCCTTGACGAACATTGAAAGGGCTAAAGCTTTCAGGGCTCTGCCTCAAATCATGCAGGGTAAGCTTACAGCACTACCCGTACAAAGGTGTACATCTAATAGATGCAAATGTCATTATTCTGTTGCTTTCAAATGGAGATGTACATTCGTAATATTGAGATGAATAGTGATTATTCTCGACAACAACATAGGACTAGGTACGGTAATATTTGGGCTGCTCTACATCTACTGGCCCAGCCAAAAATTGAAAAACGGGGTGACAAAACTTTTTTGCGATTGATTGTGATTGTGCAGTAGCATTGTGCTTCTGGTTACCTTCAACATTAATTCTGAATTGCCCTGCTTCAGCCATCTGCTGCTTACAGCTTATGATTTTTGTGGTAACTGCAATGTGCTTTTGTTGAAAAAAAAAACAGTCAATTGGACTACAACAAATGCGGATCAATTTTTTTACATGCTTTAGTTACTGTTTGGAATGATTTGCCTCTTGATATTCGGAAAAGTAGCAGCATTTCATTGTTTAAGAATAGATTGAAAATATATACACTATTTTAATGTGGCCTATCAATGTGCCTAATATGGATTAGTATGCTTTAACACTGTATAATATAATCTTAATAACCTTTTAACAAGTCCTATTTTTCTGCTTTTTCACCTGCTTTAGCAGCAAGTACCCCTTTGTCAAATCTTAGCTTCTTGCTATCTTATCTCAAGGGATCGACAAATTGCTTTTTATTATTAGTGGTATTATTTATATGCAGTTCCAAAATTTGTAAATTATGCTGATAGTGAAATCATGACATGCAAGCTCTAGCTATAGCTGGCAGCAGTCCAATTCTTGTTTGTGCAGCAAACTCCTGAAAAAAAAATAGCAAGAGAATGCAAAAATTGTGGTTTCACGATACAGTAGCAGATGCAAAAATCCATAGGTGGGCATGAGTCCGTTAATCCGTTAATAACAAAGCTAACTTTTTCATTAACTCGTTAATTCGTTAAAAAGTTTTTTGTGTTAATGGATTAAATTAACTTTCGTTAAGTTCTGTTAACTTCCCTTAAGGTTTTTATTGTTAATATCTTGCACAATTCATTCATTGTACCGGTACAAACCAGTTTGCAGTGGTAACACTTGTTGCATATTAGCACGAGCTTTATACAAGAGTGCGAGGAAAGGAGCTCTTTTTTGTGGCAAATAATAAGCTGCAGCCCATTAATTATCGCTGTTCACAATTTCCAAAGATTTTCCGATCGTAACTTTGTTAGTGCATTCGAATCTATTTTATCTTGAAATTAGATTAAACTGTAAAATGTAACTTCCAAAACACAAAAAGACCACAATAGCAATAAATAATTCCTTACAATCAACTCAACAGTGTCAATACGTGTTCTAAAAGCAATAGAATCAAAAGAAATGTAAATTACTTGCAAAATATTAACGGACTTTATTAACTTCCGTTAATTAAAGCTAAAAATAACGGATTAATGTTAACGGAGGTATGAAGTTTGTTAACGAACTAGTGGTGAACGAAGCTAACGTTTTGCGTTAACTTGCCCACCTATGCAAAAATCACATCTGCAAGCAATCGATGCAAGAATCATAGATTATATACTGTTACTGTATAATAGGCTGTCATAGTACAAGGTTTATAACAAATGAGGCAGACAATTCGTAAACAAAATATAAAAATTGAAGAGCCCCTGATTCATTAATAATAATAGGATCTCTATCTGTTGAAGGAAACCACAAGCACAACGCTACTGCACAATCACAATCGAAAAAAATTTTGTCACCCTTTTTTTAATTTCTGGCTGGGCCAGTAGATGTAGAGCCACCCAAATGTTACCGTACCTACTCCTATGTTGTTGTCAAGATTAATCACTATTCATACCAATATTACAAATGTACATCTCCATTTGAAAGCAACGGAATGATGACATTTGCATCAACCAGATGTCTGGGTAGTGGTGTAAGCTTACTTTGCACGGTTTGGGGCAGAGCCCTGGAAGCTTTAGCCCTTTTAATGTTTGTCAAGGGTAAAAATACAGCATTTCATCAGTCAATTAACATCATAGAATTTACAGAAAATGGACGGGCATAAAAATGGGTCTGGTATGGGTTTCAATTCTCGATGCAAAAAACAATTTTTTGGGTGTCGTTAAGTATATATAACCCTTTGCTTTTTTTCAGAAGCTCTGCCACCAGTGTATGACTGAGCACGTACGCTCTCTCTCCAGTTTAAGCTATTTCTCAAAGTCTAACCCTAAGCTATTACCCCTAAATTCAACCCTAAACTTAATGAGTGCTCTAATCTCAAATCTAAGCTATTTCCAAAATCTAACCTTAACCTACCGGTATTCCCTAAAATCTAGCCCTATATAAGTAGGTATATAACTTTAATTACCGGTAGTGCAAAAATGACAGGTGAGAGCATGTGCGGTCATACACAGGTCTGAGGTCACAGAGCTTCTGTGCTAAAAGTGGACGGCTTAAACTTAAGGATATAGGCTATACGTGATTTTCTTAGGGGATAAGTTGAGTTCAGTCAGGGTACTTTAAATCTTTCAAGGTACCGGGTAGGAAGGCGGATTGAATTAGCCTATTCTACCACAAATACTGGGACATCTTTGGAGAGGTCCAACACACAAAGATATCAGATGTGTCCGAGTTCCTTAGGCTTCTCTATCTAGGGCATGGACACCCACAATATCACATACTACAACAGGAGCAATTGCTCTGAGCCCAATTTCGAGTTAAATCCACAACTACCATACTGTCAATTAGAAAAATACAGAAATGCTAAAAAATCTCTACCATCACATCATGGGGTAGCCCTGGCTTAATTTTTTGCTACAGTATTCATTTCTAGCAGGCCTACATTGTTTTGCTTTCTCACCCTGCCGCTTTGGGTGACTTTCAGCATTATTTTAAAGGGGTTACTGTCAGTAGCGTAGCCAGGGGGGGGCGGGGGGGGCTCGAGCCTCCCCCATTGGCTTGTGAAGTATGCAAAATCGCATGATTTTTGTGTTTTTGAGGCCAATTTTCTGTGAAAAATGGAAAATAGCCCCCCCCCATACGAAAAGAGCCCCCCCTCAAACGTTTTAACTTGCGAAATTTTGGCGAAGACCTTTTTTTTTTTTTTTGGAGATCACCTAATTTTGGGCGGAAAAAACGTCTGAATCTTGGATTTCGGCCGAAAAATCACTCTGAATTTTGGCGAAGACCTTTTTTTTTTTTTTTATTTTTATTTTTTGGAGATCACCTGATTTTGGGCGGAAAAAACCTTTGAATTTCCGATGTTTCCGAGACATTTCGTCCCAAATTTCGGACAAACCGTCTGAAACTGATTCAAGGTCAATGAAAATTCGAGTCAAGGTCGTTTGCACACTTCTCACTCTTTCAAAATAGCCCCCCCCTTTTCCAAATCCTGGCTACGCGCCTGGTTACTGTACTGGTAGCAACTGAACATTAATAAATTGGTACCGGTAAATAAATATGATGATGAACAACTGAGTAGGCCAACCATATTGATATTGTTATTAATCAAGTGTTTTATACACAAAACTAAACTAAATTCCCCAGAAAGTATCTTGCCTTTACCTACTAGCACTATAGATTAATACCAGTAACTACTCCTGAACTATTCAAACGACAGTGCGTCGCTATCGAGGAATTGAACCCCAATCCTCAGCTCTTCCTGACCTGTCCATCACGGTAATCTGAATTAATATGAACCTTCTGCAAAAGTTGGAAACAAGTGACACGCTTGAGCAATCACAGCGGCCAATCAGAAACGAGCTTTCTCCTTTTTCTCGTGATTTGTACTTTCTCTGCATTAAATGCTAATCCAGTGTACCTTAACTCCTTAAGGTACGAACGTGTACACGTTTTCTGCATTTGAAAGCCGAAGGATTAACGTACTTTTTTGCATTAAGAAGCCTTGATCCAAAACTAATCGGGTGAAAAATCAGACCCTAGATTTTATCGGCAGATTAATTTTTTAACTTTGCACATTTTCTGACTGTAGCTTTGGCTATTAAGTAGCTTGTTTACCAGTATCTCTTACCGATATAATGCAGCATCACTGCACCTGCAAAGCAGTGGCGGATTTAGGGGGGGGATGGGGCCCTAACGATTTCGATGAAACCCTAATGATCACCCCCCACCAGCCTAAACCTGACGATTTCGGCCGAAAAATCAGTCTCCATTTTGGTGAAGACCTTTTTTTTTTTTTTTTTTTTTTTTGGAGACCACCTGATTTTGGGCGCAAAAAACGTTTAAAATCCCGAAAAATCAGTTTCAATTTCGGTGAAGACCTTTTTTTTTTTGGAGACCACCTGATTTTGGGCGGAAAAAACGTTTCAAATCCCGAAAAATTAGTCTCAATTTCGGTGAAGACATTCGAATTTTTGAGGTTTTGTGCTTAAAGTTTTTATTATCCCCCTTACCAAAATTTTCTGGATCCGCCACTGCTGCAAAGTGCACCAGTAGGTTAAACCTTTTGAACTCAACTAGCCTACAGCAGCTATCTGGCTAAGATTACTAGTTTACGTTAACAACCAGTGGTGGGCAAGTTACTTTCTAAAAGTAACTAGTTACAAGTTACAGTTACTTGGCAAAAAAAGTAACTCAGTTACAGTAACAGTTACAAATTTGAAAAAGTAACTAGTTACAGTTACAGTTACAAGTTACAGTTACTTTTAGTTATTAAAAATTTGGACTAATAACAGGCCTGTCTGCACTTGGTTTTATGGATTGTGGGTTACTGTTTTGCAGTTTAAAATAAAAGGTTGGGATTTTGGGTTAGGGTTTAGTCTTTGAGTTTTAGGAAGGGTGTCAGCTGTCAGGCGGCACTGTATTGTAGCATCGTATCAGTACTGTACTGGTACGAGGCAGCTAGGTAACATAGACTCCTGAACACAAAAAGTATCTCATACGATACCGGTAATCAATGTGCTTCCAGTATACAACAGTTGGGTAACTTATGGGGGTTATTTAATCTGATATCAAACTCTTAAACCCAAACTCTAAAGCCTGAAAGCTGGTTTGAAAACGTGTTATCGATACCAGAACCTACCAGTTTAAGTGGAGGCAAGAGGACGGTGCAAATCAATACAGAACAACTGGAAGGTTGCCTCACACCCTTCCTAAAATTCAAAGACTAAACTCTTACCCAAAATCCCAACCTTTTATTTTAAACTGCAAAACTGTAATCCACAATCCATAAACCAAAACCGAACTTTAACTGCAAACTCCAAATACGAAATCTGGAAACTTAAACGTTAATCTTAAAGTTGACCCAGAAACTTGATCCAGAACCCCAAACACAATTTTACCATAACAGATGAGATAATCCCTAACCCCTCCGATTCTTCTTGCTCCAGCCTCTTGAACTAGGTTGCACTGATTAGAAATGCATTTCACTGAAATTGCAAACTAACAATGATTGCTAGTACACGTACAACTGTGCAATAGGCCTATTCAGCACTGAATCCCCAAACGGTTTCAATCACCAGAAAGCGAAGGTGGAAAACTACCACTGCCTTCACTTTAACCAGCAACCACATGTATAGTCCAGTGAACACAGTGAAGAAAATATGGATAAAAGGTTATGGTTGATCAGACATGCGACTGTGCGTCCTGTGTTGCCAGTGTAATACAATTATTTTGAATGGAATTCATAAAAAATCTGTAGTTTGCTTCAAAAAATGTAGTACAAAAAGTAACTGTAACTGTAACTTTTTTAGGGTTCTAAACTAGTAACTAGTTACGAATATCGTTACATCTGAAAAAAAGTAACAAAGTTACAGTTACAGTTACTAAAAAAGTAACTAGTTACAGTAACTAGTTACAATTGTAACTAGTTACTGCCCACCACTGTTAACAACGTGGTATATATTACGCCCTAGGTATGAGTACTACCAAGACGTAGACCTACCGTACCAACCCAAGGCGTACCGGTACCATACTGGTAGGCCTATTGGTACTGGTTTTGGTCTAAGCTAGTCCCCCTGGTCAGGACTGTGATCTGCATCGCCACACCACACATCAGTTTTAATTTTCAAATTTCTTAACTTGGAATAGACTAACCAAATGTTACATAACAACAAACAATTTATAATTCACTTTTGGGCCTATCGACCTAGGCTTCTTTTTTGCAAGTTTTTCCTCATAGAGCCGCAAATTGACCATTTTCATGTTAAACTAGGCTATTTTAAACCAACACGCATACTTTCACTTTTGAAAATCAACTTTTTTTCGACAAAACTTATGAACCTAATTTCAGCCTACCCCGAGACACCCGATTAGTTTTGGATCAAGGCTTCTTAATGCAAAAAAGTACGTTAATCCTTCGGCTTTCAAATGCAGAAAACGTGTACACGTTCGTACCTTAAGGTACATTGGATTAGCATTTAATGCAGAGAAAGTACAAATCACGAGAAAAAGGAAAAAGCTCGTTTTTGATTGGCCGCTGTGATTGCTCAAGCGTGTCACTTGTTTCCAACTTTTGCAGAAGGTTCATATCAATTCAGATTACCGTAATGGACAGACAGGTCAAGAAGAGCGGAGGGTTGGGGTTCGATTCCTCGATAGTGACGCATTGTCGTTTGGATAATTCAGGATTAGTTACCGGTATTAATCTATAGTGCTAGTAGGCTAAGGCAAGATACTTTCTGGAGAATTTAGTTTAGTTTTGTTTATAAAACAAAATTTTTTTATAAAACAGTAACCCCTTCAGCCCTTAAAATATGGCTGAAAGTCACCAGCATTACTGCCAAAGGGGCAGGTAAAGAAAGCAAAACAATGTAGGCCTGCTAGAAATGAATAGCAAAAAATTAAGCCAGGGATACCTCAATTCTTGAATAACCTTACCTGCTTACCTACAGTACCAGTTACTCAAGATATCGGTACCACATACCTGATTAGGCTCAAAGGTCACTCGGTCCTACTGATGCAGAATAGCTAGGCTCGAGTTTATCATTGTTTGTCAGAAATCAGTTCAGTTATGTAGGGTAGGGGTACTGAAGGGGTTGCATCGTATGCCTACTACAGTACCGGTACTAGAGCCTCAGAAGGTGGTTGCATGTACCCGGGTTCGAGCTTGGGGGTACAGGTTCAAGGGATACTAATAGTAATCTGTGCAGTGTGACAGCCATATCCAGTAGCCTACTGGCAGGCTGGTAGGCTAGTTCCAGACATGCTGGACCTATAGGGTGGCAATGCTAATAGCCAGATGCTTCAGGTTTCAATCACGTAATGGTAGGAATTTTCTGGCATTTCTGTCTTTTTCTAACTGACAGTGTGGCAGTTGTGGATTTAATTCGGAATTGGGCTCAGAGCAATTGCAGGCTGGTAAGCTAGTTCCAGACATGCTGGACCTATAGGGTGGCAATGCTAATAGCCAGATGCTTCAGGTTTCAATCACGTAATGGTAGGAATTTTCTGGCATTTCTGTCTTTTTCTAACTGACAGTGTGGCAGTTGTGGATTTAATTCGGAATTGGGCTCAGAGCAATTGCTCCTGTTGTAGTATCTGATATTGTGGGTGTTCATGCCCTAGATAGAGCAAGGCACTCGAACACATCTGATATCTTCGTGTTGGATCTCTCCAAAGATGTCCCAGTATTTGTGGTGGGATAGGCTAATTCAATCCACCTTCCTACCCGGTACTTCAAAAGATTTAAAGTACCCCGACTGAACTCAACTCATCCCCTAAAAAAATTGCATAGGTGTTTAAGTTTAACTTCAAGCCATTCGCTTTTTTTCACAGAAGCTCTGCAACCTGTGTATGAGCGCGCACGCACTCTCCTGTCATTTCTGCCTTAATTAGGGTTATATAGGGTTAGATTTTGGGGAATAGCTTAGATCTGAGATTGGAGCACTCACTAGGTTTAGGGTTAGATTTTGAGGGAATAGCTTAGGGTTAGACTGTGAGAAATGGCTTGGATTGGAGAGAGAGCGTGCGTGCTCAGTCATACACTGGTGGCAGAGCTTCCGAAAAAAAGCGGGGAGAGGCTTATACGTATATACTTAACGACATCCAAAAAATTGTTTGCACCGAGAATTGAAACCCATACCAGACCCATTTTTATGCCTGTCCATTTTTCTGTGAATTCTATGATGTTAATTGACTGATTCAATGCTGTATTTTTACCCTTGACGAACATTGAAAGGGCTAAAGCTTTCAGGGCTCTGCCTCAAATCATGCAGGGTAAGCTTACAGCACTACCCGTACAAAGGTGTACATCTAATAGATGCAAATGTCATTATTCTGTTGCTTTCAAATGGAGATGTACATTCGTAATATTGAGATGAATAGTGATTATTCTTGACAACAACATAGGACTAGGTACGGTAATATTTGGGCTGCTCTACATCTACTGGCCCAGCCAAAAATTGAAAAACGGGGTGACAAAACTTTTTTGCGATTGATTGTGATTGTGCAGTAGCATTGTGCTTCTGGTTACCTTCAACATTAATTCTGAATTGCCCTGCTTCAGCCATCTGCTGCTTACAGCTTATGATTTTTGTGGTAACTGCAATGTGCTTTTGTTGAAAAAAAAAACAGTCAATTGGACTACAACAAATGCGGATCAATTTTTTTACATGCTTTAGTTACTGTTTGGAATGATTTGCCTCTTGATATTCGGAAAAGTAGCAGCATTTCATTGTTTAAGAATAGATTGAAAATATATACACTATTTTAATGTGGCCTATCAATGTGCCTAATATGGATTAGTATGCTTTAACACTGTATAATATAATCTTAATAACCTTTTAACAAGTCCTATTTTTCTGCTTTTTCACCTGCTTTAGCAGCAAGTACCCCTTTGTCAAATCTTAGCTTCTTGCTATCTTATCTCAAGGGATCGACAAATTGCTTTTTATTATTAGTGGTATTATTTATATGCAGTTCCAAAATTTGTAAATTATGCTGATAGTGAAATCATGACATGCAAGCTCTAGCTATAGCTGGCAGCAGTCCAATTCTTGTTTGTGCAGCAAACTCCTGAAAAAAAAAATAGCAAGAGAATGCAAAAATTGTGGTTTCACGATACAGTAGCAGATGCAAAAATCCATAGGTGGGCATGAGTCCGTTAATCCGTTAATAACAAAGCTAACTTTTTCATTAACTCGTTAATTCGTTAAAAAGTTTTTTGTGTTAATGGATTAAATTAACTTTCGTTAAGTTCTGTTAACTTCCCTTAAGGTTTTTATTGTTAATATCTTGCACAATTCATTCATTGTACCGGTACAAACCAGTTTGCAGTGGTAACACTTGTTGCATATTAGCACGAGCTTTATACAAGAGTGCGAGGAAAGGAGCTCTTTTTTGTGGCAAATAATAAGCTGCAGCCCATTAATTATCGCTGTTCACAATTTCCAAAGATTTTCCGATCGTAACTTTGTTAGTGCATTCGAATCTATTTTATCTTGAAATTAGATTAAACTGTAAAATGTAACTTCCAAAACACAAAAAGACCACAATAGCAATAAATAATTCCTTACAATCAACTCAACAGTGTCAATACGTGTTCTAAAAGCAATAGAATAAAAAGAAATGTAAATTACTTGCAAAATATTAACGGACTTTATTAACTTCCGTTAATTAAAGCTAAAAATAACGGATTAATGTTAACGGAGGTATGAAGTTTGTTAACGAACTAGTGGTGAACGAAGCTAACGTTTTGCGTTAACTTGCCCACCTATGCAAAAATCACATCTGCAAGCAATCGATGCAAGAATCATAGATTATATACTGTTACTGTATAATAGGCTGTCATAGTACAAGGTTTATAACAAATGAGGCAGACAATTCGTAAACAAAATATAAAAATTGAAGAGCCCCTGATTCATTAATAATAATAGGATCTCTATCTGTTGAAGGAAACCACAAGCACAACGCTACTGCACAATCACAATCGAAAAAAATTTTGTCACCCTTTTTTTAATTTCTGGCTGGGCCAGTAGATGTAGAGCCACCCAAATGTTACCGTACCTACTCCTATGTTGTTGTCAAGATTAATCACTATTCATACCAATATTACAAATGTACATCTCCATTTGAAAGCAACGGAATGATGACATTTGCATCAACTAGATGTCTGGGTAGTGGTGTAAGCTTACTTTGCACGGTTTGGGGCAGAGCCCTGGAAGCTTTAGCCCTTTTAATGTTTGTCAAGGGTAAAAATACAGCATTTCATCAGTCAATTAACATCATAGAATTTACAGAAAATGGACGGGCATAAAAATGGGTCTGGTATGGGTTTCAATTCTCGATGCAAAAAACAATTTTTTGGGTGTCGTTAAGTATATATAACCCTTTGCTTTTTTTCAGAAGCTCTGCCACCAGTGTATGACTGAGCACGTACGCTCTCTCTCCAGTTTAAGCTATTTCTCAAAGTCTAACCCTAAGCTATTACCCCTAAATTCAACCCTAAACTTAATGAGTGCTCTAATCTCAAATCTAAGCTATTTCCAAAATCTAACCTTAACCTACCGGTATTCCCTAAAATCTAGCCCTATATAAGTAGGTATATAACTTTAATTACCGGTAGTGCAAAAATGACAGGTGAGAGCATGTGCGGTCATACACAGGTCTGAGGTCACAGAGCTTCTGTGCTAAAAGTGGACGGCTTAAACTTAAGGATATAGGCTATACGTGATTTTTTTAGGGGATAAGTTGAGTTCAGTCAGGGTACTTTAAATCTTTCAAGGTACCGGGTAGGAAGGCGGATTGAATTAGCCTATTCTACCACAAATACTGGGACATCTTTGGAGAGGTCCAACACACAAAGATATCAGATGTGTCCGAGTTCCTTAGGCTTCTCTATCTAGGGCATGGACACCCACAATATCACATACTACAACAGGAGCAATTGCTCTGAGCCCAATTTCGAGTTAAATCCACAACTACCATACTGTCAATTAGAAAAATACAGAAATGCTAAAAAATCTCTACCATCACATCATGGGGTAGCCCTGGCTTAATTTTTTGCTACAGTATTCATTTCTAGCAGGCCTACATTGTTTTGCTTTCTCACCCTGCCGCTTTGGGTGACTTTCAGCATTATTTTAAAGGGGTTACTGTCAGTAGCGTAGCCAGGGGGGGGCGGGGGGGGCTCGAGCCTCCCCCATTGGCTTGTGAAATATGCAAAATCGCATGATTTTTGTGTTTTTGAGGCCAATTTTCTGTGAAAAATGGAAAATAGCCCCCCCCCATACGAAAAGAGCCCCCCCTCAAACGTTTTAACTTGCGAAATTTTGGCGAAGACCTTTTTTTTTTTTTTTGGAGATCACCTAATTTTGGGCGGAAAAAACGTCTGAATCTTGGATTTCGGCCGAAAAATCACTCTGAATTTTGGCGAAGACCTTTTTTTTTTTTTTTATTTTTATTTTTTGGAGATCACCTGATTTTGGGCGGAAAAAACCTTTGAATTTCCGATGTTTCCGAGACATTTCGTCCCAAATTTCGGACAAACCGTCTGAAACTGATTCAAGGTCAATGAAAATTCGAGTCAAGGTCGTTTGCACACTTCTCACTCTTTCAAAATAGCCCCCCCCTTTTCCAAATCCTGGCTACGCGCCTGGTTACTGTACTGGTAGCAACTGAACATTAATAAATTGGTACCGGTAAATAAATATGATGATGAACAACTGAGTAGGCCAACCATATTGATATTGTTATTAATCAAGTGTTTTATACACAAAACTAAACTAAATTCCCCAGAAAGTATCTTGCCTTTACCTACTAGCACTATAGATTAATACCAGTAACTACTCCTGAACTATTCAAACGACAGTGCGTCGCTATCGAGGAATTGAACCCCAATCCTCAGCTCTTCCTGACCTGTCCATCACGGTAATCTGAATTAATATGAACCTTCTGCAAAAGTTGGAAACAAGTGACACGCTTGAGCAATCACAGCGGCCAATCAGAAACGAGCTTTCTCCTTTTTCTCGTGATTTGTACTTTCTCTGCATTAAATGCTAATCCAGTGTACCTTAACTCCTTAAGGTACGAACGTGTACACGTTTTCTGCATTTGAAAGCCGAAGGATTAACGTACTTTTTTGCATTAAGAAGCCTTGATCCAAAACTAATCGGGTGAAAAATCAGACCCTAGATTTTATCGGCAGATTAATTTTTTAACTTTGCACATTTTCTGACTGTAGCTTTGGCTATTAAGTAGCTTGTTTACCAGTATCTCTTACCGATATAATGCAGCATCACTGCACCTGCAAAGCAGTGGCGGATTTAGGGGGGGGATGGGGCCCTAACGATTTCGATGAAACCCTAATGATCACCCCCCACCAGCCTAAACCTGACGATTTCGGCCGAAAAATCAGTCTCCATTTTGGTGAAGACCTTTTTTTTTTTTTTTTTTTTTTTGGAGACCACCTGATTTTGGGCGCAAAAAACGTTTAAAATCCCGAAAAATCAGTTTCAATTTCGGTGAAGACCTTTTTTTTTTTGGAGACCACCTGATTTTGGGCGGAAAAAACGTTTCAAATCCCGAAAAATTAGTCTCAATTTCGGTGAAGACATTCGAATTTTTGAGGTTTTGTGCTTAAAGTTTTTATTATCCCCCTTACCAAAATTTTCTGGATCCGCCACTGCTGCAAAGTGCACCAGTAGGTTAAACCTTTTGAACTCAACTAGCCTACAGCAGCTATCTGGCTAAGATTACTAGTTTACGTTAACAACCAGTGGTGGGCAAGTTACTTTCTAAAAGTAACTAGTTACAAGTTACAGTTACTTGGCAAAAAAAGTAACTCAGTTACAGTAACAGTTACAAATTTGAAAAAGTAACTAGTTACAGTTACAGTTACAAGTTACAGTTACTTTTAGTTATTAAAAATTTGGACTAATAACAGGCCTGTCTGCACTTGGTTTTATGGATTGTGGGTTACTGTTTTGCAGTTTAAAATAAAAGGTTGGGATTTTGGGTTAGGGTTTAGTCTTTGAGTTTTAGGAAGGGTGTCAGCTGTCAGGCGGCACTGTATTGTAGCATCGTATCAGTACTGTACTGGTACGAGGCAGCTAGGTAACATAGACTCCTGAACACAAAAAGTATCTCATACGATACCGGTAATCAATGTGCTTCCAGTATACAACAGTTGGGTAACTTATGGGGGTTATTTAATCTGATATCAAACTCTTAAACCCAAACTCTAAAGCCTGAAAGCTGGTTTGAAAACGTGTTATCGATACCAGAACCTACCAGTTTAAGTGGAGGCAAGAGGACGGTGCAAATCAATACAGAACAACTGGAAGGTTGCCTCACACCCTTCCTAAAATTCAAAGACTAAACTCTTACCCAAAATCCCAACCTTTTATTTTAAACTGCAAAACTGTAATCCACAATCCATAAACCAAAACCGAACTTTAACTGCAAACTCCAAATACGAAATCTGGAAACTTAAACGTTAATCTTAAAGTTGACCCAGAAACTTGATCCAGAACCCCAAACACAATTTTACCATAACAGATGAGATAATCCCTAACCCCTCCGATTCTTCTTGCTCCAGCCTCTTGAACTAGGTTGCACTGATTAGAAATGCATTTCACTGAAATTGCAAACTAACAATGATTGCTAGTACACGTACAACTGTGCAATAGGCCTATTCAGCACTGAATCCCCAAACGGTTTCAATCACCAGAAAGCGAAGGTGGAAAACTACCACTGCCTTCACTTTAACCAGCAACCACATGTATAGTCCAGTGAACACAGTGAAGAAAATATGGATAAAAGGTTATGGTTGATCAGACATGCGACTGTGCGTCCTGTGTTGCCAGTGTAATACAATTATTTTGAATGGAATTCATAAAAAATCTGTAGTTTGCTTCAAAAAATGTAGTACAAAAAGTAACTGTAACTGTAACTTTTTTAGGGTTCTAAACTAGTAACTAGTTACGAATATCGTTACATCTGAAAAAAAGTAACAAAGTTACAGTTACAGTTACTAAAAAAGTAACTAGTTACAGTAACTAGTTACAATTGTAACTAGTTACTGCCCACCACTGTTAACAACGTGGTATATATTACGCCCTAGGTATGAGTACTACCAAGACGTAGACCTACCGTACCAACCCAAGGCGTACCGGTACCATACTGGTAGGCCTATTGGTACTGGTTTTGGTCTAAGCTAGTCCCCCTGGTCAGGACTGTGATCTGCATCGCCACACCACACATCAGTTTTAATTTTCAAATTTCTTAACTTGGAATAGACTAACCAAATGTTACATAACAACAAACAATTTATAATTCACTTTTGGGCCTATCGACCTAGGCTTCTTTTTTGCAAGTTTTTCCTCATAGAGCCGCAAATTGACCATTTTCATGTTAAACTAGGCTATTTTAAACCAACACGCATACTTTCACTTTTGAAAATCAACTTTTTTTCGACAAAACTTATGAACCTAATTTCAGCCTACCCCGAGACACCCGATTAGTTTTGGATCAAGGCTTCTTAATGCAAAAAAGTACGTTAATCCTTCGGCTTTCAAATGCAGAAAACGTGTACACGTTCGTACCTTAAGGTACATTGGATTAGCATTTAATGCAGAGAAAGTACAAATCACGAGAAAAAGGAAAAAGCTCGTTTTTGATTGGCCGCTGTGATTGCTCAAGCGTGTCACTTGTTTCCAACTTTTGCAGAAGGTTCATATCAATTCAGATTACCGTAATGGACAGACAGGTCAAGAAGAGCGGAGGGTTGGGGTTCGATTCCTCGATAGTGACGCATTGTCGTTTGGATAATTCAGGATTAGTTACCGATATTAATCTATAGTGCTAGTAGGCTAAGGCAAGATACTTTCTGGAGAATTTAGTTTAGTTTTGTTTATAAAACAAAATTTTTTTATAAAACAGTAACCCCTTCAGCCCTTAAAATATGGCTGAAAGTCACCAGCATTACTGCCAAAGGGGCAGGTAAAGAAAGCAAAACAATGTAGGCCTGCTAGAAATGAATAGCAAAAAATTAAGCCAGGGATACCTCAATTCTTGAATAACCTTACCTGCTTACCTACAGTACCAGTTACTCAAGATATCGGTACCACATACCTGATTAGGCTCAAAGGTCACTCGGTCCTACTGATGCAGAATAGCTAGGCTCGAGTTTATCATTGTTTGTCAGAAATCAGTTCAGTTATGTAGGGTAGGGGTACTGAAGGGGTTGCATCGTATGCCTACTACAGTACCGGTACTAGAGCCTCAGAAGGTGGTTGCATGTACCCGGGTTCGAGCTTGGGGGTACAGGTTCAAGGGATACTAATAGTAATCTGTGCAGTGTGACAGCCATATCCAGTAGCCTACTGGCAGGCTGTTAAGCTAGTTCCAGACATGCTGGACCTATAGGGTGGCAATGCTAATAGCCAGATGCTTCAGGTTTCAATCACGTAATGGTAGGAATTTTCTGGCATTTCTGTCTTTTTCTAACTGACAGTGTGGCAGTTGTGGATTTAATTCGGAATTGGGCTCAGAGCAATTGCTCCTGTTGTAGTATCTGATATTGTGGGTGTTCATGCCCTAGATAGAGCAAGGCACTCGAACACATCTGATATCTTCGTGTTGGATCTCTCCAAAGATGTCCCAGTATTTGTGGTGGGATAGGCTAATTCAATCCACCTTCCTACCCGGTACTTCAAAAGATTTAAAGTACCCCGACTGAACTCAACTCATCCCCTAAAAAAATTGCATAGGTGTTTAAGTTTAACTTCAAGCCATTCGCTTTTTTTCACAGAAGCTCTGCAACCTGTGTATGAGCGCGCACGCACTCTCCTGTCATTTCTGCCTTAATTAGGGTTATATAGGGTTAGATTTTGGGGAATAGCTTAGATCTGAGATTGGAGCACTCACTAGGTTTAGGGTTAGATTTTGAGGGAATAGCTTAGGGTTAGACTGTGAGAAATGGCTTGGATTGGAGAGAGAGCGTGCGTGCTCAGTCATACACTGGTGGCAGAGCTTCCGAAAAAAAGCGGGGAGAGGCTTATACGTATATACTTAACGACATCCAAAAAATTGTTTGCACCGAGAATTGAAACCCATACCAGACCCATTTTTATGCCTGTCCATTTTTCTGTGAATTCTATGATGTTAATTGACTGATTAAATGCTGTATTTTTACCCTTGACGAACATTGAAAGGGCTAAAGCTTTCAGGGCTCTGCCTCAAATCATGCAGGGTAAGCTTACAGCACTACCCGTACAAAGGTGTACATCTAATAGATGCAAATGTCATTATTCTGTTGCTTTCAAATGGAGATGTACATTCGTAATATTGAGATGAATAGTGATTATTCTTGACAACAACATAGGACTAGGTACGGTAATATTTGGGCTGCTCTACATCTACTGGCCCAGCCAAAAATTGAAAAACGGGGTGACAAAACTTTTTTGCGATTGATTGTGATTGTGCAGTAGCATTGTGCTTCTGGTTACCTTCAACATTAATTCTGAATTGCCCTGCTTCAGCCATCTGCTGCTTACAGCTTATGATTTTTGTGGTAACTGCAATGTGCTTTTGTTGAAAAAAAAAACAGTCAATTGGACTACAACAAATGCGGATCAATTTTTTTACATGCTTTAGTTACTGTTTGGAATGATTTGCCTCTTGATATTCGGAAAAGTAGCAGCATTTCATTGTTTAAGAATAGATTGAAAATATATACACTATTTTAATGTGGCCTATCAATGTGCCTAATATGGATTAGTATGCTTTAACACTGTATAATATAATCTTAATAACCTTTTAACAAGTCCTATTTTTCTGCTTTTTCACCTGCTTTAGCAGCAAGTACCCCTTTGTCAAATCTTAGCTTCTTGCTATCTTATCTCAAGGGATCGACAAATTGCTTTTTATTATTAGTGGTATTATTTATATGCAGTTCCAAAATTTGTAAATTATGCTGATAGTGAAATCATGACATGCAAGCTCTAGCTATAGCTGGCAGCAGTCCAATTCTTGTTTGTGCAGCAAACTCCTGAAAAAAAAATAGCAAGAGAATGCAAAAATTGTGGTTTCACGATACAGTAGCAGATGCAAAAATCCATAGGTGGGCATGAGTCCGTTAATCCGTTAATAACAAAGCTAACTTTTTCATTAACTCGTTAATTCGTTAAAAAGTTTTTTGTGTTAATGGATTAAATTAACTTTCGTTAAGTTCTGTTAACTTCCCTTAAGGTTTTTATTGTTAATATCTTGCACAATTCATTCATTGTACCGGTACAAACCAGTTTGCAGTGGTAACACTTGTTGCATATTAGCACGAGCTTTATACATGAGTGCGAGGAAAGGAGCTCTTTTTTGTGCTGCAGCCCATTAATTATCGCTGTTCACAATTTCCAAAGATTTTCCGATCGTAACTTTGTTAGTGCATTCGAATCTATTTTATCTTGAAATTAGATTAAACTGTAAAATGTAACTTCCAAAACACAAAAAGACCACAATAGCAATAAATAATTCCTTACAATCAACTCAACAGTGTCAATACGTGTTCTAAAAGCAATAGAATAAAAAGAAATGTAAATTACTTGCAAAATATTAACGGACTTTATTAACTTCCGTTAATTAAAGCTAAAAATAACGGATTAATGTTAACGGAGGTATGAAGTTTGTTAACGAACTAGTGGTGAACGAAGCTAACGTTTTGCGTTAACTTGCCCACCTATGCAAAAATCACATCTGCAAGCAATCGATGCAAGAATCATAGATTATATACTGTTACTGTATAATAGGCTGTCATAGTACAAGGTTTATAACAAATGAGGCAGACAATTCGTAAACAAAATATAAAAACAACACACCTCCGACCAAAAATTATTAGGCACGTTATTTATGTTGCCACTATGTACTGTTTGCATTGTTTAAACAGATAAAGAAATTGCATTGTATTGTAGGTTGTCAATATTAAGTCGAGATCCTATTATTATTAATGAATCAGGGGCTCTTCAACATATTTTACAAAAGTAAAAGATGGCGTAGCTGATTTGTGTCAATTTGCAAAGCGAGTAAACTTTGTCGGCTTGGTTTTGTGGCATGGTTTTTATGACAACCGTGATCGTATGATCTGGGTTTAACCCGCAGTCCCACACCCTGGTCATGTTGCTGCGTTCTAGGTTAAAGATGCGTTATGATGACTAATATCTCTGCTTGGTGGTTCCAACCAACAGCAAATTTAGTGGACAAGTATTTGTAGAAATCCCACAGGTCCAGTTAAACATTGGAACACTGGAAACTCTTATTTGCTTGAGGTGCAAATTCCTCCAAACACAAAGTACCGTAGTTCTTGCAATGAAAACTGTGTGGATCATATAATAGTCAGCATCCGATGCAGTCCAGTAGCGGGAGATCAAATATGCACTTACAGCAACAGACTACAACAATCATAGACCAGAGTCTAATAGCAAATTAATGCAAGTCTGAGCGAAGTTCTCTGGCGCGAGGTAATCTTTACAATTTTTTACCAAAATAATGGCCATTAATCAACGTGTTTGCATTAAATTGTAAAACTATTTTGTTTTGTTTTAGTTTCCAAATATCTGAAGTTATGTCAAAGTTAGCACTACCAACCATCAATAGGAAAGTTTTCCAACACCTGCATTGACATAAAGATTAGCAAAGTTAGCATGAAGTAAAAAGTATATACACCACATAAATGCTTAAGGCACGTTGAAACATGTTATGAAATCCTGTTGCTATTACCACATTTAGTGTAGTAGCAGCAGTAGTTAAAATTTGCACACTTTCAAAATGAAATGAAATTAATTGCCCCTAATGCCCCCCCTTGGTATGGCCTCGTACAAACTGATGACTTGAAAAGTTCATAGTTGTTGATAAAAATATGAATCTGAGCATTAACCAAGCAAGATTGTGACAGCAATCAATTTTTTCTTACGTATGGCTCACTCAACCATCGAGCAACAAATGCAAACCAAAAACGACATGTTTAAAAGACATTATTGTTCCAAGAAAGTGCGTCACAGACTCCAAAAACTTATTTATCATTCAATCTGGTAATGATCAAACATTTTCATTAAATGTCAACACTGATAATGAATGATTGCTAGCATTCCTCCCCTTTGGATTTGTTGGTGTTTAGAGGTCGGTGCTTTTTTTATATTTATATTTTAAATAATTATTGTAAAATTGTGTGGCACTTGCAAAAAGGAGGACTGGTTCCCTAATCCCCTCCCCTAGCTGTGTCGACGTCTGTATCAATCTTTGTACCCCCTGAAAAAAATTTTTGTCCCAGCCCTGATCACAATGACATAGGGTATGTGCTAGGGTAGGGTTACTTTAGTCATTTAAGCTTGTGCTTTCAATATTTGTAAATGTCCATGTCAATAGCCAATGAATGAATATGAATACTTGCTTAATAATATCATATGATTAATGACGGTTACCAAGTAATCAACTTTTGAACCAATTAGTCAGTTATTAAATTGTTTCTGAGTATAATAATAAACCATTTTAGTAAAGAAGTTTAGATAAAAATGATATGATGTACAGAAAGACAATCTGCTGCTGAAACAGTAGACCCGGGTTTGATTCTTGGTTTGGTAAAGTTAAAGACTGCAGTTTAGAAATTGATACAAAAGCTTCCCTGCTTAATGTTCTCTGGTTTAGCATTAAATTAAAAGGGAGTGATACTTCCATCGGCATCATGTGTTGTAGCAGGTGGGCAAGTGGCAGCTTGAAGCTTTGGCAGTGTTGCCAAGGAGGTGAGGGCATTGTTTTACAATGACCCTGATCCCGTAATCTCGGTTCAGCTCACACCCCGCTGACGTTGTTGCATCCTTGGATAAGATGCTGTACAGTATAATGGTTATCTCTGCTCAGTGGCTTTGAACAAGCAGCAAATTCAGTGGACAAGAATTGAAAAAAATTCACAGAAACATTAGATCACTGTCAATTGTCGAAACTCTTATGCAAATACGGATTCCTCCAAACCTAAAGTACTTACTGCAATGAAAAATAAACAGCCAATGTAGTCTATCCCCCATGGATGGTAGTGGTTTTGAGTTTATGCAGTTCAAAAGTATTTTTGATTTTTTTAAATTCTGAAACACCACATAAAGTTAAGTGTGTCTGTTTATTATTAACCTTGAGTGTACATCTGATGCAAACATTGAGTTTAAAAAAATATCAAGCAATACATAAGGTATTCATACATTATCAGTGTTGGACAAAATCGGGAATTGACCATTTAGGCAATGTTTGGCATAAACATTTTTGACGTTTTCGCTAGGCGAATGCATTGATATACAACAGTTTTGGAAAACCTAAAGCAACCTTTGCGTAACACGAAATGTCACAAGCAGTGGTGTAAAAAGTACTCGAAATTTGTAAGGAAATAAAGTGCAAAGTATTAGCCAATGAAAGTACTTGAGTAAAAGTAAAAAACATAGTAAATTCAGAAGTGCTCAACTGTAAGTATTTCTAAAAGTATTCAAACAGAATAAACAAGCTTTTTAATCAAAATTATGACAATTGGTCAACTACCATCACATCACTGCCACAAAACACTTGGTCCTCGAATACCTCACCATCTCAAGAAGTCATGAATTAATACTTGTCGCAAGTTTTTTTGTTACTGCATTCAAGACAATTGGGCAATTCCAGCGTGACGGACGTACAATTCAGAGAGTTAAATATTCTATTAGATAAGGTATCAGCAAATATTTTTACAATTCAACTATGCAGCATAGTAAGGCAACTCTCTGCACTTAATTCTCACCCAAAAAATTTTTGTTCATGCTTTCCAAAAAATTGATAGAGCATCAACAATGCTCGTGATGGACGTACGCAGAGAAATGAAAAAGTTGTACCTTTGTTTTGGTTTTGGCAAAACGCTCTGAATTGTGAGTGTGCAGATGATATTTTTCAATTAGATCAGTATGTTGAGTAAAATTACTATCTCAAAAAAGCTGTGGTTTGATATTTTTACTTCAGCTGACCTCACAGTGCCACATATTGCAGCGTGACGGATGTACAAATGTATCGTGACGGACGTACATCTGCAATTTTTGTGACAAATGACTTCTTTATTTTTCCAAAATATTGCATATCAGATAATTTTGTGTAGTTTTTAATTGATACATCCTTTTTGCAATCAATTAGGATTAAACTTCTAAAAAAACTGAACTTGCAAAAAACACAAATTTTTAGAAAATTGTTTAATAGTTGCAAAAAGCACATGTTGCAAAAATCATATAGCACTTGAAAAACTCTGATATGCATAAAATGCTGAAAGGAAATATTAAAAGCAGTTCAAAATGTTATTTGAGTTCTTCAAATTTAAATTGTCCGCGACAACCAACTACCTCTGGTGGACTCAACTTTTTTACAACTTGTTCATACATGTAAAAAATTTTGTCCTCTATTGCAGGCCATCGCCATGATCCACCACTCTTGTACATGACTGCAATTTCATAGCTTTCTTGAACTACTTGCTTAATTTCTCCAGGATAAAGTTCATCATCATATCTAACAAGTACCCAATCACCCTGCAAATATTCTTTTTCATCGTCATACTCAGTAACATTTGATGCAATAGCTACAATATAAGGCTCATCATTAGATGTGTGAGCTACAGAGATGTGATACTTATCTTCAACTTTGACGAAATGAAGCTTTTGGGTGTTTGGGACAAGCAATGCGTCTTCCCAGCGATCTGCCATTTTTTTTGCTTCTGTTTGTACTTTTTCTTTAGAAATAAATTTAATGTGAATGTTTGGATTTCGCTTCGAAGCTAGGTTACTGTATGCTTCAGCATTTTCTAGACCAATGCTTGTAGATTTTATGTGGCGCCATACAGATCTTTTCACCGTGCCACCAATTCCATCAACTGCACCTTTGCCGTGTGAAGTGGCAAAAAAATGCCAAGAAATTGTTATTGAAAACTGTTCTTGCCATGGATAAAGATTTGCAAACAAATACCGTTGTTTGAATTGTGATGCAGCTCCATCGCTCCATATATCAACAATTTTTAAACTAGGATACTGTTTTTTCAAATACTCCAAAATGTAAGAAACAAACGCATACACAGCATCTTTTGTGTGGTTTAAATCATTTGACACAATTACAAAACTTTCTTTGCAATCAAAATCGATCCATGCATGACCTGTGAATAAAGTGACTTGATCATGGTTCCAGTGGGCTGCTTGAATTTCATTTTGATCAATTAAACTTGCATTTTCAGAAAAATCCAACTGTAAAACAACTTTTTCGTGGTTGCATGAGGATACCAATGCATCAAATACTTTGGACTGCTGCTTCTTAACATAGCGATGGATCAGAAAATATTTTAGTTGGTGCTCTAATTCTTCAAAAATTTGTTTTGGTGAACTCTGCAGTAGAACTTTTTCCATTCTTTTATCTTGGGCTTGCCATTGATAATAAGCAAGATTGCATTCTTCTACTTGGTTAGGCTCAAATTCAGAAAGAAAATTTTTGCATACCAGACATGATCGATCAATACAGTCTTTGTGATTTTCATCGCATGTTACTTGAGCCACAAATTCCCCAAAATTTGTTTTTAAACCAGTGATTTGATTTAGTGCAATAAGAAGCAGCCTAACATTTTCATGATATACACAAACACATACATTATGAGGCATTTCATCAAAAGTTTTGATGTGTTGTGGTCTTAACTCACAAAATTTTGACAAACCTACTTTTTCACAGGGATGTTTAGTCTCATTTAGATATAGTTGATGAGCTTCTTTCAAGGACATAGCCATGTATCGTAGTTGTTGTGTATGCTTTTGTGTGGTTTTTCCATTTTTGTCTTTTTGTCTTATAATGATTCTATCTTTTCGACCTGGAGCTTGCCAAGATATATCACTTTTGTTGTAAAAATTTCTCACATTTGTGATTGTGTTTGTTGACAAACCTTTGCGGCTCTTTTTCAACTTCTCTGATAGATTCAATCCTACTGATTCAGCAGCTTTGACAATTAAAAATTTTTGTTTTCTTGGGGAGTTTGGCAAAGCTCGAGATATTTTTCGTAATGCCTTCCCAGTAGCCTGTTTTGATGCATATGGAGACAATGATGGCAAAGCTGTAGTTCTGGATTCATTTGAAGAAGTTTTCATTTTTGCACGATATTCTCTTACGCGAATTTTTTCTTTGAACTTATGCTCTTCAACTTCTTGAAATGTCATGCAACTTTTTTTGATTTTTCTTTCCTTTGCTTTTCTAATACGATCCTTGTTTAAACGATTCAGATAAAGCACTTTATTTTCTTTCAATTTTTTTCTTCTGTTTGCTTGACGTTCTTTATCACTTTTAGCCATAGTGTCTGAAAAAATAAAAACTCTCTTTGGCAGTAACAGTGATCTGTATACCTCACTTCATGTAATACAAAATTTCCTCAGAATTAGTTTCTTCAACTCAGTTAACACAAAATTGTCTTCAACAACAAAATTAGTCTCTTAGCAGCAACACAGTAGTCTCAAAGCAGTGGCATAAGTCTCATGACAGCAAAAATAGTTTCATAGCAGTCGTTAATAATAGCAAGATTTCTTCCACTTAAATTAAGTTGGCAAATCAATGTATCTAGCTTGTCTAGTGCTGCCTCAGGTATAATACTATTACTAAAATGTTTTCTGCTATTCCACTTTTCACTAAATCTTGCTTTAAAGGCTAAATAATATCTTTAAATATAAAGCCAACCAGTAATCCTGTGTAATAATAGTACTGCAAAAAAGTTCAAAATCTGATTAAGTGTAATAGTTGTATTTTTCACATTTTTTTAGCTTTAAGTGACTCAAGAGGCGAAATATATCCCGATCTTGCAAATCACTGATGCTTAACATTATAAAAAAAATGCCATAAAAATGCTTCAATAACACTTATGGCATCATTTAATGCATCATTCTTATTTAAGCAAATATTACTATGCAGCACTTGCTTGATCTGTGATAGGTTAAAATTAAGTGACAGACGTACAAGTAAAGTGTACGTCCGTCACACTGTTTTCAACAGAAAAAAAAATTTATTTTAAAAATTTTTTTTTGTCAGTTATAATGGTTTAGAGGCACTCAAAGAAAAAACTCCGTATCACAATTTTATTGCAAGTAAAATTTTAGTATAACAAAAATAAGTAAAATATTTGTGACGGACGTACAGCACCCCCAAATCCAATTTGAACACTGCCTTTATCAAATGGTTGTCGTTATATTAAAAAAAAACTACTGAAGTACATCTGCCACTTTCATTGCTGGTTGTACAAACCAAATGTGAAATAAAAAAATTGACTTCTTGAATGAAAAAATTATAATTGAAAATGCCTGCTTTATTTTTGGAATTTTCAGCATCTCGGGTGACATTTCTTTTAAACAGCATAACTTTTGACATGGTTCAGTTAAATGCAAAAGTAAATAATTCCTGAAAAGTGTAAGAAAGTAGCTTTCAAATGATACCACTTTCAATACCATCCTATGTAAAATGATTTTTGATGATTTGGTTGACCTTAACACGGAATTGCCCAATTAATTAAAAAGAACAACAACTACAGCTAAACTTCAAGATTTGAAAATTATGCCACACAGAATTTATATGGAATTGGAATCATTTCATAGAGTCTTTGCTCAAATACTCATTCAATGTCATTATTTAAATTATTTTTATGCTAAAAAGTACTAATCCACTGTATCTACAAGGTGGGGCAAAAGTCAGGAGCCATAGCCGATTCAGTATCTTTGGTGATAAACTTTTTGGTTTAGTTAATCAAAGTTATTGTGAATTAACAAATATTGTGTAATATGCAAAGCTTTACATGCTAGCTATTAGAATGAAACTATGCAAATGTTTCTGAAAATCAAGTGATATATCTTTTCTGATATACTGCTATTTCTATGTTGTCTTATTGATGGTATGTTTTGATTGCCAAATGTTTCCCAGTATCTTCAAATGGTTTTATTTTTGAATCCAATTAAGTGATAAAAGTTTAAACAGATTTATCCTCATTGTGGTTAATGGTTACGACATGTGAGATAGCTGTCAGATAAGAGTTACTATGCTCTTTATCAAAACTTGAAAAATGCTTAGATTGGCTATAAGCTGAAGTTATAAAAAAGAAGCTTTCCCTTAACATTGGCTGTTTGCATTCATGGTAACTACTCAGTTTTCATCTGTCAGTGCTTACTTGTTAAGTTTTGTGCTTTGTGTGCATTAAGTGATTGAACTATGAAGTGCTAAATGTTTTATGTTTTCCAGATTGTTTGTTAAACAAGCAATAATTTAGCATTGTATTCTATGACAAATGTACTGTAATATCAACCAGTATGATACATTTTTGCTTGAAAGTATTGCTTGCCTTCTAATGCACAGTACTATTCTTAACATGATTCAAAGAAAATTTTAACTGGTTTAAGAAATGATGAAGAGCAACAGAGCTTTTGTGAGTGGCCCAAATGCTTCTCCTAAAATGACACTGACTCGGATTCACAAGCAGCAAATCATCAACCCTTTAAAGACCAGTTTTTGGAAAATTCTATAGTTAGTAACTTTAAAAAGCTAATCTCTAAATTGAGGGGGGTGAAGCATCCAGCAATTGTGGTAGCTTACAATTTAGTTAAAATCAAAATACAATTTTTGAATTTTTTTGTATTTATTTCGCGGGCTGCAGTTGCAAAGATTATCAAGAAACACTAAGAGATATGCCCCCTAAAAAGTTTCAGAAAACCCTGAGTTTGTTCTTTCAACCTGAAGTTTAGGGAAAAAGAGAGACTGAATTATAATATTTAGTATTATTATTCAGTCTCTTGTGATCTTCCAGTGACATCCTATTGTGGTAAACCTTTTCTTTTCTGGAAGCTCAGGCTGAGAGAACAAACTCATGGTTTTCAAAAACTTTTTAGGGGGATATCTGTTTGTATTTGTTGAATATTTTTGCTACTGCAGCCCCAAAATGAGAACCAAAGTTTAAAATTATACTTTAATTTGAGCTTTTGTATTTGTAAACTACCGGAATTTGCTAACTGCTCCCCCCCCCCCCTTTTTAATAGCTAGAAAGTATTTTGAATGCATAAACTATACTGCTACGTTTGTATTGTGACAAATATGCTTTAGTTGCCCATTTATGCTGGTATTTTTAGTAACTATCTGTTATCATTTAGTGATTAATTAAGAACTTGGCGTGTTTAAAAATGGTATTGATGACCTGAACCTACTAAGAGCATGATAAATGAATGTAATAATGTAAGTAGAAATTTTGTGTGAAGAAAAGATTTTTCAAAGAAAATTGCAGACACAAATGCTAGTGCAGAAAGTTGATTATGCCTCTAATTTCTTTTTCAAATATTATGCTGAACTCTTCCAATATGAATGCATTGTCAAGTTGAGAACATAAATCATTGTTGTGAACGAGAATATCTTGCAAACTGCAGAAATTAAAACTCTTGTGGTTTCGTAAAGTATTTTTTAAATGTTTTTCAGGATATGAAAAAACGTCTAGAACAATCTTTCGGTAGCGAATGATGACAAACTTTCAATATTTTTTGAATAAACACCGAGATTTCACTCGCAGAAGACTTCAATATCAGAAAACAGTCTCAACTATTGTTCTGCCAATCAATTGACCAACGTGTGCTAAACGTTTAACGATGCATGTGTTCATGTCAAAACTCGCCCAAATATCACAGTATTCAGACGGTTTAGATTACATATCAAACCTGTTATGATAGTTTTCAAATATTATTGTTGATTATTAGATAGTGTCCTTTTTTCAACGCCGTAGCCAGCAGACGCATTGTACACAGTGCAGGCGTTTGTATTGATGTGAAACTTTCAAAAACCTTTGTAGCTCAGTCTCGGCAAGTGTTATTGCTTGTTTTGTAAAAAAAAAATCAAAAAGTTTGTCGAGATGTTAAAATAAGCGAACCGTTACGGAATATTTTGGAGTGAAAAGTATATTAGCTCTACTCCAAAAAGAGAGAGTTTAATTTTCAATTGGTATCGGTTCCAATTTTGACAACGTACCAGTACTTTGTACTCGGTACTGCCCACCTCTGATAATGTTTTCAAATTATTCTTTTCAATGAAACGTGCAAGATCGCTGCCTCAGGCTCTTTTGTCATGGGTAAAGCTCGGTAAATTGTTTTGAAGTTTTGTCAACCGTTTGCTAAGTACTTGGTGTTTTGAATCAGGGCCATCCATCCCAGCTTTCCTGAAATATTTTGAAGTTCTCTGTATTTTGTTAATTATTACCGTAATTGATATATTATTACCGTAAGTTTCTACTGAATTAATTATTACCGTAAGTTTCTACTGAGCTATTTTTCATTTCAAATTTTTTATGTTTTCGATTTTCTTCTTTTCAAATTTCTTCAAATAACTAAGTTGAACGAGCCCTCATAGCTAAAGTATCAAAAAATAAGAAAAGTGTTTCTTCACCTTTTTCGCGATTTGCTTAGATTATATCTCTCACAAATGAAGGATATGGGGCAGGCAGATTATATCTCTCACAAATGAAGGATATGAGGCTTCACGGAATATGAATGGTTTAGTGAAAACTTAAGTATATGCCGGTACGCCCGTACTAAATCAGTATATCTTGAATACTTTGTCATTTTAGTTTATGATGTGTTAAGAGAAAGCTCAAATTTCGAAACACCCTGTAATGATTGTTAAGAGTGTTTACACTTTACAATATCTGTCTAGCTATTCCAAAGTGAGAGTAATTTATTCTTGACGTGTAATGAGAAGTTCAAACGGGATGTGAAATTTATTTTTACGTGACAACTTTTTGTACTGCGTCATGTGTATTTGTCAGTTTATAAATCCGGCAATAAATTCTTGATACAATGATTTTGTAAACTGCTAGTTTCAGAGTTCGTGCATTCAAATCGGAGTAATTTTGCGGTTAGATTTATTCAGCTCTCACATTTGTTTAACCACACCAACTTTGGATTTCTATTCGCTGTGTGCAACATCACGACGGATGGACTGTGGGACCCGTAATGGGAAATGAACGTTGATTATTTTTATCAAAAAACACTCCACACGCATAAATATTGATGTTAAATTAAGGTAGACTCTGGTTCAAATCCAGCTCGGTTTGATCAAACATCCAAAGTTGATATTTTAAACTACCTGCTTTCGAGTCTAAACGGGTAGGTGCAGCACGAATAGCGACTTGAGTCGAATAAACTACCTGCTTTCGAGTCTAAACGGGTAAGTGCAGCACGAATAACGACTCGAGTCGAATATCCAACCTTTTTGTTTTTGCTTCGTTGCCCGAGATGATTTGTCAAATAAGATACGTACAACTTTTAGCAGCTTGATTTTTATAGTACTGTAGTTTTTTCGTCTATTAATTTCAATTTCTTATGAAAACGCGAATATCAAGTAGCCCTGGTGGTAATTTGTGAGACATTTCGTTAATTGTACTGTATGTATTGGTCAACCTCCCTCCTGTTATTTCTTGGTATGATAAATTGGTATGCGCATAGACAATTGTAGCCATAATAGTATGATGTAGCTTTGGAGTACTTTTTTTTAATGCTAAATCTGTAAATCCAGAAAAAACGAAATTTCAACAAAGAAATGAAATGTCAATAAAAAGGAGAACTTTAAGGAAAAGGAGCAATTTTTTTAATTTGGAAATTTTATAGTAACTTACATGGCATTCCTTTTTGTCGTAGTTTTTTTTTTCGGGTAATCACTAATCTGTTCTTTTTAGCCAGAATCAAAGCATGAAATTTAAAAGCAGAAAAACAGAACGAGAAAAGCTTGAAAAAAAAGCCAAGGTCAAACATTCTATTTAATACGAGACGTTTCAACATGAACTTACGCCATTACTTTTTAATCCTATTTAACGGAATAAAATTCATGATTAGCTGTTTTTCATACTCAATTGACGACATTATATCGTATGCAATGAACAAAATTCATGCTAAAGTAAAGATTAGGAACGTAGTCTCAGTTCATTACTAACAAACCAAACTTTCAATATTCTCGCTGTGCAGTATTATGCCGAGGCATGTAGGCCTAACAAGTTTGCGGGGTCCATCTCCGTGTCAATGCGCCTTAGGGCAACAAAGCTCTTTTCGAAGAAATATCGCAGCAGTAGCGAGCCGTTGGCTTCACTGTGTCCGATTTGACCGACCCGAGATTTTAACCTCAGACCTCCCTCTTCAGTCACATATGTGTTATCGCTCGACCAACTTATGGCCGGGAATTACTAATATCTAGTATTGTAAACGAAACAGCAATGGGTTTACTTAGCATAGATTTTGTTTTAATGGATTAAGTGACTTACTCTTTGTTTCGATTCAAAATTAACGACTTATTGTATTGATCGAGCGGTAACGCGTTCGTCTCTGGATCGGGAGATCAAAAGTTCAAATCTTGGCTGGTCAAATCGGACATAGTGCTGCAACGGCTCGCCACCGCTGCGACACATCTTGGAAAGGAGCTGTGTTGTCCGGGCGCAATGAGGCGGAGATGGGCCACGCCAACTCGTTACACGCTCCGGCGTATTACAGCGAGTATAATAAAAGATTTGATTTGTATTCTAAACAGAGGTGGAGTTCTCGAGGACGTCTTTGGCCTCGAGGACACATTTTGAAATCCTTGGCTTTAGCCTTGGCCTCGAAGCCTCCAGTCCTCAAAAAAACAGAACTATTCTTTGCACCGTTAAAATTATGCTGCAAAACGCCAGAAACCTCTCGGAAAATTTTCGAAGACCTTTTTTGTGTTCTTTTTTGGAGATCGTCTGAAAAAAATTTTTGAAGACCTTTTTTTGGAGATCGCCTTAAAAAGCTATATAAATATATATTTTTTTGTAAACATTTGCGCCTGTGTCTTTGGCCTCGAGCATTCCCAGTAGCGTAGCCAGGAGGGGGCCAAGGGGGGCTTCAGCCTCCCATTGGCCTGTTTTTAGCATTTACCGCGTTTTTAGCTTTTCTAAGGCCAATTTGTGCCCTGAAAACAAAAATAGCCTCCTCCCCAATGGTATTGGCGATGAAAAGTGGTCAAGGACCTAATGTGATTACGACCAAAAAAAGTGGGTCTGAGCCTGGCTGAAGACCCACTTTTTTTGGTCGTAATCACAATGAAGAATTTTTTTTTTTTTTTTGAGATCACCTAAATTCGGACAGAAAAAACAGCTTATTCTGAGCAAAGACCTTTTTTTTTGAAGATCACCTAAGTTTGGAAAGAAAAATCGGCTTAATCTGAGTGAAGACCGATTAAAATCCGGATCAAGATCGTTTGATGTTGCTTTTAGCCTCCAAAACAGTCCTCCCTCATTTCAAATTCCTGGGTACGCGCCTGAGCATTCCTGTCCTTAGCCTCGAAAGGGCCTGTCCTCGGTAGGGCTGTCCTTGGCCTCGGATTTTTTTGTGTTCTTCGCCTTGGCCTCAAGCCTTATGTCCTTGACTTCACCTCTGATTCTAAATATTAAAATAATTATTTCAAAAAACCAACTTTTAAACAAAGGACGATAAAAATCATTATACAAAAACATAATAAACAAACAACAAATTTAAAGGAAAAAACATTTAAGCATTCTAGAGAGTCCTTTTCGGAGCCAAAATCAATTTTTTACAGTCTTTCTTTGCATTAGCGAATATTGGTTTACACGTTTGTGATTTAAGGAACACGTACACTTTAACGGACGCTTTGGCTTATAGCTTTATTTTTTTCGTATTTTATCTTGAATCTCGAATAGTAAGAAATAATGTTTCCGACTACACAACACTTTGCAGGAGAAGGGAAAAACATGTAAATGTCAGTAACACGTTCAAAGTTTTTGACCCCACCTACTTGTAATAAATCTTCAATTCTACTGCTTTATATTACACCCAAAATTTTTTTAATTACCAAAGAAGAGGATCACCAATGGACGTCTTAAACTTGATATCAAGGTTTTAGCATGTTCTGCGAAATGAAGCGCAGCGGATCTTATCAGCTCATAATTACAGTAACACTGGTTAATCAGTTTTCATCATCTTGACCGGTGAACCATACATACCGTATGACCTTTTGCGGCTCCTTCATGAACGAAATGCAATAAAAAAAAACAAACAAGGCAATTAATTTGTGTAATTATTGTACAAAACAAAAAAAATGCAGGCATCCATGTTATATTTTTTCAGATAAATCATAGCTGTGTTTTTGTTCAAAAAATCGACTCTCTCTCTCTCTCTCTCACTCTGATGACCAATACAATGCTTATGCTTTGTTGTAGCGCATATTTATCCTCATGTTACCGGACATCGTCAGACGCTAAATATTGGACAATCCGCGCACTTCTCATTGCAACGAGTATTTCGTGCTTAGAGGAATCCGCTTAGGAGTTTCCAGTGATCTTGTGAATTTCTTCCAATTATTGTCCACGAAATTTGCTGCATATTCGAAGCCACCAAGTTCGACGTCATCGTAAACCATCTTATTCAAGGACGCAACAACGTGACCAGGGTGTGAGTTGAACCCAAGTCAAGCGACTAGGATCGTAGTAAAACAGACGCCTTTACCTTCTCGGCCAATGCAAATCCGTACGAGACTGCAAATTAGACTAAAACTGCTGTTCATATTCATCATATTGACTTGGCTTGCTTTAAATAACTGTATTTCAACGAACTTTGTCATTTAAATTATCACCACGGCTATCACTATTTTGCCAGACATTTTTGGCATCCTAAACGCTATATTTTTCAGCAATGAGCAGATGCGTTTGCGTATTAGTCCGTTAAATCGACTGTTTGGCTGATTAGAAGTTAAAAGACTATCGCTTCAAGCTTTAATAAAATCTACATAGCAGTATCTTTTACAGCTCAACATCAGCGCGTTACTAAAACACATAAACATAGAGCACATCCACCGAATTGTTTTGACCGTCACCGAATAAATTGTATATTCCTCTAAAACAAACTTTTTTAGTTGCAGTGCTCCGATAGTGCGTCTAACTACTGATGATTATGCAGTTTGGCTTGATTTTCGAACTGATCGCGAGTGGAGTGTTTTTTGATAAAAATAATCAACGTTCATTTCCCATTACGGGTCCCACAGTCCATCCGTCGTGATGTTGCACACAGCGAATAGAAATCCAAAGTTGGTGTGGTTAAACAAATGTGAGAGCTGAATAAATCTAACCGCAAAATTACTCCGATTTGAATGCACGAACTCTGAAACTAGCAGTTTACAAAATCATTGTATCAAGAATTTATTGCCGGATTTATAAACTGACAAATACACATGACGCAGTACAAAAAGTTGTCACGTAAAAATAAATTTCACATCCCGTTTGAACTTCTCATTACACGTCAAGAATAAATTACTCTCACTTTGGAATAGCTAGACAGATATTGTAAAGTGTAAACACTCTTAACAATCATTACAGGGTGTTTCGAAATTTGAGCTTTCTCTTAACACATCATAAACTAAAATGACAAAGTATTCAAGATATACTGATTTAGTACGGGCGTACCGGCATAAACTTAAGTTTTCACTAAACCATTCATATTCCGTGAAGCCTCATATCCTTCATTTGTGAGAGATATAATCTGCCTGCCCCATATCCTTCATTTGTGAGAGATATAATCTAAGCAAATCACGAAAAAGGTGAAGAAACACTTTTCTTATTTTTTGATACTTTAGCTATGAGGGCTCGTTCAACTTAGTTATTTGAAGAAATTTGAAAAGAAGAAAATCGAAAACATAAAAAATTTGAAATGAAAAATAGCTCAGTAGAAACTTACGGTAATAATTAATTCAGTAGAAACTTACGGTAATAATATATCAATTACGGTAATAATTAACAAAATACAGAGAACTTCAAAATATTTCAGGAAAGCTGGGATGGATGGCCCTGATTCAAAACACCAAGTACTTAGCAAACGGTTGACAAAACTTCAAAACAATTTACCGAGCTTTACCCATGACAAAAGAGCCTGAGGCAGCGATCTTGCACGTTTCATTGAAAAGAATAATTTGAAAACATTATCAGAGGTGGGCAGTACCGAGTACAAAGTACTGGTACGTTGTCAAAATTGGAACCGATACCAATTGAAAATTAAACTCTCTCTTTTTGGAGTAGAGCTAATATACTTTTCACTCCAAAATATTCCGTAACGGTTCGCTTATTTTAACATCTCGACAAACTTTTTGATTTTTTTTTTACAAAACAAGCAATAACACTTGCCGAGACTGAGCTACAAAGGTTTTTGAAAGTTTCACATCAATACAAACGCCTGCACTGTGTACAATGCGTCTGCTGGCTACGGCGTTGAAAAAAGGACACTATCTAATAATCAACAATAATATTTGAAAACTATCATAACAGGTTTGATATGTAATCTAAACCGTCTGAATACTGTGATATTTGGGCGAGTTTTGACATGAACACATGCATCGTTAAACGTTTAGCACACGTTGGTCAATTGATTGGCAGAACAATAGTTGAGACTGTTTTCTGATATTGAAGTCTTCTGCGAGTGAAATCTCGGTGTTTATTCAAAAAATATTGAAAGTTTGTCATCATTCGCTACCGAAAGATTGTTCTAGACGTTTTTTCATATCCTGAAAAACATTTAAAAAATACTTTACGAAACCACAAGAGTTTTAATTTCTGCAGTTTGCAAGATATTCTCGTTCACAACAATGATTTATGTTCTCAACTTGACAATGCATTCATATTGGAAGAGTTCAGCATAATATTTGAAAAAGAAATTAGAGGCATAATCAACTTTCTGCACTAGCATTTGTGTCTGCAATTTTCTTTGAAAAATCTTTTCTTCACACAAAATTTCTACTTACATTATTACATTCATTTATCATGCTCTTAGTAGGTTCAGGTCATCAATACCATTTTTAAACACGCCAAGTTCTTAATTAATCACTAAATGATAACAGATAGTTACTAAAAATACCAGCATAAATGGGCAACTAAAGCATATTTGTCACAATACAAACGTAGCAGTATAGTTTATGCATTCAAAATACTTTCTAGCTATTAAAAAGGGGGGGGGGGAGCAGTTAGCAAATTCCGGTAGTTTACAAATACAAAAGCTGAAATTAAAGTATTATTTTAAACTTTGGTTCTCATTTTGGGGCTGCAGTAGCAAAAATATTCAACAAATACAAACAGATATCCCCCTAAAAAGTTTTTGAAAACCATGAGTTTGTTCTCTCAGCCTGAGCTTCCAGAAAAGAAAAGGTTTACCACAATAGGATGTCACTGGAAGATCACAAGAGACTGAATAATAATACTAAATATTATAATTCAGTCTCTCTTTTTCCCTAAACTTCAGGTTGAAAGAACAAACTCAGGGTTTTCTGAAACTTTTTAGGGGGCATATCTCTTAGTGTTTCTTGATAATCTTTGCAACTGCAGCCCGCGAAAAAAATACAAAAAAATTCAAAAATTGTATTTCGATTTTAACTAAATTGTAAGCTACCACAATTGCTGGATGCTTCACCCCCCTCAATTTAGAGATTAGCTTTTTAAAGTTACTAACTATAGAATTTTCCAAAAACTGGTCTTTAAAGGGTTGATGATTTGCTGCTTGAGAATCCGAGTCAGTGTCATTTTAGGAGAAGCATTTGGGCCACTCACAAAAGCTCTGTTGCTCTTCATCATTTCTTAAACCAGTTAAAATTTTCTTTGAATCATGTTAAGAATAGTACTGTGCATTAGAAGGCAAGCAATACTTTCAAGCAAAAATGTATCATACTGGTTGATATTACAGTACATTTGTCATAGAATACAATGCTAAATTATTGCTTGTTTAACAAACAATCTGGAAAACATAAAACATTTAGCACTTCATAGTTCAATCACTTAATGCACACAAAGCACAAAACTTAACAAGTAAGCACTGACAGATGAAAACTGAGTAGTTACCATGAATGCAAACAGCCAATGTTAAGGGAAAGCTTCTTTTTTATAACTTCAGCTTATAGCCAATCTAAGCATTTTTCAAGTTTTGATAAAGAGCATAGTAACTCTTATCTGACAGCTATCTCACATGTCGTAACCATTAACCACAATGAGGATAAATCTGTTTAAACTTTTATCACTTAATTGGATTCAAAAATAAAACCATTTGAAGATACTGGGAAACATTTGGCAATCAAAACATACCATCAATAAGACAACATAGAAATAGCAGTATATCAGAAAAGATATATCACTTGATTTTCAGAAACATTTGCATAGTTTCATTCTAATAGCTAGCATGTAAAGCTTTGCATATTACACAATATTTGTTAATTCACAATAACTTTGATTAACTAAACCAAAAAGTTTATCACCAAAGATACTGAATCGGCTATGGCTCCTGACTTTCGGCCAACCTTGTAGATACAGTGGATTAGTACTTTTTAGCATAAAAATAATTTGAATAATGACATTGAATGAGTATTTGAGCAAAGACTCTATGAAATGATTCCAATTCCATATAAATTCTGTGTGGCATAATTTTCAAATCTTGAAGTTTAGCTGTAGTTGTTGTTCTTTTTAATTAATTGTCTTGAATGCAGTAACAAAAAAACTTGCGACAAGTATTAATTCATGACTTCTTGAGATGGTGAGGTATTCGAGGACCAAGTGTTTTGTGGCAGTGATGTGATGGTAGTTGACCAATTGTCATAATTTTGATTAAAAAGCTTGTTTATTCTGTTTGAATACTTTTAGAAATACTTATAGTTGAGCACTTCTGAATTTACTATGTTTTTTACCTTTAATCAAGTACTTTCATTGGCTAATACTTTGCACTTTATTTCCTTACAAATTTCGAGTACTTTTTACACCACTGCTTGTGACATTTCGTGTTACGCAAATGTTGCTTTAGGTTTTCCAAAACTGTTGTATATCAATGCATTCGCCTAGCGAAAACGTCAAAAATGTTTATGCCAAACATTGCCTAAATGGTCAATTCCCGATTTTGTCCAACACTGATAATGTATGAATACCATACTTTCTGTGAGTTGTATGAATACCTTACTTTTTGTCCAACACCTTACTTTCTGTGAGATGTATGAATACCTTACTTTTTGTCTTACCTTACTTTTTGTGAATACCTTACTTTCTGTGAGATGTATGAATACCTTACTTTTTGTCCAACACTGATAATGTATGAATCCCTTACTTTCTGTGAGTTTTCCAAAACTGTTGTATATCAATGCATTCGCCTAGCGAAAACGTCAAAAATGTTTATGCCAAACATTGCCTAAATGGTCAATTCCCGATTTTGTCCAACACTGATAATGTATGAATACCTTATGTATTGCTTGATATTTTTTTAAACTCAATGTTTGCATCAGATGTACACTCAAGGTTAATAATAAACAGACACACTTAACTTTATGTGGTGTTTCAGAATTTAAAAAAATCAAAAATACTTTTGAACTGCATAAACTCAAAACTGCATAAACTAAAATGGTTTATTATTATACTCAGAAACAATTTAATAACTGACTAATTGGTTCAAAAGTTGATTACTTGGTAACCGTCATCAATCATATGATATTATTAAGCAAGTATTCATATTCATTCATTGGCTATTGACATGGACATTTACAAATATTGAAAGCACAAGCTTAAATGACTAAAGTAACCCTACCCTAGCACATACCCTATGTCATTGTGATCAGGGCTGGGACAAAAATTTTTTTCAGGGGGTACAAAGATTGATACAGACGTCGACACAGCTAGGGGAGGGGATTAGGGAACCAGTCCTCCTTTTTGCAAGTGCCACACAATTTTACAATAATTATTTAAAATATAAATATAAAAAAAGCACCGACCTCTAAACACCAACAAATCCAAAGGGGAGGAATGCTAGCAATCATTCATTATCAGTGTTGACATTTAATGAAAATGTTTGATCATTACCAGATTGAATGATAAATAAGTTTTTGGAGTCTGTGACGCACTTTCTTGGAACAATAATGTCTTTTAAACATGTCGTTTTTGGTTTGCATTTGTTGCTCGATGGTTGAGTGAGCCATACGTAAGAAAAAATTGATTGCTGTCACAATCTTGCTTGGTTAATGCTCAGATTCATATTTTTATCAACAACTATGAACTTTTCAAGTCATCAGTTTGTACGAGGCCATACCAAGGGGGGGCATTAGGGGCAATTAATTTCATTTCATTTTGAAAGTGTGCAAATTTTAACTACTGCTGCTACTACACTAAATGTGGTAATAGCAACAGGATTTCATAACATGTTTCAACGTGCCTTAAGCATTTATGTGGTGTATATACTTTTTACTTCATGCTAACTTTGCTAATCTTTATGTCAATGCAGGTGTTGGAAAACTTTCCTATTGATGGTTGGTAGTGCTAACTTTGACATAACTTCAGATATTTGGAAACTAAAACAAAACAAAATAGTTTTACAATTTAATGCAAACACGTTGATTAATGGCCATTATTTTGGTAAAAAATTGTAAAGATTACCTCGCGCCAGAGAACTTCGCTCAGACTTGCATTAATTTGCTATTAGACTCTGGTCTATGATTGTTGTAGTCTGTTGCTGTAAGTGCATATTTGATCTCCCGCTACTGGACTGCATCGGATGCTGACTATTATATGATCCACACAGTTTTCATTGCAAGAACTACGGTACTTTGTGTTTGGAGGAATTTGCACCTCAAGCAAATAAGAGTTTCCAGTGTTCCAATGTTTAACTGGACCTGTGGGATTTCTACAAATACTTGTCCACTAAATTTGCTGTCGGTTGGAACCACCAAGCAGAGATATTAGTCATCATAACGCATCTTTAACCTAGAACGCAGCAACATGACCAGGGTGTGGGACTGCGGGTTAAACCCAGATCATACGATCACGGTTGTCATAAAAACCATGCCACAAAACCAAGCCGACAAAGTTTACTCGCTTTGCAAATTGACACAAATCAGCTACGCCATCTTTTACTTTTGTAAAATATGTTGAAGAGCCCCTGATTCATTAATAATAATAGGATCTCGACTTAATATTGACAACCTACAATACAATGCAATTTCTTTATCTGTTTAAACAATGCAAACAGTACATAGTGGCAACATAAATAACGTGCCTAGTAATTTTTGGTCGGAGGTGTGTTGTTTTTATATTTTGTTTACGAATTGTCTGCCTCATTTGTTATAAACCTTGTACTATGACAGCCTATTATACAGTAACAGTATATAATCTATGATTCTTGCATCAATTGCTTGCAGATGTGATTTTTGCATAGGTGGGCAAGTTAACGCAAAACGTTAGCTTCGTTCACCACTAGTTCGTCAACAAACTTCATACCTCCGTTAACATTAATCCGTTATTTTTAGCTTTAATTAACGGAAGTTAATAAAGTCCGTTAATATTTTGCAAGTAATTTACATTTCTTTTTATTCTATTGCTTTTAGAACACGTATTGACACTGTTGAGTTGATTGTAAGGAATTATTTATTGCTATTGTGGTCTTTTTGTGTTTTGGAAGTTACATTTTACAGTTTAATCTAATTTCAAGATAAAATAGATTCGAATGCACTAACAAAGTTACGATCGGAAAATCTTTGGAAATTGTGAACAGCGATAATTAATGGGCTGCAGCTTATTATTTGCCACAAAAAAGAGCTCCTTTCCTCGCACTCTTGTATAAAGCTCGTGCTAATATGCAACAAGTGTTACCACTGCAAACTGGTTTGTACCGGTACAATGAATGAATTGTGCAAGATATTAACAATAAAAACCTTAAGGGAAGTTAACAGAACTTAACGAAAGTTAATTTAATCCATTAACACAAAAAACTTTTTAACGAATTAACGAGTTAATGAAAAAGTTAGCTTTGTTATTAACGGATTAACGGACTCATGCCCACCTATGGATTTTTGCATCTGCTACTGTATTGTGAAACCACAATTTTTGCATTCTCTTGCTATTTTTTTCTCAGGAGTTTGCTGCACAAACAAGAATTGGACTGCTGCCAGCTATAGCTAGAGCTTGCATGTCATGATTTCACTATCAGCATAATTTACAAATTTTGGAACTGCATATAAATAATACCACTAATAATAAAAAGCAATTTGTCGATCCCTTGAGATAAGATAGCAAGAAGCTAAGATTTGACAAAGGGGCACTTGCTGCTAAAGCAGGTGAAAAAGCAGAAAAATAGGACTTGTTAAAAGGTTATTAAGATTATATTATACAGTGTTAAAGCATACTAATCCATATTAGGCACATTGATAGGCCACATTAAAATAGTGTATATATTTTCAATCTATTCTTGAACAATGAAATGCTGCTACTTTTCCGAATATCAAGAGGCAAATCATTCCAAACAGTAACTAAAGCATGTAAAAAAATTGATCCGCATTTGTTGTAGTCCAATTGACTGTTTTTTTTTCAACAAAAGCACATCGCAGTTACCACAAAAATCATAAGCTGTAAGCAGCAGATGGCTGAAGCAGGGCAATTCAGAATTAATGTTGAAGGTAACCAGAAGCACAATGCTACTGCACAATCACAATCAATCGCAAAAAAGTTTTGTCACCCCGTTTTTCAATTTTTGGCTGGGCCAGTAGATGTAGAGCAGCCCAAATATTACCGTACCTAGTCCTATGTTGTTGTCAAGATTAATCATTATTCATCTCAATATTACGAATGTACATCTCCATTTGAAAGCAACAGAATAATGACATTTGCATCTATTAGATGTACACCTTTGTACGGGTAGTGCTGTAAGCTTACCCTGCATGATTTGAGGCAGAGCCCTGAAAGCTTTAGCCCTTTCAATGTTCGTCAAGGGCAAAATACAGCATTGAATCAGTCAATTAACATCATAGAATTCACAGAAAAATGGACAGGCATAAAAATGGGTCTGGTATGGGTTTCAATTCTTGGTGCAAACAATTTTTTGGATGTCGTTAAGTATATACGTATAAGCCTCTCCCCGCTTTTTTTCGGAAGCTCTGCCACCAGTGTATGACTGAGCACGCACGCTCTCTCTCCAATCCAAGCCATTTCTCACAGTCTAACCCTAAGCTATTCCCTCAAAATCTAACCCTAAACCTAGTGAGTGCTCCAATCTCAGATCTAAGCTATTCCCCAAAATCTAACCCTATATAACCCTAATTAAGGCAGAAATGACAGGAGAGTGCGTGCGCGCTCATACACAGGTTGCAGAGCTTCTGTGAAAAAAAGCGAATGGCTTGAAGTTAAACTTAAACACCTATGCAATTTTTTTAGGGGATGAGTTGAGTTCAGTCGGGGTACTTTAAATCTTTTGAAGTACCGGGTAGGAAGGTGGATTGAATTAGCCTATCCCACCACAAATACTGGGACATCTTTGGAGAGATCCAACACGAAGATATCAGATGTGTTCGAGTGCCTTGCTCTATCTAGGGCATGAACACCCACAATATCAGATACTACAACAGGAGCAATTGCTCTGAGCCCAATTCCGAATTAAATCCACAACTGCCACACTGTCAGTTAGAAAAAGACAGAAATGCCAGAAAATTCCTACCATTACGTGATTGAAACCTGAAGCATCTGGCTATTAGCATTGCCACCCTATAGGTCCAGCATGTCTGGAACTAGCTTACCAGCCTGCCAGTAGGCTACTGGATATGGCTGTCACACTGCACAGATTACTATTAGTATCCCTTGAACCTGTACCCCCAAGCTCGAACCCGGGTACATGCAACCACCTTCTGAGGCTCTAGTACCGGTACTGTAGTAGGCATACGATGCAACCCCTTCAGTACCCCTACCCTACATAACTGAACTGATTTCTGACAAACAATGATAAACTCGAGCCTAGCTATTCTGCATCAGTAGGACCGAGTGACCTTTGTTTGAGCCTAATCAGGTATGTGGTACCGATATCTTGAGTAACTGGTACTGTAGGTAAGCAGGTAAGGTTATTCAAGTATTGAGGTATCCCTGGCTTAATTTTTTGCTATTCATTTCTAGCAGGCCTACATTGTTTTGCTTTCTTTACCTGCCCCTTTGGCAGTAATGCTGGTGACTTTCAGCCATATTTTAAGGGCTGAAGGGGTTACTGTTTTATAAAAAAATTTTGTTTTATAAACAAAACTAAACTAAATTCTCCAGAAAGTATCTTGCCTTAGCCTACTAGCACTATAGATTAATACCGGTAACTAATCCTGAATTATCCAAACGACAATGCGTCACTATCGAGGAATCGAACCCCAACCCTCCGCTCTTCTTGACCTGTCTGTCCATTACGGTAATCTGAATTGATATGAACGCTCTGCAGAAGTTGGAAACAAGTAGAGATGGTGCGGTGTGCAAAATTTTTGTCCGCAAACTGCACCGCACCGCTCAATTCTGTCCGCATACCGCACTGCACCGCAAAAAAATTGTAAACTAGTTGCACCGCACCGCAAATACTACCGCAAGTCAAAATATAATGGTTAATGACATTGTGTAACACTAATACTGTAGTTTACTGCATGCAAAATTATAAACCAAACAGGTTGGCACCCACGGTTCACCTGATCCTAGTCAAACAATAGCTTTAAATAATGACTTGGTCTAAATTGTTGCTTAAATAAACAAGCCCATTAACCCACATGCTAGGTTTGTTCAAAACAAAAGTATCCCAATCATGAATCTAACCATGGACATTACTGATATGTATGGAAAATATCACCACTTCCACTTTAACTGCCAAAGTTTGCTGGCTCCATTAATGCACTCATGTAAACATTAACATTAAAACCACACTCACATCATTACTAGTCTTGCCAGGAGTAAGTCATGATCATGCTTGATAAGCTACAGTGTATACAAATCTGTCCTTTAATTGTAATTTTATACAACACAAGAAGGCTATAAATACATTCTAAGTTTCATATCAATTTAGCTCTAAAATTCTATAACTTGTCTGGCATAATAAACAACTTTAGCTCAAAGTTTCTTAAGCTTAAAGTGAAGAATTGCTATGCAAAAGCAGTTTTAATCATTACCAGTACATCTAAGTTTTTGTTACAGGTATCATGTATGATATCGGAATACTGATAAATATAAATCAAAAAAGTGGTCTAAGCACTCAGTGCTTTTGCACCTTCAGTCAATGAGTATTGACATGTTGAATTTGAAGCAATGTTAGAAGCAATTATTACCAATTATGGTAGCTTGTATTGATTAGGAATGGAGAAAAACATGCATATACCATACATAATGGCCCACATAAAAGTGTGTGACTAAGAGTGTGCACAGATAAAAGCTGAGATGCAACACATAAAAATCAACCATAGATAATATTATACCATTACTTTGTTTCTATCTCACTGTTTTAAGATATTACTTGAAAACAAACAGCATCAAATCTTTGCAGTGTGCCTAATGTTCAAAGTCATTTAACACCAAGCAACACAAACTGAAGCAAGCAACTAACACAAGGCAGAACAGAAATTTCAGCAAGCAAATAACTTAGATAAAAATAGGCAAGCCAGAATCATTGCATTGTAAGCATGTGGTACCACACAAATAAGGTTAAAAGAGAAAAAGATACACTGACATCAAAATATGGGTCCTCTTAAAACAGTAGAACTCTGAGGCTACTTTACACTGTACAGGAATAGGTTGGCATGTGGGGTTGGGTTATAGTGATACTAACTACAATTACATGAAACAGATTTTCAAATTATGAATGTGAAATTCTTTACTCACAGCTCAGATTACAGTACTCTGGTACTGTAGACTCAAGCATTCAGCAAAATTTTGTCATGCTCAGTGCTATAATAGTAAACTTTAATTTTCATTGCAATGGATCATTCAGTTCTTAGTAATACTACTACTGTAATAGCCACTAGCTTACTGATCAGTGATATGCAGCAAACTCCACATAAGCCTTGACTGTTGACTTTACTCCATCAAAAAGCTAAAGTAGGCCTACCATACCAGTCAGCACTTAGCAGCAACCAATAGGCTGACAGGCCTATCATTACTGGTATCACCTACCAGTATCCGGCTACACTCAGTATTTGGTTACTTTAACTCAACTTACAAGTACCAGTACCTGCGAACAGTTTGACTTATATCAGAGTTATAAATGACAGGCTAGTTATAAATGACATGATATCACCTTATCTGTTGTGTCTGGTGTTAAGTCTATGCAGTAGGCTATGCAATAGCCTAGGGTAACTATTACCACTGGCACAGAATCACCAACTACCACTCAGTACAAGTACTCATCCAGCCCAGCATACCGGTACTTTTAGATACTAGCCTATGCAAGGGAGGCCAACAATTTGAAAGATAAACCTAGCTTACCGGTAAACCACGGTACCTAACAGACTTGGGCTGGCTGTATTGGAGACTGAATTAACAACTGAGGTAAAGCTACAAAAGAGTGGCTGATTACTAACCTAATCCTAATGCAAAGAAATGGTCTCATCCTCCTTCACGCTGCGCGGCACTGCACTGCAGAACTGCTGGAATTTACCACGCTGCGCGGCGCTGCTGGTCTAACCGCGTACGCGGCCGCGTACACTGCGCGGTTACCATCACTAGAAACAAGTGACACGCTTGAGCAATCACAGCGGCCAATCAAAAACGAGCTTTTTCTTTTTTCTCGTGATTTGTACTTTCTCTGCATTAAATGCTAATCCAATGTACCTTAAGGTACGAACTAGAGATGTCAACCGCGTAACTCAGTGGAAACTTACGGTAATAATTAACACAATACAGAGAACTTCTTCAAAAATTTTCAGGTAAGCTGGGATGGATGGCCCGGATTCGAAATACCAAGTACTTAGCAAACGGTTGACAAAACTTCAGAACAATTTACCGAGTTTTACCCGTGACAAAAGAGCCTGAGGCAGCGATCTTGCACGTTTCATTGAAAACAATAATTTGAAAACATTATCCATTATCAGAGGTGGGAAGTATCGAGTACAAAGTATTGGTACGTAGACAAAATTGATACCGAAGTACCAGTACCAATTGAAAATTAAACTCCCTCTTTTTGGAGTGGAGCTAATATATTTTTCACTCCAAAATATTCCGTAACGGTTCGCTTATTTTAACATCCGGACAAAATTGATTTTTTTTATACAAAACAAGCAATAACACTTGCCGAGACTGAGCGACAAAGGTTTTTGAAAGTTTAACATCATCACAAACGCCTGCACTGTGTACAATGCGTCTGCTGGCTACGGCGTTGAAGGACACTAATAAATAATCAACAATAATATTTGAAAACTATCATAACAGATTTGATGCGTAATCTAAACCGTCTCGAAAACTGTGATATTTGTGCGAGTTTTGACATGAACACATACATCGTTAAACGTTTAGCACACGTTGGTCAATTGATTGACAGAACAATAGTCGAGACTGTTTTCTGATATTGAAGTCTTCTGCTAGTGAAATCTCCGTGTTTATTCAAAAAATAGTATCGTTTTCAGTTGACAAATCTTTTCAGTAGAATTGCACAGCATTTTATTGAAAGTTTGTCATCATCTGCCACCGAAAGATTGTTCTAGACGCTTTTTCATATCCTGAAAAACATTAAAAAATACTTTACGAAACCACAAGAGTTTTAATTTCCGCAGTTTACAAGATATTCTCGTTCACAACAATGATTTACGTTCTTGAACTTGAAAATGAATTCATGTTGGAAGAGTTCAGAATAATACGACAAAAAGAAATTAGAGGCATGAAGGGTAATCGACTTAATGATGCAACTTTCTGCACTAGCATTTGTGTCTGCAATTTTCTTTGAAAAATCTTTTCTTCACACAAAATTTCTACTTACATCATTACATTCATTTATCATGCTCTTAGTAGGTTCAGGTCATTAATACCATTTTTAAACATGCTAAGTTCTTAATTAATCACTAAATGATAACAGATAGTTACTAAAAATACCAGCATAAATGGACAACTAAGGCATATTTGTCACAATACAAACGTAGCAGTGTAGCTTATGCATTCAAAATAATCTCTAGCTATTAAAGGGGGGCAGCCAGCAAATTCCAGTAGTTTACAAATACAAAAGCTCAAATTAAAATGCAATTTTAAACTTTGGTTCTCATTTTGGGGCTGCAACAGCAAAGATATTCAACAAATACAAACAGATATCCCCCCCTAAAAAGTTTTTAAAAACCATGAGTTTGTTCTCGCAGCCTGAGCTTCCAGAAAAAAAAAAGGTTTACCACAATAAGATGTCACTGGAAGATCACAAGAGACTGAATAATAATACTAAATACTATAATTCAGTCCCTCTTTTTCCCTGCAATTCAGGTTGAAAGAACAAACTCAGGGTTTTCTAAAACTTTTTAGGGGGCATATCTCTTTGTGTTTCTTGATAATCTTTGCAACCAAATTATATTTTGATTTTAACTAAATTATAAGCAACCACAATTGCTGGATGCTTCACCCCCTCAATTTAGAGATTAGCTTTTTAAAGTTACTTACTATACAATTTTCCAAAAACTGGTCTTCAAAGGATGGATACTTTGCTGCTTGTGAATTCGAGTCAGTGCTATTTTAGGAGAAGCATTTGGACCACTCACAAAAGCTCTGTTGCTCTTCATCATTTTTTAAACCAGTTAAAATTTTCTTTGAATCATTTTAAGAATAGTACTGTGCATTGGAAGGCAAGCAATACTTTCAAGCAAAAATGGATGATACTGGTTAATATTACAGTACATTTGTCATGGAATACAAAGCTAAATTATTGCTTGTTCAACAAACAATCTGGAAAACACAAAACATTTAGCACTTCATAGTTCAAATCACTTAAAGCACACACAGCACAAAAATCAACTAGTAAGCACTGAGATGAAAACTGAGTAGTTACCATGAATGCAAACAGCCAATGTTAAGTGAAAACTTCTTTTTTATAACTTCAGCTTATAGCCAATCTAAGCATTTTTCAAGTTTTGATAAAGAGCATAGTAACTCTTAACTGACAGCTATCTCACATGTCGTAACCATCGACCACAATGAAGATAAATTTGTTTAAAATTTTATCACTTAACTGGATTCAAAAATAAAACCATTTGAAGATACTGAGAAACATTTGGCAATCAAAACATACCATCAATAAGACATGGAAATAGCAGTAGATCAGAAAAGATATATCACTTAATTTTCAGAAAGATTTGCATACTTTCATGCTAATAGCTAGCATGTAAAGCTGTGTATATTACACAATATTTATTAATTCACATTAATTTTGAATAACTAAACCAAAAAGTTTATCACCAAAGATACTGAATTGGCTATGGTTTGTGACTTTTGGCCCATCTTGTAGATACAGTAGATTAGAATATATATACTTTTTAGCATGTGATGTAAACAATGACATTGAATGAGTATTTGAGCAAAGACTCTATTAAATGATTCCAATTCCATATAAATTCTGCATGGCATAATTTTCAAATCTTTAAGTTTAGCTGTTGTTGTTGTTCTTTTTAATTAATTGTCTTGAATGGAGTAACAAAAAACTTGCGACAAGTATTAATTCATGACTTCTTGAGATAGTGAGGTATTAGAGGACCAAGTGCTTTGTGGCAGTGATGTAAAGGTAGTTGACCAATTGCCATGATCTTGATTGAAAAGTTTGTTTATTTTGCTTGAATACTTTTAGAAGTACTTACAGTTGAGCACTTCTAAATTTACTATGTTTTTTTACTTTTACTCAAGTATTTTTATTGGTTAATACTTTGCACTTTATTTCCTTACAAATTTCAAGTACTTTTTACACCACTGCTTGTGATGTTTCGTGCTACGCAAATGTTGCTTTAGGTTTCCCAAAACTGCTGTATATCAATGCATTCGCCAAGCAAAAATGTCGAACACGTTTATGCCAAACATTGTCTAAATGGTCAATTCCCGATTTTGTCCAACACTGCTAATGTATGAATACCTTATGCATTACTTGATGATATTTTTTTAAACTGAATGTTTGCATCAGATGTACACTCAAGGTTAATAATAAACAGACACAATTAACTTTATGTGGTGTTTCAGAATTTAAAAAAATCAAAAATACTTTTGAATTGCAATAAACTCAAAACCACTACCATCCATGGGGGGATAGACTACATTGGCTGTTTATTTTTCATTGCAGTAAGTACTTTAGGTTTGGAGGAATCCCTATTTGCGTAAGAGTTTCGACAATCAACAGTGATCTAATGTTTCTGCGGATTTTTTTCAATTCTTGTCCACTGAATTTGCTGCTTGTTCAAAGCCACCAAGCAGAGATAACCATTATACTGTACAGCATCTTATCCAAGGATGCAACAACGTGAGCTGGGTGTGAGCTGAACCGAGATTACCAGATCAGGGTCATTGTAAAACGATGCCCTCACCTTCTTGGCAACACAGCCAAAGCTTCGATCTGCCACTTGCCCGCCTGCTACAACACATGATCTTGATGGAGGTATCACTCCCTTTTAATTTAATGCAAAACCAGAGAACATTTAAGCAGGGAAGCTTTGGTATCAATTTCTAAACTGCAGTCTTTAACTTGACCAAACCAAGAATCAAACCATGGTCTACTGTTTCAGCAGCAGATTGTCTTTCTGTCCATCAGCTCATTTTTATCTGAACTATTAAAATGGTTTATTATTATACTCAGAAAAAATTTAATAACTGACTAATTGGGTCAAAAGTTGATTACTTGGTAACCCTCATTAATCATATGATATTATTAAGCAACTATTCATATTCATTCATAGCCTATTGACATGGATGTTTACAAATATTGAAAGCACAAGCTTAAATGACTAAAGTAATCCTACCTTAGTATATACCCTATGCCATTGTGATCAGGGCTGGGAAGAAAAGAACTTTTCAGGGAGTGCAAAGATTGATACAGACGTCGACACAGCTAGGGGAGGGGATTAGGGAACCAGTCCTCCCTTTTGAAAGTGCCACACAATTTCACAGTAATTATTTAAAATATAACTAATACAAAAAAAAGCACCGACCTCTGAACACCAACAAATCCAAAGGGGAGGAATGCTAGCAATCATTATCAGTGTTGACATTTAATGAAAATGTTTGATCATTAACAGATTAAATGATAAATAAGTTTTTGTAGTCTGTGATGCACTTTCTTAGAACAATAATATCTTTCAAGCATGTCGTTTTTTGTTTGCACTTGCTGCTCGATAGTTGAGTGAGCCGTACGTAAGAAAAAATTGATTGCTGACGCAATCTTGCTTGGTTAATGCTCAGATTCGTATTTTTTATCAACAGCTATGAACTTTTCCAGTCATCAATTTGTACAGGGCCATACTAAGGGGGGGCATTAGGGGCAATTAATTTCATTTTGTTTTGAAAGTGTGCAAATTTTTAGAACTGCTACTGCATTACATGTGGTAATAGCGACAGGTTTTCATAACATGTTTCAAGGTGTCTGAAGCATTTATGTGGTGTATATATTTTTTACTTAATGCTCAATTTGCTAATCTTTATGTTAATGCAGGTTTTGGAAAACTTTCCTATCGGTGGTTGGTGGTGCTACCTTTGACATAACTTTAGATATTTTGAAAACAAAAACAAAACAAAATAGTTTTACAATTTAATGCGAACATGTTGATTAACGGCCATTATTTTGGTAAAAAATTGTGAAGATCACCTAGCGCCAGAGAACTTCGCTAAGACTCGCATTAATTCGCCATTAGACTCTGGTCTATGATTGTTGTTGTCTGTTGCTGTAAGTGCATATTTGATCTCCTGCTACCGGACTGCATCAGATGCTGACTATTAAATGATCCACACAGTTTTCATTGCAATAACTACTTCGTGTTTGGAGGAATTTGCACCTCAAGCAAACAAGAGTCTCCAGTGTTCCAATGTTTAACTGGACCTGTGGGATTTCTACAAATACTTGTCCACTAAATTTGCTGTTGTTTGGAACCACCAAGCAGAGATATTAGTCATCATAACGCATTTTTAACCTAGAACGCAGCAACATGACCAGGGTGCGGGACTGCCGCTTAAACCCAAATCATGCGATCACGGTCGTCATAAAAACCATGCCACAAAAATACGCCGACAAAGTTTACTCGACTTGCAAATTCATACAAATCAGCTACGCCATCTTTTACTTTAGTAAAATATGTTGAGAGCCCATAACTACTTTGTACGCCATCAGCCCCCTGATTCATTAATAATAATAGGATCTCGACTTAGTATTGACAAGCTACCATACAATGCAATTTCTTGGTCTGTTTGAAAAATCCAAACAGTACATGGTGGCAACATAAATAACGCAGCTAGTAATTTTTGGTCGGAGGCATGTTGTTTTTATATTTTGTTTTGCGAATTGTCTGCCACATTTGTTATAAACCTTGTACTATGTCAGCCTACTATACTGTAACAGTATATAATCCATGATTCTTGCATCGATTGCTTGCACATGCGATTTTTGCATCTGCTACTGTATCGTGAAGCCACAATTTTTGCATTCTCTTGCTATTGTTGTTTTTTTGTTTTCAGGAGTCTGCTGCACAAACAAGAATTGGATTGCTGCCAGATATACCTAGAGCTTGCATTTCATGACTTCACAATCTGCATAATTTACAAATTTTGGAAATGCATGTAAATAATACCAATAATAATAAAAATCAATTTGTCAATCCCTTGAGATGAGATAGCAAGACGCTAACATTTGACTAAGGGGCACTCGCTGCTAAAGCAGGTGAAAAAGCAGAAAAATAGCAGATTAAAAAATGAAAAATGGGACTTGTTAAAAGATTATTAAGATTGTATTATAATATACAGTGTTAAAGCATACTAAACAATATTAGGCACATCGATAAATACCATATTGAAAAAGTGCATTTTCAATCTATTCTTGAACAATGAAATGCTGCTACTTTTCCAAATATCAAGAGGCAAATCATTCCAAACAGTAACTAAAGCATGTGAAAAAATTGATCCAGATTTGTTGTAGTCCCAACTGACTGTTATTTTTTTTTTCAACAAAAGCACATCGCAGTTACCATGAAAACCATAAGCTGTAAGCAGCAGATGGCTTATGCAGGGCAATTTAGAAGTACCTGTTGAAGGTAATCAGGAGCACAATGCTACTGCACAATCACAATCATAAAAAAATTTTGTCACCCCTTTTTAAATTTCTGGCTGGGCCAGTAGATGTAGAGCCGCCCAAATGTTACTGTACCTACTCCTATGTTGTTGTCAAGATTAATTACTATTCATGCTAATATTACGAATGTACATCTCCATTTGAAAGCAACGGAATGATGACATTTGCATCAACCAGATGTCCGGGTAGTGCTGTAAGCTTACTTTGCACGGTTTGGGGCAGAGCCCTGGAAGCTTTAGCCCTTTTAATGTTTATCAAGGGTAAAAATACAGCATTTAATCAGTCAATTAACATCATAGAATTTGCAGAAAAATGGACAGACAAAAAAATGGGTCTGGTACGGGTTTCAATTCTGAGTGCAAACAATTTTTTGGGTGTCGTTAAGTATAAGCCTCCGCTTTTTTTTGGAAGCTCTGCCACGAGTGTATGACTGAGCGCCTACGCTCTCTCTCCAATCTAAGCGATTTCACAAAGTCTAACCCTAAGCTATTCCCCCAAAATCTAACCTTAAACCTAATGAATCCTCCAATCTCAGATCTATGCATATGCTGTACTCCAAAACTAACCTTAACCTAAACCTTTTCCCTAAAATCTAGCCCTAATCTTAATCAGTGCAGAAATGACAGAGAGTGCATACGCGCTCATACACAGGTCGCAGAGCTTCTGTGAAAAAAAGCGGACAGCTTAAACTTAACCATACGCGATTTTTTTTAGGGGATGAGTTGAGTTCAGTTAGGGTACTTTAAATCTTTCGAGGTACCACAGGTAGGAAGGCGGATTGAACTAGCTTATTCCACCGCAAATACTGGGACATCTTTGGAGAGATCCAACACAAAGATATCAGATGTGTCTGAGACAGGGGCATATTTAGGGGGGGCCATTGGGCCATGGCTATGGGCATCAGGCTTTGGGCTCGAAATTAGGTACCTGATATTGGGCAAAAAATGGGACGAAATTTGAGTGAAGACCTTTTTTTTTTTGCTCTTCACCTGATTTTGGGCAAAAAATGGGAAAAATTTGAGTGAAGACCTTTTTTTTTCTGCTCTTCACCTGATTTTGGGTGAAAAATGATACGAAATTAGAGTGTGACAATTAAAAATTCTCAGTGATCTACCGTATGTTCCTCTCAAATTTTCTGAAGTTTCTGGCCCCCCCCTTTTCAAAATCCTGCAAAATTTTCAAAATCCTGCAAAACGCTACCAGTACTGGTCCGAGAGCCTTACTCTATCTAGGGCATGGATACCCACAATATCAGATAGGCCTACCATACTACAACAGGCAGACAGGAGCAATTGCTCTGAGCCCAATTCCAAATTAAATCCACAGCTGCACACTGTCAGTGTCAGGTACGAAAAGACTTGAAATGAAATGCCTGAAAATCCCTACCATCACATGATTGAAACCTGAAGCATCTGACGAAATTGCCACCCTAAAGGTCCAGCAGGTCTGGTGGATGAATATCCTACGATATGTCTACAAGTACAACAACTACGAGTAGTTTACCAGCCTGCCAGTAGACTACCGTACTACATATGGCTATCACATTGCACAGATTACTATTAGTATCCCTTGAACCTGCACCCCTAGGCTAGGGCCCAGGTACATGCAACCACCTTCTGAGGCTCTAGTACAGTAGTACTACTGTACTAGGCTAGTAGGCTAGCCTATTGTAGGTCTACAGTAGTAGGCACCGTATCGTACGATGCAACCCCTTCACTCAGTAGCCTACCCCTAGCCTCCATAACTGAACTGATTTCTGACAAACAATGATAAACTCGAGCCTACTAGCACTATAGATCAATACCAGTAACTAATCCTGAATTATCCAAATGCGTCGCTATCGAGGAATCGAACCCCAACCCTCAGCTCTTCCTGACCTGTCCATCACGGTAATCTGAATTAATATGAACTTTCTGCAAAAGTTGGAAACAAGTGACACGCTTGAGCAATCACAGCTGGCAATCAGAAACGAGCTTTCTCTTTTTTCTCGTGATTTGTACTTTCTCTGCATTAAATGCTAATCCAGTGTACCTTAAGGTACGAACGTGTACACGTTTTCTGCATTTGAAAGCCGAAGGATTAACGTACTTTTTTGCATTAAGAAGCCTTGATCCAAAACTAATCGGGTGAGGGTTGAGCTGCTGAGTCTTCGGCGATTATTGCACTATAGACAGAATAGGCCTATCAGAGGGAAGCCTAAAACATATTTCTTTAATTGATGCATAATTCAAGTTACTGTATGCGAATTGCAAAAATAAGTAGCAGATCTGAGGTATATACTGGTACTGAGATCTGGATAGCCTAGTCAGACAGTGCAGTTGGCTAGGTAGGCTACCGTAAATGACTAGCCTAAACTGTGTAGGCCCTGAATTTGGAAAATTGAAATGTCAAAGTTATTTTACTAGGCTACTGTAATTTCACCAATGTTGTGATTGCTTTCCAAATTAGAGTCAGAATTAACTAGACAAATTCGCTTAGTCTACTGACTTCATCATGCAGAGTCATTCATCTGCTCATATTCCTCTCTCAGTACTGTCATAGTGGATGAAATTAGGACAAAGTTTCCTTGATAAATTGATATCGTAAAGTATTAAACTGATAGATTGTTGACAGTTGAATCAGTTTGAAGGAAAACTTGCAAAAAAATTTACATAGGTTGCTAACTTTACCAGCATCACGCAGTACTGCAGCAGGGACACAGCCTAAAGATCTGACTGTTGCAGTACATTTTCCAGGTATTTAACTCGATTTATTTGGACAGCGAAAAGACTGTATAAGTCATCAACGTCTACTGTCACGAAAAAAAAGAAACTTTATGCAGTAACATATATCAGTAAGAAACAGAGCAGTAGGCTAAAACTTACCGGTACTACTGTCACAACTCAAAACAAAAATTCACAACGTCAAACTTAACAATTACCGGTATGCTTTGTATCAATGTATGGCATATGCTGAAAAACTTGATTACCTGGACCTCCTTATTCAATATTTTGTGTTTAAGTACTGTGATATATGAAGTCTTTAGTTCTTTATTAAACTGCAAGAGTTTCATCTCTCTAATTTCCTTTGCAATTTGATTCCATATTTTAGTTCCATTATAGATCAGCAATTTTTGAGTTTGTGCTGCGTTAACTCTGGGAAGAAAGTAGTTTGTTTTTCTTTTTTTTTTAAGTGCTGTAAGAATGTATTTCATCCAGCATTATGAAAAGCCCTAAGTTAGACCTGGAAGTGTGAGATGATGTATTGCTTATTCTGTACATCAATTTTGCTGTTTCCATTTTGCACGTGTCATTCAGCTGTAATAGATATAAGCTTGAGAATAACGGTTTAGTATCAGGTATGTGTCCTGATGTTGTTGTGAGTTATTATTCTTACTGCTTTTTTTGTAAATTAATCAAAGGTGAAAGGGTAGATGCTGATGCACCACCCCAGCTGCTAATACAGTAATTTAGATGAGAATGGATGAAGTTGTAATAAATCAACATTAAAGTTTTACAATCCCCATACTTCTGTAAATGATACAATACCCAACAACCACTGGCTAATTTTGAACTAATAGGGTTTCCAATTTTGTTAATGATCAATGAGGACACCCAAATATTTAACACATGTATTTGCACTACATGTACTTTAACACATGTACTACGCAAACATGTAGAGCTGTGTTCCCTCGAACTTTATGGCTAATTGGCAAGTGTCCAAATTTTCTTAAAACAATTGTGCCCAAAGCCCTGAAAAGATGTTTATGTGCCATAAATTTCATACCAATCCAGTATTAATGTATACCAAATGTCATATTTCCACAAATTTATCAAGTTTTCTAAAGCTATGTTTACTGTTTTGCCAAAAATATTTGCCCTTGCTCCAACAAATCGCCGATTCGCTGAAAAAAATTGGCTTGGTGGGGACACTGATGTAGAGTGTTTGCGCAGACTTAGCTGATGTTTGCAAATTATAGCTATTCATATTCTATAATTGTTTTAAATACAAAATTGCATTTCAGGCAGAAAAAATAGCCTACTAAAGCTAGTTTGAAAGAAATCTAGTATGTAGATGTGCGTGCGAAAACAAATGGTTTCTGATGTAGTGATTAATCGCCCAAGCTATGCAGCATTGACTGATTGATGCCATCTTTTAAGCCATTGTGTTACCCAGGAAGATTGATGAGCAATCCACAATTATCTGGCAATAATGCAGGAAGTATTTAAAAGATTTTTTGGATGGAAAAAGATACAGCAGCAAGACTGACCAAGTGTTTGGGTATGTTCTTCAAATAATCGTTTGTAGCTTCGTTTTGTTTGCAATGATATTTCAAATTTGCTACAGTATTTATATCAGATACAAGTTTTGGTGCTGACTGCAATCTCACTTGCAGCAAGATTTAACCATATTAAAACTGGCCAGTTGGTCGAGCAGTAACGCAATTACGCAATTGTTCTGGATTGGGAGGTTCATATTTCAGGCCAGTCAAATCAGACACAGTGTTGCCACCACTGCAACATTTCTTCAAAAGGAGCTGTGTTGCCCTTCACAAATCTGAGGGGGTTTCCTCCATGTTACATACTTCGGCATAATATCGTGAAAGATGGGAAATGAGTATCGTGAAAGATTTGTAGTAGTCAGCAGAACCTCGCAACATATAAATTGGCAACAGAAGCTTTTTTTTTTGCTGATTATTTTTTTGCATTTAACAAAACCTATAATGTTGTCAAGTCATGCTGTGAGTCTGATTATTGCAAGTGGGACATAGTTGCTCTAGCAAGAAAATATTTTTTTAGCCTTTGCTGCTAATTGCTTTCATTTTTTCAGGAAAAATTTGCTGGTTCTTCAAGGATGATACCTTCACTGCCTTAGAAAAATCACTTGCCCTGCTGCAACCACTGAGGCCACTACCAGAATATCGCGAACTATGAAAGTGGAATTTCACCAATTGCTTTTTGAATAGTGGAATTTCATTAACTATCGACAACAGTATTCAGAAAGGTACGATAAGGTACAATCTAAAATGTAGATTGTGTTTGATACTGATATGGTTGAGACAAGAAGCAATGCAGTGTTATGCTGATCTTTGCAATTGATGTAAGGCAACGCGCAAAGTTGTTTTACATTGCTCTGTGTCCAATTTAAATGCGCTTTTAAGTTTCAAGGTTTTGTATTATTTTGTTTTTTTGTAATCATTTATTTAATTAATTAGGGTAATGCACACAAGCCACTTAATCCTAGTTGTTGTTTTTTTGTTTTTTTAAAGAGCGGTACTTCGTGACAAACTTTGGTTTACAAGTAAGATTGTAGTTTATCTGGTGATATTTACTAGTCAATAGTCATCCCAGTTAGACTACACATTTGTTTATTTTTGGTCACTTATACTCTTTTAGTCTATTTGTGTCACTGTGTGCATTTGCATTTTAAAATTGAAAATACAAAATCAAAGAATAAAGTTTCACAGATCATATTTTTTTAGAAGTCTTGGACCATGGATTTCAACCACAGAACGTACCCACTACTTCCCAATGTCGAGTCATCTGCTTTCATGTCTCTGTATTAACAATATCTTCGATTATGCAAGTGTGCATGCAGCATTTTGATCTTCACAAAATATCATCAAAATCTTGAAATGTACTTATGAAATATTATGAATGAATCATGGACTTCCAAAAAATGTGCAACGACAGAACTACAGTAGAAATAATGCCACGTGAATAACAATAATCAGAAGAGAAGAAGTCTCGTTAAGAAATGTTCCTCCGAAAACTAAGAGAGCACCAAATTTTCCTGAACTTGCATGCGATCTCCATGGTTTTTTGTTGAGATTTCCAAGCAGTTGTGGATTATCGTTCGAAACGCTTTTATTAAATTTCCATTTTTCAGGCTGTCAAGCGTTCATTTTTTTTCATTTTTATTTATATATTTATTTTTTTATTAGTCATTTCTTTCATTATTTTTTCCGGATTTTGTTTGGTTGTAAACTAATTTTTAGTTTAGTTACCCTGTTTTTCGGACATAAGACTCACGTAAAATACCTAGATTATCTCAAAAGTACAACGTGCACTTTAATCTTCAGTTCGTGTAATGTATGGATCTGGTTTGTACCCTATTTCTATCCAGGATAATATGTTTTCTGTGCACATGCAGCAAGAACAAGCGAAAGCTCAAAAGAATCTGCTAGTTGCACAAAAACTGTGGGAACATGCAAGCGGAAGCTTATAAATAGCTGTCGCAAGTGAACACTTGCCCGCTATTGAAGTGGCAAAAAGAAAGTGGTTTCTGCTGCGAATGCTACCTTGGAAAAAATCCTGCTCAACTATGCAGCAGCATAGAAAACGGGAAAACAAATTTCCGTAAAAATAAAAATGGCGATGTATAAACTGGTTCCGAGTGTTAAACAAAAAGAGTGAAGAATGACTTTTGTACCACCCAGAATTAGCTACATTTTAGTTTTACTGCTATGACATTTATTTGTTTTGAGGATTTTGTGTATGTACATGCTGTTCTTAATTCATTTAGATTGAGTTGTGCTATCAAAATTGTAAGCAACTTTTGTGTATGTAAGCATCATTGCCTAGATGATTTTTGAAAAAAATGCTACAAAATGACTCTGGTTTTCGTTAGAATATCTTAACTTGTCACTCATTTTTTTCATTCGTTTTTGTTACAAAGTTCTTTTTCTTTTTTCAAAAGCGCCATCATTTTTTGGTACTAGGCCGCTTGACAGCTTGCATTTTGTTATTTTAATTACGTGTAGTACTTTTTCGGTTAACAAATTCGTCTGTGATACGTCTGACCATAGAACTCTTTAGTAGTAGTTGGAAACTGACAGTTATAACGTTTTTTTTTCACAATCCACTTGTTCTTCGAATATGTCGAATCAAATCAGTCGAATACGCGTGACTGCAAAAAATCTTTGCAACAAGAGCAACCTTTTTTTGTTCAATCCTTTTCTCTTTTTCTCCGTGCGTTTGTTTCTAGCCTACTAGATAAAGAGTCTATGATCTGACTGCCAAACCAAACGAACGCCATTTTGTGTTTTCGAGCTTAATTGACGCGTTTGCTGCTGACAATATTAATTCGCTTTCAATCGAATTCTTTTGAAAAGATACTGCTCGAGATCGGTTTCATTGAAGAAATGAAAATCGCTTGAGATAACAAAGAGATGCTGCAAACTTTTCCCACCATTTCTGTACCGCAATAGTAGATTTAATCCGTTTAACTAGGTACCATTGACAACCCTGCATATCGAAATTTCGTGACATCAAAAAAAGATGGCTTTGCAAAATTTCTTGCGGATTAGGCAACGCGATGTTCGATTATTATTGTAAACATTGCGTTCTTACAATAATTTTAAGTTATCCTTTTATGTTGTCACGAAATTTCGAAACACAGGGTTGCTAATGGTACGGAGTCAAATGGATTAAATTTATTTTTGAAGAAAAAAAATAGTGAAACAAGGTTTGGGGCACTTCTTTATTACCTCCAGTAGTTCTCAGTTGTTAATAATACCGATTTCAAGTAGTAAACCTTTAAACTTGTTTGTCTGACAATTTAGTCTGGTGCAAAAGCACTTAGGCACGAAAATTCACTCCATAATTATTCCACAATTGCATGAGCTAAATGGCTAAGTGTAGAATTGCTGGTAGTAGATGTAGGTTTAAGTAATGAAACGTTTCAAAAAGAATGCGTGCTGGATCTGATTTTGTTTATGAATGTTCTATCGAAAAAACAAAGTTTACGCTTCTAAATAAAATCAGTTTCAGCTCGAGCTTCTGCCAACCCATTACACAAATCTGAAATTAGGCAACTGAACTATATATTGAAGGAGAGTTAAAGCTTAATTTATATCGTATCAGTGTATGGCTTGCAGCAACTGCAGGGTTACGACGTTTTGTTCAGCTAGCCTCCAACATGATTGTGGTGGTGCATTGGTTGACTGATTTTTAGACAATTGGACCCCCGTACATATGGCGATGCTTCTAGATTTTATTGAGATGTTTTTGAATGAAATCTACAGTAGTTTTTTTTTTTCTTGCATATCTGAAGTTTTTCAAGTCGTTGTAGCACTTTTTAATTTACAATTAACACGTCATTGGTTCAGTGGTGGCCTTAGGAAAGGGTGGGGTAAATTAGATGGTGGGGCCCTTTTCTTTACGCACCACTTTAGCATGATTTATCTGCACTTGCAATCAGTGGCGGATCTAGAAAATTTTGGTGGGGGGGATTTTAAGCACAAAACCTCAAAAATTCGGATGTCTTCACCGAAATTGAGAGTGATTTTTCGGCCGAGAACGGACATTCAAACCTTTTTTTCGCCCAAAATCAGGTGATCTCCAATAAAAAAAAAAAAAAAAAGGTCTTCACCGAAATTAAGAGTGGTTTTTCGACATTCAAACCTTTTTTTCGCCCGAAATCAGGTGATCTCCAAAAAAAAAAAAAAAAAAGGTCTTCACCGAAATTAAGAGTGGTTTTTCGACATCCAAACCTTTTTTCGCCCAAAATCAGGTGATCTCCAAAAAAAAAAAAAAGAAAAGGTCTTCACCGAAGGTTTGAATTTCCGTTTTCGGCCGAAAAATCTTGAGGTTTTGTGCTTAAAATCCCCCCCACCAAAATTTTCTAGATCCGCCACTGGGGGGGCCCTGTGCATTTGCACACTTTGCACATTCCTAAGGCCACCACTGCATTGGTTGATTGATGTTATTTCGTAAGAATCGTATCTATTAAATAACCTTCGTGTTTGCTAGAAAGTTGCGATTGCAAAACCAATTAAAAGTAAGCCAAATCAACACAAATACTGTATTGCAGTATCTTCGCTCTGTGCACAGATACTGCAGGAGGATGTTACGCTGGGAGTGAATTATGATTGCTTTACTGTAAATATGCACTCATACGTAAAACTGCAAATGGGGACGAAGCACATGGTGTTGGTAAACTTTTTACCATGGTTTTAAAAGTGAACCGCTTCCTTTTGAACAACTCCAGTACATTATGTGTCAGATCAGCATTTGCAAAGTCTTTGAAACGGCTTTAGTTAACGTAGATGGTTAACGGCCATGCAATACCTTCTCGTTGCAACTCTTTTCAAAACTCCGAGTGTTAGGTCACCTGCGTGTTCTGCCCTTAGCGCCCGAAGTGGTTACTCCTTGTGATTATAACATATTACTTATCATGCGATTACACGTTTGAATCATTCCAATTCACATTCCTAGTTCTGTCTACGCTAAAACTTTAGATCTCTACGATGACAAAACCAATCACGCAATTCCATTCTTTTATGTCTGATAATGATGATGTAAACCATTTCGACGATTCCATTAAACTGCACAAAAAATACTTGCTAAAATAATTTTCTGAAAAAAATTTTACTTTAAAACTTCCTTACGAAGTTGCTGAATTGTAGGTGGAAGTGGAAACGATTGGCAAATTGACGCTTCATCTGGGTTTCAGTGACACGTAAGGGTTCGATTCTCGATGAAGCTTTCCAATTCTACTTCGTTTACGACAGTGTGTAATGAAATCGAGGTTTATTAAGCAGTAATCAACAGCAACATAATGCAAGTCAGCAAACAAACGATGATAAAAGAATGAGCGAGCGTCGAGCGGTTTTTGTTTGCAAACGCAGGGCTCCACAAAATTTCATATTATATTATATTCAGGCTATTTTTTTGAAAATTTATACAAATTATCAACCACAAACGGTATGCAATAATTACCGAGTGAAGTAACTTAAACATTTGAAAAATCAGAAACGCGAATTAATGAAAAAATAAAACTCATTTTACAAGTCCGGCATAAAATTACAGAGATACAAAAAATCAACATTTAAAACATACTTTAAAATCTTTCTAAATTTAGAGCAGTTATCTAAAATGCTGAAATATAGAGGCTAATCGTAGTCCTCAGGTACCATACCAATAAGGTTTCGCTGAGAAGCTGACAAATATGTTTAGCACCTGCGCAAAATTGATTAAGTAATAAAAATGCTTTTGTCTTTGGAGCATAGATACTGCAAAAGTTTAAATTTGGGGTCAGTGAATTCGGACACGGAGTTACAAACAACAGCAAGCCGTTGACGCAACCTTTCGAAGTAGTGTTGCCAAGGCGCGATGATTCGGAGATGGGCTCGGCTAAGTTGTCATACGCTTCGGCGTAATTTAGCGATTAAAAAGATTTGATTTTCGACTCCCAAAAATTCTTTCCATACCACGTACGGTGCGTTGAAAAAGCTCAAATACTTTGAACGCAAAAAACTCATAGTTTCCGTGGGCCATCGGGGTTTCAACCTGCTGAAAAATTTTGATGTACGGTTGGTTGGAAAAAAATAGTGACTTGCTCGTCAAAATAGCGGTTTTCAATAACTTTGCAAACAACTAAAATGAGTATGAACACAAAAGCAAACTTCGTTATACTGTTATTAAAGGTAGGCACGAATAAGATAAAGCGCAGCTTAACGTTCGCAATTAAGTTACAACACACAATGTGAATTTCGCATTTTGATTTTAGGCAAAAAAAGGATTAATTGTTTACTGAGGAAGGCTAACATTTGGCAATAATACGATAAACACAACACTAACTTTTTAAGTATAAACTTGCGCGACTAACCGAAAAAAGTTCGAAAGAAAACGCAGCGCAATAAATCCGCAACAAAATTTAATGGCATTAGCCCGCAAATTTCAAATTTACATGTAGTTTACATTCAAGCATACCTAAACTGATGCCACCAAACGACTTTCAATAAAGGAAAAGATACAATATGAGCAGTTGACAACTCGCAGTCGTGGTTCACACACATCAATCAAATGCTAGGGTGTATAATACGGTAAATAAATGAAAAGCTAATAAATCTATAAGAGCATCAATATGTGATAATCCGAATAGAAACTAAAAAAAGCGACTTTTTAACTTTAGCAAATGGAAATACCAAATAAATAGCTAGTTCTACAGTGCAACAGTATAAAAAAATAAAGGAGGAATCAGAGGTGGAGTCCTCCAGGACGTCCTTGGCCTCGAAGGTCAAGTCCTTGACCTCGAAGCCTCCAAGTCCCCGAAAATACCCTGTCCTCGGCCGAGGACAGCACTATTTTTTGATTTGCTGAAAATCGGCCAAGGTCATGAACATTTTTTCCTTGACTAAAATTTCACGAAAAATTTGCGACTTTCTGCGCAAAGACCTTTTTTTTTTCTTGGAAAACACTTGCGCGTTGTATCCTTGGCCTTGAGCATTCCAGTCCTCGGCCTCAAGAAGGTCTGTCCTCGGAAAGTCGGTAATTGGTCTTGGGCTCGGATTTTTTTTTGTGTCCTTGGCCTCGAGCCTTGTGTCCTCGACTCCACCTCTAGGAGGAAGCACTTCAACAAGCAAACTGAGATTGAGTTGCCTCCTGCTGCAGCGTTACAATTTCACAGCATAAGACACGACTCACGAGTACGGCTAATTAATATGAAATTATAACAACAAACGGAGGTGGGCACGAATAACATTTTACCAAACGCGCCAGAGCAATAATTATCTAATTCTAAATCACTTAAAGCAAAGCGCAAGATACGCAAACTTAAAGTTTTTATCTCTGAAGGGTAGCGCAATTTCCGTAATTGCGGAACGAAATTCATATACCAAGTCAAAGAGTAATTTAACTTCCGGAAACAAAATAACACAACACGATGCAAACTCCACATTTTTACAATTCTAGACGGAAAAAGATTAAGTAATCTGCTGAAGGCTAGACAAATTTATTTCATCGCTCAATAACAGCACGACGTAAAAATTAATCAGCATTCGTTTAAGGCGACAGGGAAGTTGCAAAAAGCCTGACGATCCTTCGAATCAAGCAACCTCCCTCTAGTCAGAGGCAATTTAAGCCAATTTGACAACATTACGATTGAAAATGGCCGACATTTGACAACATTAGGATTGAAATTAAACAAAATTAAGTTTATCGAATAAAATAGCGCTACTAACAAAACAAAAATTTGAAAGCGTAGCGCAATTCCTTTTAAGGGTACATTAGTCCGCAGCGCAACTTCAACATCTCAAAATAAAACATCAAAGTAAAACGCAACTTAAGCAACTGCAGAGGCTCATAAGTTGCGCTTTGCCCACCTCTGATAATAAACAAAAACACTTTGATCCAGCTCCAATAAATGTTAACCTCAAACTTGAACTTTAATCTCAACTTGAACGAGGACTGGAGGTAAAATCACCAGGGGTATCTTAAATTTGGCAAATCGTATTAGATTAGATCGGCGTTGACTTCATCCTTCTTGATCCAGCCCTTCCAGAGATATTCTACTTCAAACACGACGTAAGGACCTCTCTAATCATAATTTTTATTGGCAACCCTGGCATTGATAACATCCGCGACGCCATCTTAGTCCTATCCTAAGGCAATGCAGCCATTACATTAGGCCACAGAAGCGTTTTAAGTTTTAACCTATTTATAGCTAGGTTAATATAGACCTCAGTATGTTAGAATACTGCATTAAAATGTCAGAGTTGCCAATAAAAATTGTGATATGGAGATTTCTACGTCGTGCTTGAAGTAGAATATCTGTGGAACGGCTGGAAAAAGAAAAATGAAGTCTACTCCATTGATGCTGCCTTCAGTCCTCGTTTAAATTTCAACAAAAATAATAACCCGCATTCCATTGAAGCTTAACTACCAACTGTTGAAATAATGTGGTTGCATAAACGGGTCCACGACAGGTGACCGCGAACCAACTGAACCCGATTGGTCTAGAAGGGGGTCATAAAAATATTTTACTATTCCTACAGCCATCGTGCCCGAACCCTCACTTTGTCACGAAATCACTTTGTGACGAGATCACTGGTAACCTTTAATTCGCGGTCAGTTGACTTGGCTCGGAATAAACGCTGCAAACCGGAGATGTAAATGAAACGCAAATGCACAATCTTTAGTTATACATATTGTTTGACTAGGCAGTGTGCAGATATTGTTCGACTTGGACTGTGCAATGCTGAATGAACACTTGCACAAATGCACAGTCGAAGATATTGTTAATGCAGAGACATGAAAACAGTGGATTCGACGTTGGGAAGTAGTGGGTGCTTTCTGTGGATGAAATCCATGGTCCAAGACTTCTAAAAAGATATGACCTGTGAAACTCTATTCTTTGATTAATTGCATTTTCAATTAATGCAAATGCACACAATGACACAAATAAACTAATCGAGTATAAATGACTAAAAAACGAACAAATCTTTAGTCTAACTGGGATGACAGACTATTGACTAGCATCTATCACCAGATAAACCACAACATTACTTATAAACCAAATTTTGTCACAAAGTCCCTCTCTTTAAAAAAAACAATAACAAAAAATAACAACGATTAACTGGCTTGTGCGTATGACCCATAATCAATTAAATCCAAAATTACAAAATAAAATATTACGGACCAGAGGCTTATTGACTACATGACCCTAACAGGTCCCTTCTAAACTATTTTTTATGTAGTGTTTCGTTTATTGCCATGATTCTCAACCTACGGGTCAAGACCCAAAGTTGGGTAGCCTAAAAATTCTTTTGGGCCACTTGTTTTTTTTTTGTAAACATCTACAAAGAGTAAAACTTGCACAAAAAATAATAAAATAAACGCAACGCCGCTTCATAGTCAGATGGTCATCAACCCTTGTTGCATTTTTGTACACGAAAAACTCAAACAGTGACACTTTGAGCTTCTGAAGACCGCACAGTTGTAAAACGCTTCAAAGTAGTAAGCAATATATTGTAGTACTGATGTTAACAAAAAACTCCCGCAGTGAAGAAGGTTTGTGTGCGTGGAGACTACAAATCAAAGGTCATGTATGTCAGACTACATCAGGCATAATTGATAACGATCAGCAGTATGACCAGGGGGGCTATTGTTCCCCAATTGGCCTGCCGACCAAAATGCAGAATAAGGAAAAAACCACGTTTTTATCACTTCTGAGACTGTCTTTTGCATTGAAATAGACTCAAAAAATGATATAACGCATATTTTGAAACGTTCAATTTAGGGGGGGTGGGGATTACTTAGTCAAAAACAAAACTCATAGATCGGAAAAAAAAACTTCAAAAATTGGTAATCAAATTTGATCGCTTATTGAAAAATGTTGAACAAAGGTTTTATCAAATAATATATAAGCTCAGAAATAGAGGGGGGATATTCATTTATTATTAGTTAATTACCAATCACTTCTCTCAAACTTTCTTTCAATAGCCCTCCTAACCAAATCTTTCTTTATAACATATAGACGAAACAGATTACTCCTTGACAGTTTTATTGAACTACCGGTAAAGGATTTTATGATTTACCAACTTGTAAACAACAGGCCTAAAATTAAGTTATTTTTGCAAAAAAAATTTTGAGCGCTGGGGGCTCTTCCCTCAGGCCCCGTGCCTCCGCTAGCTGGGGCTTTGCCCCCAGATCTTCAGGCTCTGGCAGATGGGGATTTGCCACAAACCCCCAATTGCCTCTGGCAGCTGGGGGCTCCACCCCCAGACCCCCGTAACACCCCCACATTGCAGATTTCTGGCGACGCGCCTGGTAACAATATCAGACTGTCAAGTTCTAGAATTTAAAAAAAATGAATAAAAAATGACTACAGAACATAAAATAATGGCAAATAATGACAATTTTCAAGTATATTATAATTAGACTTATCATATTTTTTAATACTGAAAACCAGGACAGGCAAAGAGATCCAAAAAACTAAACAGAAGACCAGTCAAAAAAGGTCTTTGTGTAGTTTTAGTGAGATCTTTTTTGGTGATCTCCCCCCCCAAAAAAGGTTTTCATTTCAATGACTCATGATTTATTGCAATTTATCGAGTGATCTCAAAAAATATCAGTAGATTACTTAGAATATAATGAAATGATGACAATGGTTCCAAAATAACGAAATTGAAAAACAATAATCAAAAAAATGAAATAATGACACACTTGACAGCCTGCAATCCTCAAAGCTAAATAGCAAATATTCATAAATGTATGTTCAGTGAAAAGTTGTTTGTTGCATTTGCAACAAAGTTCTGTCATTACAAAAATTTTTTTGCACATAACAGCTTTTAATTCAACTATGTATTAGAATATACTGGACATGGGTCGCAAAATTTTACACATTTGATTTTTTCAATAAATTTGGGTCGCTTTGAAAAAAGGTTAGAACCACTGGTTTATTGCATCTTATAATGACAAATAATAAATTGAACGTGAACTTATAAGTGTATTTTGATCGGACATTGAGCAATGTGAAGCATCTTTGCACGTCATTGTTTGCAAAAATCAGCATAGCACTGCATTGCTTCTGGTCTCAACCATATCAGTATAAAACATTTTCTACATTTGAAACAGTGGTGTAAAAAGTACTTGATAACTGTAATCAAGTAAAAGTTTTGTTACTTGAAAGAAAAACTACTTAAAGTAAAGTACAAACTATTGACCAAAAAAGTACTAGAGTAAAAGTAAAAAGTAGTCGTTTTTTAAAGTACTCAAGTAGAAGAATTTCTGAAAGTATTCAAGCAAAATCAACAAATTATTCAATCCATAAACTGTAGTGTATGACAATTAGTCGATTGCCTTCACATCACTTTCACATAATGCTTGGTCTTTCAACCCCTTACTCTCTTAAGAAGTCATGAATTATTGACTGATACAAGTTTTTTTTATTATAATGAATTATTTTACAAGTTTTTATGAATTATTGGCTGATACAAGTTTTTTTTATTATAATCAAATCAAAACGAACAACAAGGAAACTTTGGAATTTGAAAATCATGTCACGCAAAATTTACTTGGAATCATTTCATAAAACCGTTGCTTAGTCGGTAGAAAACTCAATTGTTCTGATAATTTGTGATTCATTTAAACCTACAGAACTTTGTACACTTCTAAATCAAAATGCTGCTTAAGTAGCATTACTTCACAGTAAAAGTAAGCAAAATAGAAAGTATCCAAAAACATAATTGCTTTAGAAGTGCTTGTTACAGACAAAATTTACTTGAGTAGGCTAGTTAAGTAAAGATACTTTCGTTACTTTACAACTATGATTCTAAATTATACCTTTCTGAATATTGTTTTCAATAGCAAATAAAATTCCACTATTCAAAAAGCAATCGGTGAAATTCCACTTTCATAGTTTGCGATATTCTAGTAGTAGCCTGAGTGGTTGCAGCAGGGCAGGCGATTTTCCTAAAGCAGTGAATTATGCTCCTTGAAGACCCAGAAAATTTTTCCTGAAAGAATGAAAACAATTACCAGCAAAGGCTAAAAATAATTAAGACATACCTAATGTAAAATGTTTTCTTGCTCGAGCAACTATGTGCCACTTGCCATAATCAGACTCACAACATGGCTTGAAACATTACAAGTTTTGCTAAATGTAAAAAATAACACCGGTCAACAAAATAATAGTTTGTTTTTTTAAACAAGAACAAGATCCCTAATTTCTGGGTAACATAGAGGCACTGATTCTGAATCTGGCATTAGTTTTCTTCTAGCACATCAGGATTTTGAGATATGACAGGGCATGGTGAGTTACATTGCATGCATTTGGTACCCCATAAATGACAATACCTTTGCCATTATCATGGCTGTTGTTCAGATTTTGACAAAGGCTACTAATCACATTAGCATGCTGTTATACCTAATTAAACAAATCTGAAAAAAAAGGTCGAACAAAAAAGATTAAACAAGTTTAATGTACTGACCAGCACATTAAACTTGTTTAATCTGAAGACTGAAGATTGGACAGAATAGACTGAAGATTGGACAATAGACAAACTCTTTTTTGCTAATTGTAGTCTTGAAAAAGACTGTTTATTGGCAGCTTTTAAACAGCCTGTAGTTGGATGATTTTGAAAAAGTCTTTTTGGGGTAGCTTCAGCAAAAGTGTTTTTCAGAATAACACATGTGGAAAATGTTTGCTGTTTATCTAAGTACCACTTAATACTGCAATCAATACCAGTTCAAATGAGGAAAACTTTAAAATGTTTGACATATGATTTTCGTTTGTATGGATGGTTCGCATCATCACAGTACAACATCTAGCAATCATCACCCATCATACCCTCATTCCAAACTCCTTTATACCTTTTTTCCATAGATTGGATATCTTGGCAAAATTTTTCACCCTGCTCATCACCAACTGCTCCAAGGTTTTCAGGGAAAAACTCAAGGTGTGAATGAAGAAAATGCATCTTTAAGGAAATGCAACATCCCATCTCTTTGTATGCCACAAGCAACTCTGCAACACCTTGATGCAACACATTGATTTGAATTTGACTTGAAATTTTCAAAAAAATTGGAGCAAATCTATTTAAATGAATGCCAAGCTCATAGTTCCAATGCATTTAATGCATTTTTAAACTCTGGGTCTTCCAAAACTTCCAGAATCTGTGGACCAACAAAGATTCCTTCTTTCAACTTGGCTTGGCTTAGCTCAGTAAACTTTTCACAGAGAAATTCAAAACCATTCGAACTCTGTTTTGCCAGAGCTTTCACAAAGTTCTTCATTAATCCTAGCTAGATATACAATGGTGGCATTAAAACTTTATCAGGATTTACCAAAGGGATGTGTCAGAAATTTTTTACTCCAGGTGCATACGAATTCCTTGTCGGCCATTGTTTTGTTTCATAGTGCTGTGCAGTGGTGCAAATGTCCCAAAACATAAAAAACAACAGTGTTTTGTAAAACCACTTGTAATCCCATCAAAATTTTAATTACCTTAAAACCCCCACATAAGCTACACTGGTAGTCAGAATAGCAAATTGTATTCAACAAAATTTTAATGCTATCATACGATTCTTTTAACAGGGCAAAGTGTGCAATAGGGATGGAGGGTATTTTATTTCCGATATGTAGAAGAACTGCCTTCAAACTTCTCTTTGAGGAATCAATAAAAGCCCTCCATTCCTTCGCAATGTGAACTACACCCAGAGTTTGAAATAGCTCTTCCATATCATGGCAGTAACAAGGAGGTCTTTCAATTTTGAAGGTCAAAGATAAATCCCTATTGTGCTTCCTGTAGTAACTTACTTTGACATCTTTTTCAACCATATTTCCTTCTTTTAACCTTAATGCAAGGAGCTTCACCTTTCCTTAGCAAGGCGAGGAAGCGGTGCACCCCCCTAAAATCGACACCTATGTGTATCTACCTGCTTTACACCTGCAGAAATAACTGCTTTATTTAACATAACATATTGCTATATACTGTTAATATTAATTCCCTCAGTTCCCCCTGCGTATGTTCCTACATTTTTTATTCTCCACACTTACTGTAAACTACTAAAATAACTTGCAAAACTGCCTGCATCCATCCTTTCCCTGTCACTCAGAGCTTGCACTTACATTGTTTCACCACTTAAAAATGTTATTCTGTGACATCATAATGCAATGTTCCACTGTATTTGGACTTTAAATCCTTAACAACAAGAGTTGAATTAAAATTATAAAAACCAAAAAATCTCAAAAACTTGATGTGCAAAAGTAGAAGTAAAATCCTTTTTGGAATCTGCATCAAAAATCCATCGAGATAAACTCACCAGAATCTTCGTTTCAAATTAGCTGTTGACCAGTGTAATCAGCTAAACAAACAACTTTTGCTACCAGCTTATACGTTGCGAGGTTATGACTACTACAAATCTTTCACGATACTCATATTATGCCGAAGTATGTAACATGGAGGAAACCCCCTCAGATTTGTGAAGGGCAACACAGCTCCTTTTGAAGAAATGTTGCAGTGGTGGCAACACTGTGTCTGATTTGACTGGCCTGAAATATGAACCTCCCAATCCAGAACAATTGCGTAATTGCGTTACTGCTCGACCAACTGGCCAGTTTTAATATGGTTAAATCTTGCTGCAAGTGAGATTGCAGTCAGCACCAAAACTTGTATCTGATATAAATACTGTAGCAAATTTGAAATATCATTGCAAACAAAACGAAGCTACAAACGATTATTTGAAGAACATACCCAAACACTTGGTAAGTCTTGCTGCTGTATCTTTTTCCATCCAAAAAATCTTTTAAATACTTCCTGCATTATTGCCAGATAATTGTGGATTGCTCATCAATCTTCCTGGGTAACACAATGGCTTAAAAGATGGCATCAATCAGTCAATGCTGCATAGCTTGGGCGATTAATCACTACATCAGAAACCATTTGTTTTCGCACGCACATCTACATACTAGATTTCTTTCAAACTAGCTTTAGTAGGCTATTTTTTCTGCCTGAAATGCAATTTTGTATTTAAAACAATTATAGAATATGAATAGCTATAATTTGCAAACATCAGCTAAGTCTGCGCAAACACTCTACATCAGTGTCCCCACCAAGCCAATTTTTTTCAGCGAATCGGCGATTTGTTGGAGCAAGGGCAAATATTTTTGGCAAAACAGTAAACATAGCTTTAGAAAACTTGATAAATTTGTGGAAATATGACATTTGGTATACATTAATACTGGATTGGTATGAAATTTATGGCACATAAACATCTTTTCAGGGCTTTGGGCACAATTGTTTTAAGAAAATTTGGATACTTGCCAATTAGCCATAAAGTTCGAGGGAACACAGCTCTACATGTTTGCGTAGTACATGTGTTAAAGTACATGTAGTGCAAATACATGTGTTAAATATTTGGGTGTCCTCATTGATCATTAACAAAATTGGAAACCCTATTAGTTCAAAATTAGCCAGTGGTTGTTGGGTATTGTATCATTTACAGAAGTATGGGGATTGTAAAACTTTAATGTTGATTTATTACAACTTCATCCATTCTCATCTAAATTACTGTATTAGCAGCTGGGGTGGTGCATCAGCATCTACCCTTTCACCTTTGATTAATTTACAAAAAAAGCAGTAAGAATAATAACTCACAACAACATCAGGACACATACCTGATACTAAACCGTTATTCTCAAGCTTATATCTATTACAGCTGAATGACACGTGCAAAATGGAAACAGCAAAATTGATGTACAGAATAAGCAATACATCATCTCACACTTCCAGGTCTAACTTAGGGCTTTTCATAATGCTGGATGAAATACATTCTTACAGCACTTAAAAAAAAAAGAAAAACAAACTACTTTCTTCCCAGAGTTAACGCAGCACAAACTCAAAAATTGCTGATCTATAATGGAACTAAAATATGGAATCAAATTGCAAAGGAAATTAGAGAGATGAAACTCTTGCAGTTTAATAAAGAACTAAAGACTTCATATATCACAGTACTCAAACACAAAATATTGAATAAGGAGGTCCAGGTAATCAAGTTTTTCAGCATATGCCATACATTGATACAAAGCATACCGGTAATTGTTAAGTTTGACGTTGTGAATTTTTGTTTTGAGTTGTGACAGTAGTACCGGTAAGTTTTAGCCTACTGCTCTGTTTCTTACTGATATATGTTACTGCATAAAGTTTCTTTTTTTTCGTGACAGTAGACGTTGATGACTTATACAGTCTTTTCGCTGTCCAAATAAATCGAGTTAAATACCTGGAAAATGTACTGCAACAGTCAGATCTTTAGGCTGTGTCCCTGCTGCAGTACTGCGTGATGCTGGTAAAGTTAGCAACCTATGTAAATTTTTTTGCAAGTTTTCCTTCAAACTGATTCAACTGTCAACAATCTATCAGTTTAATACTTTACGATATCAATTTATCAAGGAAACTTTGTCCTAATTTCATCCACTATGACAGTACTGAGAGAGGAATATGAGCAGATGAATGACTCTGCATGATGAAGTCAGTAGACTAAGCGAATTTGTCTAGTTAATTCTGACTCTAATTTGGAAAGCAATCACAACATTGGTGAAATTACAGTAGCCTAGTAAAATAACTTTGACATTTCAATTTTCCAAATTCAGGGCCTACACAGTTTAGGCTAGTCATTTACGGTAGCCTACCTAGCCAACTGCACTGTCTGACTAGGCTATCCAGATCTCAGTACCAGTATATACCTCAGATCTGCTACTTATTTTTGCAATTCGCATACAGTAACTTGAATTATGCATCAATTAAAGAAATATGTTTTAGGCTTCCCTCTGATAGGCCTATTCTGTCTATAGTGCAATAATCGCTGAAGACTCAGCAGCTCAACCCTTTACAAGCTTAAAAAAGATTACTAGGCTAGGCTAGGCTATTTTGACTTGCTTGTATCACAAATTTTATCTTAATATTTTGACTTGATTATAAAACGGACCACTAGGTCTAGACTTAATGACTAACTGCTATTATCATTTTTTGCTATTCTTTCAAGCCTATTCTACCTCTGCCTTCGGTAGGACTTTATTCCAAACTAAAGCCTAACCTAATTGCTCAGTACCATTGTACCAATTAGCCTGTGAATATAGCGGATCTAGCGAAAAGCGGGAGCGGAGTATGAATCACAAGGTTGGGACAACGGATGTGAGGTAATAAATCTGCAAAACCATGGTAGAAAAAAAAAATTCGCAACCTGGACGAAGATCTTTTTTTGGTCTTCACCTAACTTTGGGCAAAAAAATGGACCAAATCCAAGTGAAGGCTTTCTTCACCTAATTTCGGGCAAAAACACGTTCCAATTCCAAATATAAACTGTTTAAGTTTGGTTTCACACCTCTGAACACACCCTCCCATTGCAAATTCCTGGCTAGGCACCTGGCTAAAAGTCGCCCGTGTGAGTGCAGCTTGAGAGTAATCCCTTCGTCATCCCTAGCTAAAAGAATTATCATGATTGTTGACATCATTCAAAAGAAAGCTCATCATACAATTCAGTCTTCTTGAAGAGTTGTAATTTTTGAAAAAAACGATATTTTTGAAAAAACGATATTTTTGAAAAAAATCAGTCGCTCGGCAAAAATTGTCACTTTTTAATGCTTTTTTTTGTGCTAAAATTTAACTAAATGCTAGGCTAAAGTAAGTGTTTTTAAGGTCTGCCAATGACGAAGTTTAAATTTCTTTTTTTTGCTTTTGATGGCGTGCTGCAGCGTATTTTGACTGAATTTTCAAGAGAAGAGGAAGAACAAATTTAGTGTGATGTTGCTCAACTTCCCTTAGATGTGGATCTACTTGCTAATCTGCGTACTTTAAATATTAAAAATCGTTGTACTTTCCAAAAAAGAAAACTTGATGCTTTTGAATAGATTACCAACTAGCATTGAAGTTTGGGTATAGTTTTAAGATGGTGTTTTTGTGAGGAAGAAAAACAATGTAATACCACAGTCTCTGTATTAGTAGTCTGGAAACTCAATGGTAAGTTTTTGCGAGGCAGTGTCAACGGTTGTAAAATTGCGCCACCTAGCAGCGGAGGTGGTAAAGCGTTTTGCAAACGCTCGAGAATAGTGTAATCGATATGAGTTTACGCTAAGAAGTGTAATAAAAGTGAGCGAAAGTAGTATCAAAAAGTTTACAGTTAGAGAAATTCAAATAAAAAAGCTATATATGATAGAGGCCTGATTTTATTTCTAGAGGATTTTACGTACTCATAACCCTGGTACTGGTAGCAGGTTAACTTAGGCCTACCTAAAAACTTGGCAAAAACAGTGGGCTCACTGAATGCTTCAGGCTGGTTACCAATTAGCTTAGATAGTTAGCCAAACCAATAGGCTGGTGAAATTATATTGGTTAAGGCACCCAATCAATTTTAATGTAACGGAGTTAGATTGGTAATGTAGTCGACTCAGGGCTAGCCTAGCAGCTATAGGCCTATCCTTAGCAGTTGTCTAGCTTTTTGAGTTGTTTTTAGATTAAAGAGTTGTGTAAGTCATTCAAGTTTTAACTGTACAGTACGGGACAACATGTCAAATTCAAAAAGGCATACATATACTGGAAAATATTGTTGTTTGCCTGGTTGCAATAGTGCTTTAAGTAACAAAATTAAGCTTTATCAAGTTCCTAATGGAAAAAAGCGATTTGGAATGTCAACAGAAGAATGGACTAACAAGTTTCATCAGGTTAGTATAGCCTAAATTTTATTTTCAAATTAAAGTTCAATTTTCTGTGCATAGCACAAATAGCCTAAGGTGTTAGTACCTAAGCCTGGTTTCAATGTCAGATGTTAGCCTATATACACATATAATGTCACAAAAAGGTGTGTGCCTAAGAATGTGCACAGATAAAAACCGAGATTCAACATAAAAATCAACTACAGAGAATCTTATTCCACTAATTTGTTATTACCTAAGTTTTAGATATTACTTGAATCCAGTAACAACAAAAAAAATCCAGTAACAACACTTAACAATGTACCTAATGTCCATGGTCTGCGAAAATTTTAGCCTAAGAGCTTTGGACTTCGATAAAATTTCAAGAAAATGCCAAAGTGTATTTTAATTCGAATTGTCTAAACAAATTTTAGTCATAAAAGAAGTTAATCCACATTTAGCCTGAAAGGCAAAACTTGGCAGGTTAAATGATTAACTGTATGCTATTTCATAAGCCTGCCCATAAGGTGCCAATGTCAGGCTGCTTCGACCATTTCAACTACTACATTTACCCTACCTGTAACTTATTCTACATAAAGCTATGTACATCAATGTTAATCTAATTGAGATTACAATCCAAGCAATATGTTATTGTTAATGCCCAAAAAGTGAAAATGCTAATGAAAACTCAATTTAAAATTTGCTAAATTTTAGGTGATATTCAAATATCGATATGATATAAGGTTCAAGCAAAGGGTGAAGTTGGGAAAAGCATTTATTTGTGAAAAACACTTTAGTGATGATGACATTCAAAGAACTGTGACAAAATCTTGGATCAAAATCAGTTGTCTTCCTTCTGCAAATATGCCTGTAAAGTCGCATCAGTCAATAATTGAAAAACGACGGGAGCGAGTTACACATGCATATCAGAATGCTGCAGTTAATACATGCACAACGGATGATATAGACAAAATGGCACCAGAATCTTCATCAATTTTGAGTCTTCTTGATATTTTAGCTGAGTTCAAAAGCTTAAATCTTACAAATTGGAGAGTTTATGTGGAAAGTAAATTTGTGCATCTGACATATTATGAAAACCTTGACTTACATGGAATTGCTTCACTAAGTTTTTTAATTTCTGAACTTGGCAATGGAGAAATGTCGTTTAGCATTGCTAAAAATGGTCTATATTGTGAAGAATTGAGTAATCAAGTTTCAATGGAGCACTAGAATTTGGAATAAACGTTAAATCTTTTGATGAGATTTCGTAGTTGTTCAGGATATGATGCTGTATTAAGGAAGGATGGCTGGTTACATGTGCCACTAAGGTTGGTGGAAGGATCTTCTGCACGGTATGTTCAAAGCAGGCATATGTTGTGGCTTAGATATCGTATGTATGCTGAATTTGGTATCTTATTTGCAGGAATCAAGTGTAGCAGTCTAAGCAACTTAGCTTTTTTATTCAAATGTATAATTTACCAAGCCTAACTCTGGCTGGGATATGCATAGCTTTTGTAGGTGTGATTTAAAGGTCAGTTTTCTTTGAACTGGTAGCCACTGATTTCACCAGCTTTCAGCATGTCTGATCAATTTTTAATAAGAAAAGAATAAGTAAGTAGTGCTGCTCATTTTGATGACTTGAATCAAAGCTATTGTTTTTCAGATATATCAGCAAATCTTGTGAGGCCATTGTTCTCAATGATAAATCTCAGGTTTGCAGTAAGTGCAGTAACTTGTGGAAAATGCAAAAATCCCAGCAAGATCGACAACAAAAGCGAATTGCTAGACTTCGAGCTAAGTCTCTATCAAAATTTTCTGCTATTTCAAAGGCTAGCAAAGAAAGACTAGGAGCAAGTTGGCAGATGCAGCAAAAGCGGTAATTGGATAACATACATTAGCAAGCTGCAATGCAGCACTTCAGTTAAGCCGCATTTACACGGGCGACTTTTTTGCGTGCGATTTTTTGATAAAAATGGATGTGGCAAAGTTGCTGGTATTCAATAATGGTTATCATTGTGATAAAAGTTACCTTTCTGCTGAAAATGACTGTCTCAAGTTGTTTCCATTCCGATGGTGATATTGTAAACCTTTTTAAAGCAAAATCGGAGCTGATCTCACTGCGATTTTTTATCGCAGCATCGATTCTCTTCTAAAGTTTTCAGTTACAACAATATTGGTATGGAAACAATTTAAGACAATTATTTCCATCAGTAAGGTCCCAATTATCATGATTAAAACCGCCGTTGAGTAACTGCAACTTTGCCAGATCCATTTTTATCAAAAAATCGCACGCAAAAAAGTCGCCCGTGTAACTGCGGCTTTAGATATATTTTGATGAATATATTGCATCTAAAACATCATAAATCTTCATTTTTCACATGCTTATGCCAATGAAATCTATTTTTTGATTTTGCAGGTTAAAAGAACTAGAAGAGGAATTTATTTCAAAAGGAGTAACGGTTAGTGAGCAATGTGCAAAGATTTTGGAGAGTGTCAGCAAAAGAAAGCAGAACAATGTGTTCTTGAGAGAATGGTGGTCAAGACAGACAGAGTTGCAGCAATCTAAAACCGCCTATGCAAGGCGTTACAGTCCTTCCATCATACGGTATAGCGCTGAATTTTTTTGTTATTCACAAAACTAGTGCACATGACATAAATTTTGTAAACGAAACCTAGTCTAGTTTAACTATTTCAACTTGAAATATTGAACTTGATGCGCAGCTTCTGTATATTTGCAGGTTTTGCTTGAAACTTTACGCAAAATCTCCTTCTGCCTATGAATTCCTTCAGAAAATATTGGTTTTGCCAACACCCAGGCTTTTACGTACTGAACGAAATAAAAGTGGATATTTGCAAATTGGCATGCAGAAAGAAGTTTTGCAACGAATTAAAAATGCTATCGCTGCTAGTAGTGGAAAAAGATGTGACACCATGGCAGTGTTAGCTTTTGATGAAATGACTATCAAAGGTTGTATAATATTCTAGATACGTATGTGAAGTGGTGGTACCAGATAGGTAAATTGAACCTAGGTGAATGCAGCGTCTATAGCTCAGTCGATTAGAGCATCATGCAAGTAATCAAAGTGTTGTTGGCTCCTGATGTTATACCTGGACTGGGCAAAAACGATGTTGTGTCCTTGAGAAAGACAGTTAATGCACATTTTCCTGGCTTGTTTAGTTGAGCTCTGAGGACCAAGCTGTCGAGGTGGTACCGTAACAGCCATAGGCTGCAACAGGTGTTGCCCAAAGGCACACCACGTGTTGAACGAGTGAACATCCGTGTAGATGTGCCTGGGTCACATGGCATACCATAAGAAATAAAATGACCTGAGTTGAAAACCGATATTAACTTATTACATTTACTCAGAGCTGACCTCAGGTCAAAACCTTTTGCGCCTCTTGGGCTTTGACTGCTTAGCAATATTACGTGATCATGAAGTGAAGTGTTGAATCACGATTAATCAATGAAAGTATTATTTTCAAAGGTGCTATAAAATGTGCACCTAGCTTAAAAGTGCAACCATAAAAATATTGTGAACTCGTCTTTTTGTAGAGGAAATAGCCTATTGCTCAGCAACAGGTGACATTGTTGGGTATGTGGATTTTGGTGAAGAAAGTTTAACCAGCTGTTCGAAGTCAAAAGAAGAGATGGCGACCTACATGCTTGCAGTATTCGTAAGAGGTGACATTGACTGTTATGCTATTATTGCAGTAGACTGTGCCTTGCTGATCCTATTTGTGCATGGGGATAACATGTGTACTACTATACATGACTTTTCCACATCCAAATGTTTTTCTGTTTAGACGTAAACGCTTCGGCATCACCTTGTAAATGATCATTTATTCCTGGCTATGAGTTTGATTGAATGGAGATTCAGTGTAAAACTAAAAATTCGTCGAAACTATTATTTGGCAGTCTTTGTTTTTTGATTAGGAATTACCAACAAACAGCTTGATGGAGTGATTTCTTACTACTGCACAAAAGGAATAAACTACCAAGAATTGATGCTTGTCATTACCGACTTACTTGTCGAAATTCCTTTTCAAACATCAATCACTATATGTGGACTTGTATGTAAGTAACCTAATTCTAAATCATTCCGTACAGTCAAGGCCAGTGTAATAATGTTTGCGGTTTGTCTTGCACACATTGTTAACCTTTTTTTACATGTGCATACTGTACTTTTGTAGGACCATGTGACAGTACTTTAAAACCAGTGGTTTCCAAACTTTAAAAAAATTGCGACCCATTGTTTATGACGACAGCTTATGGCGGCCCACTTAACTTTGAAATACCTATGCTGAAGTCGCCACTGATCTCAATTCAATAGACAGTGGCTACTGGTTAATCAAAGCTAATGCGTAACTTTGCGACCCATAGTTTGGGAACGCTGCTTTAATACAGTAAATGCTGCTGAACTTGTTGTTTCAAAAGGTTAAAACTATTTCTAATCTTTCAGTTGATGGACTTGCAGCAAATCGAACAGTCATGAAATTGCTTGCATCTGCCTGCGATGATGCTGTTCCATATCGAATGCGTAACCCAGCGGATTCGTCAAGGTAAGGAGCTATTGCTATATTTGAGTGGTGCATACAGTAGATTCTTAGCGTGGCTTAGTTGGTTAAACCATAGCTTTGGCTATTATTAGAAGCGGAAGGTTTGAATTCCTAAAACTTTGAAAAATTTGTTTCATACCCAAGATAGAATTATGACGTTTTCCCTCGGAAAAAAACTAACAACGCCCGTTTTCCAGTCTCGTTCACGTTGTAACTAGCTTGGGAACCAAGCCGCTGTGGTGGCCCTTTGACTACCCAAAACAGAATCAAAACAAAACGTAATTGACATTGAGCTGGAAGACAATTTCAAATCGGCTACTGTGGCTGGTTTTTGGCTCATGTGAAAGAAGCCACTGGTATTGCTGCGTTCAATTTGTGTTGTAACACTGATTTCTTAATAAACAGCCTATATTTTCAAGATACATCTACTTCATTCCCGATCCACCTCACTTGATCAAAACTTGCAGAAACAACCTCATCAACAAGAAGAAGCACTTATGGAATAATGGTATTATATCGGTTGAGCCCATCAAACATCTAATTCGAGTAAGAAGAAACCTTTCTGGTTATTTTTATGTTACCGGTATTATTTTAGCGTTGATTGGATCAAACATTCAATTTATTGGTTTAGATTTTTTGTACCTTTGTTAGCACAAAATATAGAGTTATTGATTGAAAAAATTCTGAAAAATCTTTTTTATTCTTACCCAGGAAGATTTTAAGCGAGACGAGTTACGATTGTTCCACAAGTTGACTGAGAGCCATGTAATGCCAACACCCTGGGAAAAAATGAACGTCAAATTAGCCGCGCAACTGCTTTCAGAGACTGTAGGTATGCACTTTTTATTACGATTTGATCACTACCGTGGGATACTTGGGGCAGCTGGGCTAGGGCGCCGGCGATCCCTTATTTGGGTCAAAACGTCTAAAATTTGGGGAAAATAATCCTATATTCGGGCATAACAGATCGACATAAAAAATTGCTCCGGCAGTAATATCACTTGGGTTAAATAAATGAAGGCCTTCTTTTGGAGTTCGATCATTATTGCAGAGACTGCAATTGCATCTCCTCTTGGAGGATCGGGGCTTATATTATACAAGAGGAAGACCACTCACACCAATATTAGGGCTTGTGATTTTGTTGCTGGCTTTCAGATATTCGTTTCCCCCTCCCATCACAAATCATTTATCTCTCTTGCGGCTATGCATTTGATCTATTGTTTTAAGCATTTAGTCAATAACTTTCACAGGACTTGCAATGCAAGACAAAGGACATCTCAGTTTGGCGAAATTCATTCTCGCCATAGATAAATGGTTTGATTGCATGAATGCAGGTATGTTGCTCAGTTTTTGCAATATTTATTTCATATAATTTTTACCTTATTTATTTGATGCTAGCTTTCGATTGTTGCAACTCATCCACAATGAAAGCTTTTGAAGTCAACACGACCGCTCAGTTAAAATATAACTTTTAAGTTAAAAATATATTCAAAAATTTGTGACGTCCTATTCAACCAAGTTAGGATGCCTCACTTGCTGGTTTAAAGGTTTTTTCCCTAGGGTTTCAAAATTCCAACTTCAAAGCAACCAGGAAGCCATACAGCGAGGACAGTGATGAAAGATTGCTATGGTTGGAAACACAATTTCTTAACTACCTTCGGGAATGGCGTTCAAACGCAGCTGCTCGATGCCAGGAGAGTGGATTTGATGTGAACTGCATGTTGTTGAGCCAAAGCACAGAAGAAGGGTTGACGGTATCCACTCTTTCAATGGTGGCACTTGTTAAAGAATCTTTGCAGTCTGGTGCAAGCTATGTGCTGGCACGTAGAATCAACCAAGATCTGCTTGAAGCCTTTTTTGGTTACCAGCGGCGTAGAGGCGGACGCGGTGAAGCTCCTACGATACGAACATTTTCAAGTAACGCCAGAAATTTTGATGTCTTGCGTTGCAATGTTGTAGCCGGTTCAAATGTGGAAAAGTTTGTTTGATATAATCCAATGTTTAAGTTTGTAGCTCATGTTGTAGCAGTAGCGCAACGACCCAACCCCATCTTGGAGTTTAACTTTGCGGAAGCCTTCAAGTTGAGGATTTTCGACACTTTACCTTTAATGTAAGGAGAGATGAGCTGTGAATACTTATTTCTATGTCTGCTTTGACCCGACTTAGAATCACTCCTGATTCCTTGAGAGGCATACGTTCTTCCACTTACCAGTTTTCTCTATTTTAAAGCAGGTTTTATAGGACTAGCAGATAGCTGGTGAAGCTTTTCCTGCTCCAAAAAAAGCTAACGATGGTAGGTTGCAACCTCTTGGGTGCCAATGGAATGCAACCATGACCATTATATTGTACCTTTTATTTTGCTTATTCTTGTATTGACGGTACGGAAATAAGAGACACACTACACTACTACTAGCTTTACAATTTGCTGGTGGCTGCTGATCACAGGAAATTAAGTGATTGATTTTTTGTTGTTGATTTCTTCATATTTATCTTCCTATTACGAGAAAGCGACAGAGCGTTATACATAGGACGAATCCAGACTCGCTTAGGAGTTGCCATTGTTTCCGAGTTTTCCGCTTGAACTGTGCTTCTTGCTTTTTTAATTTGCTGCTTGTTAAGAAACCACCAAGCAGAGATAATCATCATGAAGCATCTTATCCAAGGACGCAATAGCGAGGTTTGGGTGAGAGTTGAACGCACAACCTTACGATCATGGTCGTCGTAAAAACGATGCTCCAACTCACTGCCGACTTATACTACCACAAGTATACGACGTAGGCCAGCGTTCCTCAAACTATGGGTCGCGGAAAGTCTATAGCTATTTGATTTACCAGATTTTAGTCATAGTATCATACTGGGCCACAACGTAAAGAGCACTTTCCCACGAATAGCCTTGTAGGTAAAGCTGATTCGACAAAAGGGCGATAAGTAGGCCTGTCTTCTACAACGAATAGTTACATATTGTAAGTACTGAAACATACTATAATCTCACAAACATTGTTTACACAGATTTAAGATTATATTTGCAAATAATAATGCACCAAAATAGTTTCACATACACTCAGCTACGATACAAAATATACTGACTACTATCGCAGTATCTCATTCGGAAGGTTTCAGTCAACACAGAAGCAAAAAACCCAAAATGTTAGTCAACTAAATTGTTAATCTATTAAGTTGTTTGCCTGTTAATGCGATTGATCTGTCAACGTATTAATTGATAATAAATAATGAACGCAACCTTCTGGTGACTGATTCAAATGGGCCCACTTGAGTTCGTTACAGTCTCTCGCCGGCGCTGGTGACCACAATGCAAAATTGACTGCAAGTCCAAGCTCTTGAGAGACTAAAACTTGTGTGTCGTCTTAGACGCCCTCATCTTACAATTAAAGTGCAGTCATCGGCCTTCTTCCTTTGCTGTTCAGTAACATTGACCAGGAGTGCATCCAGCTGCAACAAAAACGCAACATTGCAGTATAAATTACATAGTTTTAGTTTATTTATTTTTATTTGTCGAATTTCTTTGGCCAGGAGACAGCAAAGTGACCTTTCAGTCTTCGAGTCGAGCTGCCATCTGTCTACCACATAAAGATGGAGGAATCCCGTTAAGCACCTTTGCCAACGGCACAACTAGCGAACTTGCCGGCTTGTTCTCCATACTGTCCATTTAATGCTGAACGTCAAGCAGGGAAGCTGTGAATACCAACTTTCGAGTCTTTGGTATGACTGGTTTATATCTACTGTAATACTAACTTACGATTAGAAGATCATAATGTGACCGCTGCGCTGAGCGTGCCACTGGGACAAATAGCACAAACAATATTATGCTGAAAAGTAAATACTGTATAAAATTAAAGAAACTAAATTAAGGGACAGGACAAGACAACGAGCAATATTAATAGGTTACGATTTCAATTCACATTAAATCTTGCAGTATATTTTCAGATATAATTTCGCTTTTCAATAGATTATTTCGTTACTTTACATTGTACTGATTTCATAACCAAACTCTGGAACGGAAGATAAATTTTGATTAAACAATCTTGAAACTGTGGATATGGACCTACAAGAAATAATTGTGCTTGTTGATGAGGTCAGTGCTACCACTGCTGTTAAATAACACGTTATATCCATTCCTGTTACATTCATCTTTGCCTTTATATTGGTAAAGGAATGCAACTCGCAATGGGAAAAGTTTCTGCAATAAGTAGGTTAAACGTTCAGACCTGCTTACTTAGTAGCATTTGCTTCGTTCGGTTCAAACCATTTTTTCGATACTACTTAAAGAACACAATAATCCAGTTAAAGGCGAACTGCACGTAACAACAGATGTATTGTTATAACGGTGGCATTATTTAATGATAGAAAGGCGTTAACCATTCCACCATGATTTTCAAGTGTTGACTTGAGCACAGTAGTACATGGGCATGTAAAGTGCTAATCTGTTCGCCACCACAGCGTCCTTTGACAGATACCTGCTTATAATCGAGTTAGCAGTGTTGTAGTTACATACCGTAAATATACGTGTGTATATATATATGCGCTATATACTGCAAATATACGCGCTATATACTGTTAATATTTGTGTATGCGTAATTAAAATATTCTCACCAAACCAATCATTGGAGAGAACAGGTTGTAGTGCAGCATAAAGAATTTGAAATAAATTGCATACCTGGGTGATCAGATGAAACGACCTTCTTGGGATTTAGGGGGTTCGCACGGGAGTAGTTATGTATATGGCGTGTTCGGTGCACAGAGGTCACGTGACTGCACTGTAACCGTCCTTGTGTCTCAAATTTAGATAGAGGTCACGTGACTGCAGTGTAGTCGGCCCATTCTCAATAAAAATCGTTCAGTGCAAAGCAGGTCACCTGACTCTTAAAAAATGCACTGGAAACAAAATGACTTAAAATGCACTGAAACCGTCCTTGTGTTTCAAATTTTTTTTTAAATCGTGGTTCTCAGTCCCCCCTCCCGATGTTAGTAGGAGGTATTAAACTCGCAATTGAGCGCTTGTCACATGTAACCAACTTGTGCTCGTTGTCGATTTTATTTGTCGTTATCAGAACCAGCTTCAATCTTTTGTTGAAGCTGCCTACTTTAATTTTTATCACACAATGTTTGTATAAGACGTGACAACGGTTTTATCGAAGGCTGCGTTCATAATTACGCTTCAGTCGTGTTTAAATCTTTTCAATAATTAGTTTGATTTTGTCATTTTCTATAGGTTTCGCTTTAATATTGTAAAGCCATTGCTATCAAATATTTTCACTTTGGGTTTACCGTACGCCTTTTGTATTCTTTCAATGTCTTCTTTTGATAGAACATCACTTGATACTTTTGACCACTCGTGTTTATAAGTAAGATACATGATAGAATCTGTACTTTGTGAATGGGTTAAACCTAAACAATGACCTATTTCATGAACAGCTACTACAAATAAGTTGTGTTTGGGAGGTGTTTCTTGGTCTGTCCAATCTTCATCAGCATCAAAATGTAAATCACCCCCAATTCCTGAACCTGGATAAAATCCATGAGCTAAAACACCGCCTTTACCTTTAAAAGGGAATCCATCGCCATGTTCCTTGGCACAAAAACTAATTTTTATGTCACAGGGCTCATTTGGCTGTACTTTCTTAAATTTAAGTGCTGTAGGATTATCCCAAACTTTAAAAGCAGAATCAATTTGTTTGTGTATCGATTCTTCTGTAAGTTTTGGTGTTAAGTTCGTAATACAGTAAGTTAAAACACGTTTATTCCACTTTTGTTTTATATCTTCTATATTTTCTGGAACTGATAAATTTGAAGGTTGAAATCCACAAAACATCTTTAACATCTTTTATTTATATGTAGATTTAAGTTGCTCTAATTCTTCAATCGGAATCCAGCTATTAAAATCATTGCTGTATCCAGACCACTTAACTAATGCCGATTTCTTTTTATTATCTTTGCGAACAACTTTTTCTATTCTGAATTTAGTTTGATTCGTTTTCAAAAGTTCTTGTTCATAGAAAGTTCCAGAAATTAAATCACCACGAAGATCAGTAATTTCGTAAGTATGTGGATTGGTATTTAAAACTTTAGAAATTAAAAACAGTTCCTCTGTCCAGTTTGGAGTAAAACCCTTGTCAAAAAGTTTTCGCTTGTATTTTGAAAGTCTAACTGTGTCACCAACTTTAAATTTTGCTTTAGTTTTTATTGGTTTAATTTTAGCTAACAAATTATAGTAAACAATTCCTTGATTTTCTTTTTCGCTTGCTTGAACAGGCGTCATTTTCACGGATGAATGATAGCTGTTGTTGTACTCATCAACTATCTCAGGTAGCATGTCCAAGTACTGAGTTGAACTTTGTTTTGTAAATTGCTTCCACATTTTATTTTTGATAGTGCGATTCCAGCGTTCAACAACAGAACTTTTTTCTTCATTTTCAGTTGAATCTAATTTAATGTTGTGTTGGTCCAACAGGCTTTTCGTCTTTTTGTTGTAAAATTCTTTTCCCTTATCAGTCCATAAGAATTTTGGGATTCTTTTTTCTTTGAAGATTTTCTAGAAAGCATTAGCAACAGTTTTACCCGTTTTGTCTTTCAAAGGGACTATCCATCCGAATTTAGAAAATACGTCAATCACCATAAGTAAATATCGGTAACCTTTATTCCATTTGCTAAACTTTTGCATTTCTACTAAATCAGCCGCCCATATTTCATCAATTGATTTGCTTATAACTCGGCGTCGCAGAAACTTTTTCTTTACTGGTTTGTGTAGTTCATCAGCTAGTTCTGTTTGCCACGACGCCTTTTCCCGTTTTTTGCACCTAACCCCAACTTATATTTAGTTCCAATTGCTGCTTGTACTAACTTTTTATCAAACGATTCCCGGATACCTTTCGTTTTTGTTTGCGATAAACTGTCTAACATATCTTTATCACATTTTAGTTTACCTTTTTTATTGTCATTATCACGGTAACAAACATCATGTTTCATTGCAATAGCATCTATTTGATTGTAAGGTTCTTGGCCTGGTAAAGGTTGGTCGTTCGAATCAAGTTGTTTATCCAAAGGATTATATGGCCCAGTGTACTTGTGACTTGGAAGAGTGAACCCACGTTTTGGTTTTGGTAATTTTCCTATCGCAGCATGAAGGTCTAACAAGCCTCCTTTTTTGTTGGTTTTAATGAAACTATGCTTTGTAATACCACAACTAGCACAAATGCAACGTAACATCAGGCGACCATTTCCTTTTGCTTTTATAATTTCATCAGAACCTGGAACACATTTAGTTTTTTTCTTTTCTCTAACACAATAAGTTTCCATCTTTAATATATGATACATAAAACTTCATAAACATTTCATTAAAAGGTGTAGGTTTTTCATGAAAATCTAGCAATAGTTCGTTTGCTGTTCTCCCCTTATTTCGCTCTGTTATATAATACACACAGTAGTAACCACAAAGAATTGAGTTAATATTTTGAATTTGAGCATCATTGTAAATAATGTTTTTGTTTGTAGTCTTCATATATTTAACAACTTCATTTGGGGGTACAAGTCCAAAGCTGTCGAAGTATTCTACTTTATCTGATTTTTCTTCGTTGTAAACACAAACCCAATGAGTTCCACTACCCGCAAAATAATCTTGCAAGTTTACGACAGCTGACTCATTTTTATTCATTGCTTTTGGTAACATATCTTTGCTAAATGTTCCTCGATAATTGTCACACTTAATCATGATTTTATCAATGTCTAAGTTTGTTAATGGTTTCATTTATTTACTGCTTTATTAGTTGCTCCTTGGATGGCCCCGGAAGCAGCTGCTAATCCTAAAGTTGGCAAAACCTTTTTAGCTAAAAACGATAACACTAGTTTTCCTAAATTAAGTAAGCTACTTAAGAAACCACCTTGTTTTTGCAATTGCGTTTTACTAAAGTTTATTTGTATACCGTGTCCAGACGCTTTTGATTTGTTAATTCTATTTATCTGTCGACTCGTCAGTTGCAAACTAACGTTGCCTTTAGTCTGTAAACTTGCATTTGTTAGTCTAACACTTACACTAGTTTTGCTTTTATATGCATTTGCAATTTTTTTCTTTTGATTTTGTGTTAAGTTCAATGAGTAATCGTGGTACATTTTATATTAGACTTTATAAAATCAAATCCAAGATCGGAACATTTTTGAAAGGAGAATTTTTTCCTAGTATTAAACCTTTTCCGAGAATCTGAGGTTCGTCGAAGCGATAAGACCTACCTTGTCTTTTTGTTCCAGGCAACATAAGCCCTTTACCCTTTGATCCAGGTAACACAAGTCCTTTTCCTCCTAACAAACTGGGCAGCAAGCTACCTGCTAAACCTGCTAAAAGAGTTCCAATAAAACCACCCTGTTTTGAAATTTGTAGTTTTGATAGCTTCAAAGTAACACCTGAACCTTTTGCTTTAGCATCATTTATTTTGTTAACTTGCGTCTTTGTTAAACCAAGAAAGTCTGATCCTTGTAACTGATGGTTATTAAATGTGAGTGTAAGCCCAGTTTTGTTTTGAAAAGCTTGTTTTATTTTTTCTTTTTGAAATTGTGATAAATTTAATCCGATTTTAACATACATTTTTATTTATACTCAGATAATTATATTCATTCGACCTGAAAGTCCTTCTAACTGAAGGTATCTATCAGAAAGTACGACTGCATAAACATAGAAAGCTTGGTCAGCGTTATTTGCAATATTTTTAAAGTTACCACCAAGACTAAACCTTATTTCAATATCTGCCGAGCTGTTTTTAAGTCGTTCATTGTGTTTACTAACAGCAAAATGATGAATTGGATACAAACTAGCCCAGTCTTCAGCTGATAATTGACAGCCCGTGTCGGCATCTTGGTATTTGTTTACAGCCTCTAGAAAACTCATGTATAAGCACGAATAATTTCTATTTTGTGGAGTAAAATTACATTCAAATTCTCGTTCAGGATATTGAATGCTGTTTATTCTACAACTAATACGTCTTAAGTTTGCATTGTCAAAAATCATATTATTTAGCTGCTGGTTGTTATCTTGTTCACTTGATTGAAACGCAACAAACACATGCCTAGGAAGTTCTGTTCCCGGCTGGGCTGTTATTCTCCAAGTCATGCTTGTTTCTGTTGACTGAAACATTGTTCGATACACTCTCATTTGTTCAAAGTATAGCTGTTTTATATGTCCTTTTACTAACATAGCATCTATTTCCGATTCAACTCTTAAACTTGGTTTCACTTTAGGCATCCACAAAGAGATATGACTTATGTTAAACTTACCAGCAGCTACACCATTTGCACGTAAAATATAGTTATTAGATGTTTCTCTATCCACGACTATACTGTGTTTAACACCCCTAAAAACCTTATCGATATCACGACAAAATCCAAATATTTGGGAAAGAGGAAGCATTAAAGTAATTTGCTTATTTCCTGTAGTAATGTTCTGTCTTGCGGTGAAACCAATATTTGCTTGTAGATTGTTGCTGTATATTTCTACAATTGCTCTAATACCATCACGTACAGCATTTGCATTTGCATCATCAGCTACACCACCAAAATTTTGTTTAAGAGATGGGGAACCAGTTCCAGTGTCTTTAAACCACAGCATGTTAGAGGCGGTTGATCTTGAATAATCATCACTAAAGCTAACTAAATTGAGTATTGTTGATGCTTGAGGTAGATAAAGGTTTATGTTTTCTATAGTTTGGTTATTTAATTGATATTGCGCAGTTTGAAATAAAGACCAACCGTTATTTACCAATGAAATTACGTCATTGTTATTGTAATTAGCATTTGCATTAGTTTGAAGTTTTCCTCTGATTTCTAGGTATGCTTTATGCGGTAGAAGAAAAACATCTTCATCTTTTGTTTCAATAATGTGCTGACCATCTTTGTTCATGTTATTGGAGTCTCTCGGAAGGTATTCGACATATTCGAACTCAGTAATCGAATTGTCGACTAAGTTTGTTTCTTTAGTTTGCAAATATGGATTCGTTAGTTCTGTCATTTTATAATTAAGACATATAATTTTTAAATCCTGATCCAGCAATTAAATTACTTAAGATAGCTCTCGATCTGTCGTTGAGATTTTCTAATTCTCTGTCATTGATAATACGCTTGTTTATTGGTATATTTTCTAAGACTGGTTCTAATGTCTTCTTTGTGGGTTCTAAGGCTTTATTCAGTAAAGGTGCAGCTAGTTTTTTAATCTCAGTCATCACTCCAGTAGGAATTCTGTTAAGAATCTTAGAACCAGTGCTGATTACGTTTCTTACCTTGTCATAAACATTTTTAAGCAAACTTCCACCTATGATTTTCTTTTTATGAAATCTAGTTTCTCTTTGTGATAACATTTATAGTTAAACTACATAATCTCTCTCAGGTGAACATAGTAAGTCACTCGTTCATTATTCATATTTACAAAATTGTTATCTTGATCTTTTATAGAGAATCGGATACTATCAATTTGACTTAAATTTTTGATTGGAACGTAAATGTTTTGCTTAGGTTCAACTTGAATCAAATATCTCGGTGGTACGTTTGGACTGAGAGTATAAAGTAAGTCACTAGACGCTCCGTTTATGTAACTTCCATCAATTAAGCTGCAATGAATCTGAAGGCTGTTGATATTTGTAATATTTCAGGATTTTGACTATTATGACTTCCATTTACACCCCAAAATGCCGCACCAAATCCTAAAACGTCACCTATTGAATTTGGAATTCGAAAATCAACTATGTAATCATTTTTAAGTTCAATTCTTGATTTTAATGTATTAAAATTTGGTGTTATAGTTATATTATTTTTGTCATCACGTCTCTGTTCCATCAAGTACTTGATTTCATTATTGAGATCTTCAATATTATAGCTACCTGGAGGAATTGATAATAATCGTGCAGCTACTCCATCTGGTGAATAAAAAAAATTATTATTGCTGCTCGTTATGTTATGCCAAGAGTACCATATTTGAGCATTGATTAAGGACATCTCGTAACTTTTTTTAATGTCTAGTTGCAACGGTGGATTAAAGCTAGTTATAAAATCTTCTGATTTTCCTTGTCCTTTCCTAGAGTCAAAGAAAAGTGGTATTGATGTCATTTTAATATATTGTCAAATAATTTTTGGTGGTCGCAGTGTGAAATGCATTTGTTTAATTTTAGTTTTTTCAAAATGTTTATTTCTTGATCCAAACGTTTGTTATTATTGCCGGCTTGTTTGGCTGCTACTAGTAAATTAAGTCTTTCACAAAGTTTGTTGGGATCTTTAAGCCCTTTTCCAAAGGTAAGTTCCATTCCTCCTAATAATTTATTTAATTTTTCTCTGTACTTTTTAAAAGTTTTTATTTGCTCATCAATCACTTCTGTATCAGCATCACGTCTTCTTCGTAAACCACCTAATCTTTGATTGATTAATCTAGCTCTGTCTTTCAATGCGTTTATGTAATCTGGCCCGCATTTTACAAGCTCAACAATATTAGTCTCAAAATTGTTTTGTGTAAGCAATTCTTTTTCTTCGTTATCGAAACCACTCTCAAAGTGCACAGTATAAATTGATCGAGGTTTATCTTCAATGGCAAGCTGTTGCTGTATGTTTTGAATTAGTTGGTCTTGCCTTTTATCAGTTTTTTTCTGAGTTTCTTCAAACGTTTTAGTAATGGGACGAAATATTTCAGAGGCAGACTTTTGCAGTTGTTGTTTGGCTACAATTTCTTTTTGCAGCTTTTGTTTCAAACGCTTTCGGTTGTTAATATAATCCTTTACAAGTTTATTTCTGTTTTTCAACTCTTCTTCATTTACAAATGGCATGTTTACTATATAGCATATAAAGCTTAAGCCCAAAAATGGTCAAAGCATTTTCTGTAACGAAGGGGTAGGTGTTTGGCTGTTTTGTCCAGCACCATAAAATTGTAAGGATCTTTGGTTGCTTCACGGTAAATCGACTCCATTTCTTCTTTTGTTATACCTTTAGCATGATCGTCAGTAATGTGTCTGATATCTTTGTTGTCTAAGTTCCCGAAAAAAACAAAACAGTTAGTGTTTCTTCTTATGTACTTCGGAGTGTTGAAGTATGACTGGGTGAGGTAAATACAGTTGCAATTTCTGTTTCTAGATAAAGAGAAGTATTCCATCAGTTGTTTCATGTTGTCTGGCTTAATGTCGTCAAAAACTATTACTTTCTGTTGAGGGTCAAGCTCTTCTACTGGAGGCAAGTCTTCAGGGCTTAGCACTTCAATACCTTGCTCTTTTAAAAATCGATACTTATCTTGCTCAGGATTAACAGTATAAACACAACAAAGGTCGTAATTCATCCACTTGAGAACCATGTTTAAAAGCAAATTTGTTTTTCCTGACCCTGTCGATCCTACTATCATGTAATGGCAATCTGGTAGAAGATAATGATGTTTGATTTGCTTGTTGTCCCCACTTAAATATTTATCAAAGTTTATTATATTCATTTATAATAAAGAAGGACAAAATGAATATTTCAAAATTTGGAACAAGTGGAAGTCAATCTTCAAGTACTGTTAAGGTTGTAGGTATTGAACACAAAGTTTCCAAGTCAGGAGATATAATGTATGGTGATTTAAACTTAAACAACCACAAAATTACAAACTTAGCCAATCCTGTAACAGAATCAGATAGTGTAAATAAAGGATTCTTGGATAATGCAATTAGCAACATTGTCCACTTTGCCGAAAGCTCTGAGTTTGGTTCGAGGTTGGCTACTTTAGGTATAAACAGCGATGATCAATATGTTGTATCGCCCTCTCAAATTCAAATTCAGAGGTCTCAAATATATGGTGTGGAAGTACTTGGTCGTTTACCAAACAGGGTCTTTCATATAGAAAATATTCCACCTAACAACGCATCAATTGAATTAGGTGAATCATTGATTCTAAAAGGACTTGTTGAACCCATTCTACCTTCTGATGCGGCAACTAAACAATTTGTTGAAAATTTAGTTACAAATGTGAGAGATAATATTAACTTACAAGGATTACACACTATCATAAATTTACGAGATCCCACAGCACCAGGTGAAGCAGCAAACAAAAATTATGTTGACCAAATAACGCAACACATTCAAACCGAAGACGATAATGTAACCATTTCACGAAACTTAGATATGAAAAACCATACCATTTTCAACGTAGGTAAACCTTCCGAACCTACCAGTGCAATAAATAAACGTTATTTTAAACGAAATATATATCGTCCAAAATTTCAAATATTTTTGGGTGCTTCTTCGACACCTGATTCGAGGCCAATTCCATCAAGTGCTATTCATTCAGTTCGTACAAATACAGATCACAATTTACATTTCGTGAGTGCACCTCTTGTCACTGGGAACGATTTTCTGTCTTTGCAATCCGATAGTATTCATTTGAGAGATGAGGTAACCAGCAGTTACATCGAAATAAGCGTAAGCGGACTTGTGAAAGTTACCAGTTATGATGATGAAGACAAATTACATATTGATATAATCCGTGTTAGTGAAGAAGAAACAGATAAAATAAGTAAAACAACAGTAACACCCCCATTCGATTGCTTTAATTTAAACTGCATTGTTTTTCCTAATCCTTCTCGAGATGTGTTTCGCATACAATACAACTACGTTTCTTCAAATTCTTCGGTATCAATGAATATGAGCAGCGTCGTAATTAAAGTTAAACAGCTTGAATTGGGTGATCAACCAGAAACGTAATTGTATATCGTAAAATAAACAATGGACTTTAACCACATTAGTAGAAAATTGACTCAAGAACAAGTGAATGAATTGACAAATCTGTATCACACTTATCACAAACAGTATTGGTATTATAAGAAAATGTTTAAAAAATTTAAAAGAATGGACTTAGCTCTAAAGCTGTCATCTGTTATTTTTACTACAACTGGAGCTGTGGTTGGTTCTGTTACATTAAATCCAATTTTCTTGGCGTGTATTAGTGGTACAGGTGTTCTTTTACAGACAATAACGACGCAGAAAAATTTTTCCAAAAAAACTGAGTCTTGTAGATATGCTTATCAATCGTATCAGAAATTACTCAACAAGTTAAAATTGTTTTTAAGATCTGGTGATATTGACAAGTTTTTCGAAAGAGAACTTGCTATGGTTGATGACCAAGTTGATGATATATGTCCACCAATTTCTGAAAGCTATGAAAAATTACATGCTAAACGATTTCCTTCCACATAATCTCATATTTCTTCCGTAATGCATCACTAATTTTGTATGAAGGTTGTTTGGAAATGTCTAAATATTCTAAGATTTTATTTATAAAAAAATCTATCTTAGGAAACCTTTTACCAGTGATGCTTTGTAGTTGGTTTTCCACAGTTGTCCAAATGTTCATAAATGCTTGTATTTCATCAGCAGACAATTCAAGGCGTTGTAATTTATTTTTAACATAAGCAGTTCTGCAGTAAACTGATTTACGTAAAACAACATTACGTGGGTTATAATCAATCCAGTCGTTTACAAAATATGGGTGATGAACTACACCACAGTTAATACAAGTTCTATTTCGATTTATAATTTTTATGTCAGGATTTTCACAACAATTTTCATCCATCTTTTTTTTATAATAGTAGATTTTTTTTTTAAATTAATAATGACCATAAGCAAAACTATCAATTCCATTAGAAAGAATATATCGTTTATCATCAAAACACAAAAGAGACTTCTTGTTGATTTCAACGGAATAAATTTTGTGGTTTTCACTTCTAATTGATTTCATTTTATGAAACATTTGACGATTATTGAAGAGCGTGTTTTTGTAATCTTCTTGCTTTAACAGATTCCTCACTACATTTTTTTAAATTCCTTTTGCAGTTTTGCAACCTTTTTCATCTTTTGTGACGTAGCTGTACATTTTAGATCTAAGTCCTACAAATTCTACTATTGGCACACCTGCGGTTTCATCTTTCATCTTTCCAATTACTTTCTTATTTTTTAGGTCATAAAAGTCTGAGGTTTCTTTGTAACCACTGAAGTCGAATTTGTCTTTGTCAGCCCAAAAATCTTTGTATACGTCTTCTGTTTTTATATCATATGTTACTGAATCTGTATCTGTAAATAAGAGTTTTGCATTCTTGCCATATTTCTCTCTAATGTAGTTGTAATGAAAATCATACATCAACGTTTTTGAAATATCGAGAATACACATTCCCACATAAGCGGGGCGGTTTAGGGTTAAAGATTCTTTGATTTTATGAACTGCAACAAGATTTTTATTAAATATCTTGCTGCTAACGTAGGTTGGTTTTGCACAATGCTTTAATAGTTTTTCTGGTTCGTTGATTAGAGTAACATTGACACGCTTACGAAGATTTTCAATTGTTTTTCCAAACACTGAGTTGTTCATAAGTTTAAAAAAATCTTTCTCAAAGTCAGACTTGGCGGTTTTTCGCTTTTCTGTATTGAAATCAATATACTTTTTTAACCAAGGTGATTCGTTAAATTCTAATACTTGATGTACTTTTGTAACTTTTAAGCTTAATTCAATATACTGCTTTAAGTTTTTATAATAAAGAACATAACTCTTTTTTGGTTTTAAATTAGGTATTAAGTTTTTAACTCCTTCAAATTTTATATTAAACTGAGTTTGTAATTGTTTACAGTAGTCTGAAAGGAGGTGATGTTTAATTTCCATTTTTTCTGGAGCTAATGGATAGTCATTATGACTATCATGAAGGTGTTCAGGATAGTCCAGGTCAACTTCTAGTATTAGTCCTTTTCCTTTAGGTAAATTTGCTAAATCAATTTCTTTTTCTGATAGCCATTTAAAACCACCCGTTGGTAAATTTTGGCTCATTGCCCATCCGTATAAATTGTTTGCATCAAGATATGTAATATAATTTGATGGCTGCTTTGAATCGTAATTATTCATGTATTTGTTGTTAGCTTTAGCATATCTTTTAGAAATGTATGAAACTCCCCCTCTCACACCTTTTTCAATGAAAAGAAATTTGTCAATATCTGTCATTAATTCCAGTTTTATTTCAGTCATTTTAAGCATTGCATCCCATGATAAACCGGGAGAAGTAAAATAATGGCAAGGGTCTAATTCGTAATATTGAAGACAAGTCTTTCGAAATTTCTCAAATACATCTGCTAACAGCAAAACATCTGACTTATGGTACAAGTCGTGTATTGTCCCATGGATTCCAACTTGAAAGTAGTCCACACACTCTGCGCATGCTTGTAATCCTCATCGCTTATATCTTCATCGGTTAAAAGACTATAGAGTTCCTTTTTTGATGGGAGGTTTCTGTCGTCAAACTTATCAAAGCTGTTCATATAATCGTAGGGATAAACTCCTTTCCTTTTCATTAGTTCTAGTTTTTCATCCTGAAATTCTTGTGATGTGTATTTTAAGTCAGAAAGTGGAACGTTCTTAACCAGAGTTTCTAATAAGCTACTCATGAATTGGAAGCTATCGATAAATTTTAAATGTTTGCCTAAGAAAAAAGCCATGTATTTTTCTAGATTGTTTGGAATTACTTTGATATCCTTCTCAAACTTTCCTATTTCTTGCATAATAAAATGTGAATCATAACCCCTTAAATTATGAAAGATTACTGGTATCTTATGAGTAAGTCTGAAGTTTCTATTACATTCATTATGTGCCGCCCCTCTGTATTTTCCTGTAACGTGACAATGATCTCTAACCCTTTTGTCTTCCTCAGAAAAGTCTTTTTTACAAATGTGACATTTTGTAGCTGCTTGAAAGTTTTCTTCATCTTTGTTCGTTAAATCCATAGGTTGATTGAAATGTTCATTTTTCGTTTTTTCACAATAGTCAACTTCTTCCAACATAGCTTCCAAAAATTTATAAACAGCGTTTTTACCTCTATACAGTTGAATTGGTCTACTGAATTTATCGTCATAGCAACAAACTATCTTGAAGGAATAGCCGCAATCGATGTGTTTTTGGTATCTTTCTGTGTAGGACTTTTCATCATTTGGCTGACAGCTGTCAATCTTTTGAGTTATTGCTTCAAAATCAGCATATATAACAAAGGGAACTGGTAGTTGTTTTTGAAAGTTATTAAACTTCACCGAGCTACCTTTTTTGGGCATTTGTATTGCTTGCTTTCCATTTATAATTACGCAGTTTGGTGTGTGTTTGTGCAGAATTTCCTCGCTGCTAAAACATTGAAGACAATATCTGCAGAAATGTTTTCTGTGTTGGTGCTTGCTTTGATTATACATAAATCTATTAAAGTCTTTTATCCAAACATAATGTTGCTTTTCGTCTTCCATTATCAATAATAAATCGAGAGTTGTTTCAAAAACCTTTTTAGACACAAATAAAGGAAAGCGTTGCTTGTTTTCATAACCAATAACATTAATGCTGATGTTATTTTGTTCTTCAATTTTTGGTATTTGCTTGATAGAAACTGGAAACTCTATACCGTCATAGTTTAGTGTGTCTACATATTTTTTGTAATGACTTATTCTTTCACGATTGCTTTTTACTTTCTCACTGTATACTTTAGCTAAATGACACCACCTAAAGCATTCGTTGTCTTTATTTTTGATGTTAATTAGTCCTTTCTTAGCATTTCGAAGTTCTTCCGGTAATGCAATATAAGTTGATCCATGAAGAGGGGTATATTGAACTGAGTTAACGAAGTGCCCATCAACAGAAAATATAGACCATCCGGAACCTTCACTAAGCCAATTTCCAATTTTATTTATTATTTGATTGGATGCATTTTGTTGCATTTCACTCACATCATCTTTATTTAAGATGACAATTGCTCTGCTGTTAAAAAAAGCCGTCTTGGTTACTGCTTTGTCTTCTGTTTGTTTTTCAAATGTAATTTTAAGAGTAATTGTTACTTTTAATCCTTTCATTTTAACCAGGTCTAACTGTAATTTATCTTGCACTACCTTCTCTGTTTCATTCAATTGTTACAATGGGCTAAAATCAACAATATCTACATCATAAGATTTAGTATAGTTTTTCAGAGCAGTTTTGAGTAACTGCACTTTAATTACCCGTTTAGGAAAAAGATTTAAAATTTTTTGAAATGCTGCTGAAGCACTTGCTTTAATAGTTGGTGGTACGTAAGCCATCAGCCAATCGGCAAAATCATTTATACGCTTTTGAACTTTACCAGCTGCATTAAGAGCTATTTTCTTTAAGGTTGGGGGAAAATTTCTAAAGGGTGACGGTTTTAAAGTAGAAACTCCAATATCTGGAACCGCCTGATCTAAAATATTTGATTGGTTCATTTTTATTATAAGAGAAATATAATCTTTAAGTAATTTTTATGCTTAAGAAAATTTTGTCTGTAGTTAAATAAAAATGAATGATAAATTAGTCATTGAAAATCGTGAGTTTTATTTTCATCCAACACACAAAGCATACGCTGGGAGCATTGATGGATGCGTTGTTCATGTTGTTGCTAGAGAACCAACATTTGGAAGCATAAATGAAAGAGGTTATTATGAAATCACTGTTGAAGATTACTGGGATAGAATCTTGGTTCATAATTTTATATGGGAATGTCATCATGGGCTATTAAAAAATGGTGAAAAAATAAAACACATTAACAAAATACGTTATGACAACAGATTAATGAATTTAAAGCTTAGAAGTTCAAATGAAATTATTGTAAAAATTTCGACAAACAAAAAGATAAGCTACGTTTAACTTGTTAATCAAGCATTTTCTTTGACTTCACTGGGATTCGAACCTGATCTTCTGTTTCTTTAACTTCACTGAGAATCGAACCTACTATTTTGGATTTTCTCCGACTTCACTGGGATTCGAACCTGGTCTTCTGTTTCTTGAGTGACGTAATTTCGCGGAACTGGTGGTTCCGCGGCATTCTAGAATGTTCTTTTCTTGAGTGACGTAATTTCGCGGAACTGGTGGTTCCGCGGCATTCTAGAATGTTCTTAGACTTCACTGGGATTCGAACTTATTCGTTACTGTAAAAGTAAAGCGACGGCTTTACCCACTCGACCATCGCGTCTTGATTGTTATAATGGAAAAAACGCGTACTTTAACTAAATACGTGATTACGTCTCAGACAAGGTTAATAAGCTGTTTGTATGAAAGAGAAAGGACATTTAGACGTTTACGTTGGTTGCAACAAGTTGATTAGAAGAGTGTGGAGCAGCTGCGATAAAATGATTAACAACTATTGGAATGAAAGTGAATTGCAAATCATCAGAGAGCATAAAAAGTATCATGGAGACATGTTAAATTACCTAGATGAATTCGAGATAAATGGACCATTAAATATTGAACCAAAAAAACCTTCAAGCAAGTTGCCGATTCCTTATAAAAAAAAAGAGAGACTTGTTGGCGAAAAGTTGCATGAATATTTAGTTCAAAATCTTTCCACTGCAGATTTTCAACCAGGGCTTATTGAACCGGAAGAAAAGACGATCAATTCGTTGACTGAATATTTAACAAAATGTGTTCAACATGAAAAGAGTGTAAACAAGCAGTCTCTTTGCTTTCATGTTTGTTGCGGAAAAGCTTTGAACATTCTCCACGCATTATGGCGAGAAGAAAGAGCAAAAGGCTATATTTACAAAACATGGAAAGCATGGGTGGAAGAAAACATTAATATCGGTGATCGAAGTGTCAGAAAGAAGAGAGCAATTGCTGATTTGATCGGTAATTTACCACGATTTCAATTTCTGACTCTTTCATTTTCGGAAGTCTGTAACCGAAAAAGTGATATAAAAGCTATGTTGGATGCTTATCCTAACATTCGAGAATACTGGTCAAAGACATCATAATTGTGATTATTAACTGATATCAAAAATATGTTATTTCGGGCTCATTGTTGTGTATTGTATGCTAGTCAGCTGTGGTGTTGTTATATCCATGAGAGCTATAGACGTCTTCGAGTGTCTTACAATGATTCTTACCGCAGTATTCATGGTATTCCTCGTTATTGCAGTGTCCGTCAATATCAAGTGGAGGCTAATGTTGATACTTTTGATGCCCTTGTTCGCAAACTTTTATTTCGTTTTATGAATCGTTGCCACAGGTCTACCAATGTGTTTGTTCACTCATTACTTCTCTCTTGCAGATTTCGTTGTTCGAAATATGTTGCTCGCTTTATAGATTTGCTTAGTGTAAATGGTTTGGGAGAAGCTTACTGTTCTTCTCTGGCGCTTTAGAATTATTAATGCATGACTGTAAACTTTTTTTTGTGTGTGTGTTTCTTTTTTTTTTCGTTTTCTATGAGTGCTTTTGCGCTTGACACAAATAAATAAATAAATAAATAAATAAACAAAATAAAAGTGATTATTGAAATGAATAAAATGCTAATGCAGTGTTTGTTGACAGCCACACCTCCCAAACACAACTTATTTGTAGTAGCTGTTCATGAAATAGGTCATTGTTTAGGTTTAACCCATTCACAAAGTACAGATTCTATCATGTATCCTACTTATAAACACGAGTGGTCAAAAGTATCAAGTGATGTTCTATCAAAAGAAGACATTGAAAGAATACAAAAGGCGTACGGTAAACCCAAAGTGAAAATATTTGATAGCAATGGCTTTACAATTAAAGTGAAACCTATAGAAAATGACAAAATCAAACTAATTATTGAAAAGATTTAAACACGACTGAAGCGTAATTATGAACGCAGCCTTCGATAAAACCGTTGTCACGTCTTATACAAACATTGTGTGATAAAAATTAAAGTAGGCAGCTTCAACAAAAGATTGAAGCTGGTTCTGATAACGACAAATAAAATCGACAACGAGCACAAGTTGGTTACATGTGACAAGCGCTCAATTGCGAGTTTAATACCTCCTACTAACATCGGGAGGGGGGACTGAGAACCACGATTTAAAAAAAAATTTGAAACACAAGGACGGTTTCAGTGCATTTTAAGTCATTTTGTTTCCAGTGCATTTTTTAAGAGTCAGGTGACCTGCTTTGCACTGAACGATTTTTATTGAGAATGGGCCGACTACACTGCAGTCACGTGACCTCTATCTAAATTTGAGACACAAGGACGGTTACAGTGCAGTCACGTGACCTCTGTGCACCGAACACGCCATATACATAACTACTTACGGGTTGGTGCAAACTCGTTCTTGCTTTTGTTATAGACTGTATTAGATATATATTTGAAATGAGGGAACCTGTTCCCAAGTAGCAAACGTTGGAGGGCCAACAGCGGGCGGCATCTTCGACGGTCCGTCAGCAGCAACCGTTCGCGAACCGCCAACGATTTGCTCATCGACCCGCTAGCGGCTGAACAGCGGGAGCGGAAAAATGAGTCGGCGACTGGACAGCGGGTCGAAGGCAGCAGGCCGACGAAACAGTGGGCGGCTGGCAGCGGCAGGCCCGCTAATCCTTTCTTTGATAGTTTACGCTAATCCCACGTAGGCCTACCTTAATTACGTCATCAGCATGACGTAATTGACTGAAGTCAACTCATAGAAAAGTATTCTTCCGTAATTAATACTTATAGTTGCGCACGTATCAGGCCATGTGTCAGGAATGTTCAATGTGTATTTAACTGTACAGAAATAACAATACAAAACCCAGAACACCATTATAACACAAAACAAGCAAAAATGATGTCAAACAAAAGCTGGTTTTAGTCTATTTTTTTTCTGCTCTGAGTTTACGACCTCCTTTTCTGTCGGTAGCTTCTTTGAACCAACGCTTTATCGCTCGTTCCGCATCGGAATTGGAAGACTTTTGCTCTTTTCTTATAACTTCTGCAATCATAAAAATGAATTTATTAGGAGAAGTAAACGGTAAGTGAAAGAACATGAGAGTGTTAGTAATATTGGGTTCTGACGGCCTCCGATTAATCAAGCGGGTTGAAAATGTTCTGGCCTGAATGCTTATTGTGCACGTACGTCTTCTCCTGCCGCTCTTGTAGACAACGCTCCTGGAAGGACAACGTGACAGCAACAAGCTGTATCTGAACGAAGCAGAGAAACCGCATACCCAATGAAATGCTGGTGGTGGTGGTGGTACTACCCGACCCCTTCCGAGGGATGGGGGCGCGGAGGAACTCCGCAGAGACCCAACAGTCGGGCCACACCCCAAGGTCTGGACCATAGATCGAGAATAGAAAGAGAGGAGCCAAAGATAGATTTGCGAAGGGGTTCAGAAGCAGGACAATCGAGGAGGAGATGATTGAGGTCCTGTAGAGGGTGTCCACAGGCACTACAATCAGAATTCTCCTTCCGACTGATCCTGTGAAAATAAGAAGATAAAAGAAGACTGTGACCATGGCAGCGAAGACGAGAGAGCTCACTGCGTATGGAGCGAGAAAGAAGAAGTTCCTCCGAAGAGACTTCGGGGACTTGGAAGTTCAGGTGGGAGTGAGAGATGTGACGTCTCCAATTGTGGTATTGGGAATAACGGACTTTGGCAATAACTGGGAGGAGAGGGCTAGGGATCGCATTAGTGGGCAGAGAGGCACCAGTTTTGGCAAGTAAATCGGCTTTTTCATTTCCGGGGAGACCTGCGTGTCCGGGGACCCATTGGAAGCTCAAAGTGGTATTGTTGGAGAGGGAAGAGGCAAGGGACCAAACATTCCATTGGGACTCAGGCAGGAGATAAGTGGGGGCTGAAGAAAGGATAGAGAGGGCTGATTGAGAGTCGGTTAGGAAAAGAACTGACTGGAATTTGCAGGTCATGAAATGGCTAGTACACCAAGCAAGACCTTGCTTGAGGGCGAAGGTTTCGGCTGTGAAGCTGGAGGCAATTGGACCAGAGGAAAAGGATAGGGAATGAGATGTGTTGCATTTGGAGCATGTAGCATAGACTCCAGCGCCACCAGGACCGAAAAGGGAGGGGACAGAACCGTCAGTCCATACTTGGATATCAGAGGGGGGGAGGGAGGATAGTCGGTTTGAAGCAATTTGGAGTCGGGCTGTACTGCTGCCTGTGCAGTCGGGAATGAAGGGGGAAACAGTGAAGTGGATTGTGGACCATGGTGGAAAAGGGGGGCAAGTGATCAGAGACTCACGTGGGGATGGGAGTGGTAGTGTGGCTGAAGAACAAGATGATCTCCAGGAGGGTTTCTTCTTTAGTCGACAGGGAACGTTTTTGATTGCCAAGGCATAAAGGCTGGAGAAGTCGGGGGGAAGGCGCAGAGCACGTTCAAAGGAGTAGAGGGTCTGATGCTCCAGAGTCAGCTTTAGAGGAGGGAGTTGGGCCTCGAGAAGGAGTAGTGAGGAGGGGGTGGAAGAGAGGCAACCAGTAATGACCCTGCATGCAGCTCTGTGTAGAACTTCCAGATGATTGGTTGCAGTGTTGCAGAGGAACGGGAACCATCCAGGAGAGGCATATGTGAGCACCGGACGGACAAAGGCTTTGTAGAGTAGGGAGAGAGATTCTTTTGTGGGACCCCAAGAGGCAGTGGCAATTGAGTGAAGGGCTTTGTGGCATGGGTAGAATTTGGAACACAGGGATTGAACATGGGCCCCAAAGGATAGAGTCCGATCAAAGGTTACTCCAAGGAATTTAGGTGTGGGATTGAACAAAAGAGGGAAGCCCAAGAGGTTCAGTCGGGGTTGGAAAGTGGCTTGATGGGGATCTGTAGAGAAAAAGGAGGACTCACACTTCTTTGGATTGAGTGGAAGTCTCCATAAGTTGGACCATGTTTCAAGGACGGCGAGGGAGGATTGGACAACAGAGGTGGCTTTGAGCGGGTCTGGGGAAGAGGACCAGATGGCCAGATCATCAGCATACAGGGAGGCATGGGCGTCCCGAGGTAAATCCTTAGTGATGTCATCAACAAACAGAATGAAAAGGACTGGACCAAGAACCAAGCCCTGTGGGACCCCACGTCTGATGCGGAAGGAGCGGCTGTGGGAACCACCAACCTGGACTTTAGCTCTACGATCAGAAAGGAAGGAGCGCACCCAGAGAACGAAGCAAGGGGGGAGTTTGAGCGAGAGGAGTTTGTGAAAAAGAGCAGAGTGCCAGACCGAGTCGAAAGCCTTGGAGAAGTCAACAGAAGCCAAAATGGTTCGGTCTGGAAGTTTTTTCTTTTGAAAGCCATCCCAGATTGATTGAGACAGAGTTAGGATTTGGTCAAGGGATGACCTACCAGGACGAAAGCCGGCCTGGCAAGTAGAGAGGAGATGATTAGATTCAAGGTGAAAAGTTAGGCGAGAAAGAATTAAGCGCTCAAAAAGCTTGGAGATACAGGAGGTGAGGGAAATGGGGCGGAAAGAGGACGGAGAGGAAGTGGGTTTTCCAGGTTTGTGAATGGGAATGATAGTGGAAGGTTTCCAACAAGAGGGGAAGGTGTGAGAGTGCCAGGACCTGTTAAAAACAGAAAGAAGGAGGAGCTGTGCAGGTTCAGGCAGGTGCTTTAGTAAAGGGTAGACAATCTGGTCAGGGCCAGACGCAGTGGAAGAGGAGAGATTACTGATGGCAGTGGAGAGTTCATTCAAGGAGAAGGGAGAGCAGAAAGAATTGTGGAGGGAAGAAGCATCCTCACAGCTAGCTTTCCGGAGTTCATTCATGAACTGTCTTTCAGCTCTGCGTGCGGAACGGGGTGTCGCTTGAGATAGATGTGAGCGAAGATAAGAGGCGTAGTGGTTGGCAGTATCAAGAGGGGAAGTGCAATCAGGAAAAGAAGGGTCATGGGAGGTGTTCTTTTTGCCAGAGATGGCATTGAGAAGCCTGAAGACAGCATGAGGATCAGAACGGGGAGACAGGTTAGAACACGTGGCTTGCCAGGTTGCAGATTTGGCTCTAGAAATGACTGAGGACGCCCTACGAGAAGCGTCTATGTATCTGAGGCGGTGTGACTCAGATCGGTGTGCTACGGAGCGGGCCCTCCGTCGTTCCCGCACTGCAGATTCCGCTTCCTGGGACCACCAGGCTTTGGGGGAACGACCAAGGCGGCCGAAAAGGATAGAGGCCTTGGCAGCTTCAACTAAGAAGAGGGAAAAGGAGTGGGCAGCCTGGTGGATGTTAAGTGCGTCAAAATCAAGAGAGGGAAGGTGCTCAGCAATATAAGATTGGTAAATATCCCAACTGGCCTTTTTGTAGTTGAATTTGGGAGGACGAGTGTTTGGGTGACGAACTGGAGAGAGGGGGAGGACAATTTCAATGGGGAGATGGTCCGAGCCAAGGCCAGGGAGAGTGCGCCATTCACAGTGGGGAGCGAGAGACGCAGGAGCTAACGAGATATCAGGGGAAGAACGGCTCCCAGTGGAATGGTGAAGGAGCGTGGGCGAGGCGGGGTCGTTCAGAATTTCCAGACCGGAGGAAGTGATCCAGCGAAACAGGTCATTTCCGAGCGGGTTAGGGGGAATGAGTCTGTCCCATGTTGGGTGGTGAGCATTGAAGTCTCCGAGGATAAAAGTGTCAGGGGAGTTAGGAAGGATGTCAGGACAGAAGGTCCTGGTGCGATAGTCAGAAGGAGTGTTTCTGATGAGAGGGGAATAGAGGTTAAGAAATTGAAGAGGAGAGTGGTTGGAGAGAAGGACTTTAACACAGGTGTAGTCTGAGTAGGGGTCCTGGGAAGACAGAGAGGAGACAGAAACAGGAGAGAAAGCCAGGTCAGAGTGGATGAGAGTGAGGACACCACCACCAGTGTTATGAGTACCGGAGGAAACAGGGCCTTGTCTACCGAATGTCCGGTCCGTGCGAAGGGTATAATAACCAGGGATTTGGAACTTTTTGGTTGAGGAAAGATGAGTTTCCTGGAGGAAAATGAGGTCATAGTGGTTGCCAGAGAGAAAAGCGATCAGTTGGAGGAAGGAAGACCGCCGGCATTCCATTGAAGAATACGAAGAGTTTGTGAGGGGCGTGGATTTCCTTGAGAGTGGGGTGGCAAGGTATGGGCCGACTGTGAACCTGTGGGCGGTGGTGATGAGGCAGGTAGGGTGAAGGCGGAAGGAGGGGAGGTGTTAAGGAGGGGAGGATGTGAGGGGAGAGGCAGAGATGAATCCCTGAGATCCGAGCAAGCAAGTGGAGGGGGTGTGGGAGGGGGCGGAGCTGGAGAGAAGGTGCGGGGGGACGCTGGCCGGAGGGTGGGAGAGGCTAGGTTCCCATTAAGACAAACAGGGCAATTCCAACCCATGGGGGAGCCAGCTACACAGATTTTGCGAAAGTCAGCCCGGGTCAGAGAGGAGCAGGAGAAGTGCACCCACTTGGAGCAGGTGGAGCACTTTAAAGAATCCTTACCAACCTCGAGGGAGCAAATGGAGCAAGGGTAACGTGGGGGGCCCCGAGGTGGACGTGATTGGTAAAAGCCAGGCGGTAGTGGGGGGAACCCTGGGGGAGGGGGTGGAGGGGACGCAGGCGGCGTTGCATGGAGACTGGTTTGAGTGGGGGAGCCAGTTGTGATTTGGGGATGGCACACTGGGCATCGCCAGCGGACTGAAGTGCCAGTTGCACAGATTGTGCGAAAGTCAGCACGGGTGAGGGAGGAGCAAAGAAAATGCACCCACTTAAGGCAAGCAGAGCATTGAAGAGAGTCTCTGCCCACATCTAGATGGCAGATGAAGCAGGGGTACCTGGGGTGAGGATGGTTGCTGATGGGGCCTGGGTTAGGGTGGACATTGCCACTAATGAGGAGCAATGCCAGGATAAGGAGACGCCGAAAGGGGGTCCGGTCAATAAGAAATAGAGGAGCTGCCCAGTTGTGACCGGTCAACGGGCGGCCCAGCGAAAAAACAGTCCGAGACAATGGGGGCGACCTTTCGGTCGAGCCCCTCGGGAGATCTGTCCTGCCATTTCGACCCATCCCCATTGGGGAGGGGACTGCACCACCACGTTGAGGTGGCAGGACGTTGGTGCAGCCAATGAAATGCTCGTCAGCGAGGATGAAGGCGTGGAGAAACCCCACGAAGATACAACAGACGAGCGGTACCCCAAGGACTGAACTAGAACGAAGATATTAAACAATCATAGCTGATTACAAGCTCTTATTGAGAATTGAGAAAGTGGTCTAGTCGTCAGACCAACCCACGACTACCATTAAAATATAGCTTTCATTTTGCAAAAAGTTACAAAATACCGCTAGACAATTTTTTGTAACTTTTTGGAAAGTGAAAGCTATTTTAATGTCATTCGATCACATTTCGCATGTGTTCAGAGCTATTTGAAAGAACTAGAATTTTAACATTTGAAAGTCAATTGGAAAAAATTAAATTGTTTAATCCCCTTTCACTAGCAATTTAAGTCCAGAACACGCTTAAAATCTTGCATTTTGGTGTTAAATTTTGTTAGTGATTTGGTCCAGGTAAGGGGAAGTAAGATGCACTGCCTCCTGCAATATTTTAGCAGTAAATACTAATCCACTTGAAGATTTTCCTTAGAGATTTTAAGATTTGTCATGTAATTAACCAGTTATAGGAGTACATATATGGCCAGAGGGCCAAGGCCCCATCAATTCAAATGCAATAATTTGTTTAATGAGCATTTCTCCGAACCTTTTTTTTTACCGGCCAGTTGGTCGAGCGATAACGCGTTCGTCTCTGGAGCGGGAGGTCTGAGGTTCAAATCTCTGGCCGGTCAAATCGGACACAGTGTTGCCAACGGCTCACCACCGTTCCGACATTATTCGAAAGGAGCTGTGTTGCCCAGGCGCAATGAAGGGAAGATGGGCCCCGCCAACTCGTTACACGCTTCGGCGTATTACAGCGAGAATAATGAAAGAATTCTTCGCGCAAAAACTGGCAAGATGGAGGTGAATTGTTATTGAAAAATGGTAGAATAGAAAAGATGGTAACGCCTACTAACTATGCTATTGCCCAGCCGGATTTACCTTGCGCAGGAACCCTGGTATTTTGGGGATAATTGCAACATCTTCCTGCCAAATATAGGTGAAGATCAAAAAAAGTCTTACATTCTGAGCGCGGGGCCCTTGGCAGTATACCGTTTGGTAAATCCGGCCCTGGTTATTGCATTACGTTCATAAAAAGGTTAGATGAACGCCTGAGTTAGCAACTTTTAAGACAAACACCCATAATTTCACTGGAGTTATACATTTAAATCCGTTGGCAAAAATTGAATTGAGGGGGGCCCGGGCCCCCTGGTTGTCAATATTATTGTTTATTACTGTTGTACGCGTGTACTATTTATTCTACGCGAAGATACTAAAAAAAACTGAAAAAACAAGGCTTTTTTGTTATATTTTTATCATTGGTGGCATTGCGATTGGGAGGGGCCCGGGTCCCTTCCCCCCCCCCCCCCCCCCCGCACAGACACACTACGTTTATATACTCAGGAACACTTTTTTATAAGAATCAGTAATTTTTGGGCTGAGGTTGGTTTCAGTTTTTAATAACCTTTGTTCTCTTCTAAACATTTCTATAAGTACTATTATTTCATACAGACCAAAACTTATTTAACTACCGGTATACAACATCAATTTGATCAAATATTAAGTTGTGACAATAACTCACCACCTGTTTCAACTATCCTGATAGGATACTTTTTCCACTTGTTCAGGACAGGTTGAACGCAGTTCTTTGCCGCCATTGATTGGTTAAAAGGTGGCCACCAAGCCATTCCTTCAGACTCGACCAGCTAACTTTCATGAACGATGGCCAAAGCCAGTTCTTTTGTAAATTCAACAACTAAACCCATTTTCCTTGCAATCTAATGGGTGCATCAGTATAGTACACAAGTAGTTTTATATTCTACCTCAAAGCTGCAAACACAAAAAGAAAATGACACACCCACATCCAGAGATGGGCATGATCTTGATCTTCAAAATCAGATCGTGATCTTGAAGATCAAGATCACTTTCATTTTTCAATGTCGCCTGGGGTAAGCACAGCCGAAGACGGGTTATATGGTATTCTGTAGCTATTTCATGGTTGCGACACAGAATGGAGTCTAAACTGGAAAAAGTAATCCGTATTTGCTGTGGTACAGACAGGACAGGTACGAACCAGTACCTAATCTGCTAAGTGGTGAAAATTAGTCACAAATCAGCTTCGTTAACAACGGAATGTTTGAAGGCTTGGGGCATCCTATCGACAATAGCACTCTTTTTTTGCACACCATTAGCAGATTACCGGTGGTTAGAAAAATCTCCAGGAAATAATACTAAAAAAACAAGTCCTGGTAGTGGTATTGGCTAGCAATGCTAGTACCGTTTGTAGTCTAGGTCTCTTTCTTTGTTAATGACCAAGCAGTTGGGAGCCAAAAAGCTAGGTTGCTGACAACAACAGGTGTCAGTCAGGATAAGATGCTCGGTTAGGCTATTACAGTAATCATGACATTGCATATTTTACGACATTGACATCGTATCATAGACAGTGAACTAAAAGGATTTTGTTCTTGAAAAAAAAACTTTTAGTTTACAGTCTATGATCTACGATGTCTATAGACTCATAAAATATACAACGACATGAATGTCACAACATATACTATGTCGTCAAAAAGGAATTTGTTTATGACCGACGGGATGGCCCAGTGGCAGACGCATCTGGCTACTATGCCAAATTTTGTGTGGGTAACCGGGTTAAATTCATGCGTCCATCAAATCTAACACAAGTTGCCAATGGCCCGCCACTGTTGCGACGTCAAATTGTGTGCCAGTGGCGCTTTGAAGCGGAGATGGGTCCCGCAAGCTTGCGACACCCATAAAGGGTATTAAGCGAGTATAATGAAGATTTGATATTTTTGATTTGGTTTTGTTCTTGAATTTTGTTATTGTTATATAAAACAAGCAAAAGTAAACTAAAAGAGTTTTCGTGATTATTTAAACTGGTAAAATAGCTACAAAAAGTTTGTGAGTGTCAAATGCCTTACGTTATTAACCATGGGCGCAGCTAGGATTTTTGATTGGGGGGGGGGGGGGGCCGCAAATCACATGCAATGACGTCATCGTAAATTTTCGAAAGAAGAACTTTTTGTGGGTCAAAGATATCGCAGAATGGAAAACCAGAAGCCGTGGTCTGGTTTACCAAAATTAAGAAGTGAAAATGTCAAACTTTTGGGAGACGTGTTGAGTAAAGTAGTGTAATTCAAACATATCACAGACGGGGGTCTGGGGGCGGAGCCCCCAGAAGCTGGAGGCTTTTGGGGTCTGAGGACAAAGCCCCCAGTCGCCTGGGCGATTGTTTGGAAAAACAAGCTATTTTAATGCCATTGGATCACATTCCTCATGTGTTCAGAGCCATTTGAACGAACTAAATTTTCAACATTTGAAAGCCAATTTAAAAAATTAGATTATTCAATCCCCGTTTTACTTACAATTTAAGTCCCAAAGTAATACACGTTTGAAATCTTATATTTTAGGGTTAAATTTTGTAAGCGATTTGGCCCAGATAGAGGGAAGTAAGGTACATTGCCGCCTGCAATATTTTAGCAGCAAATAATAAAATAATCCACTCTTAAGATCTTCCTTAGAGATTTTTGTTTGGTCATGAAAATAACCAGCTGTAGAGTACATGTAACGCCAGTGGGCTCAGGTCCCCTCAGTTCAAATTCATTAATTTGTTCAAGGAGTATTTCCCCAGTAGTTACTTTTTTCCAAAGTGTATTATCGCGTAAAAACTGGCAAGGTGGAGGTGAATTGTTATTGAAAAATTGTGCAATAGATGGTTACGTGCTTACTAACCATGTTATTGACCGGGCAGGATTTACATTGCGTGGGGCCCCTGGCACTTTGGAGATTTTGGCAAAATCTTTTATAGCCAAAAAAAGTGAATACCAAAAAAAAACTCGTATCAGCTGAGCGCGGAGTCCCTGGCACTGTGCCATCCCTGGTTATTGCATTACGTTCATAAAAAGGTTAGATGAGGGCCTGGGATAGCAGCTTTTCGGGCAAAAACCCTTACTTTCACCCAGGTTACACATATAAATTGGTAGGCAAAAATTAAATTGAGGGGGCCCAGGCCCTCTGGTCACTAATATTATTGTTAAAATCTGTTGTACGCAAAAAATGCTATAAGAAACTGAAACTGAAGAAGCAATAGGCTTGTTGTCACATTTTTGTCATTGGTGACATTTCAATTGGAGGGGGCTCGGCCCCCTGCACCCCCCCTTGGTTACGCCTATGTTATTAGCGAAATCAGCACTGCCATTGCCCATTGATAGTCAATACTGATACAGCATTTAACATTTATAGCTTACCCCCCCCCCCATCATCACCACAACCTCTCTTTGAGTACTAAAAGTAAAGTGATCTTGATCTTCAAGATGATCTTCAAGATCACGATCTTGATCTGATCTTCAAGATCACAGTGTTTGAGTGATCTGATCTTTGATCTTCAAGATCACCTTTTTTGAATGATCTGATCTTGATCTTCAAGATCACCAAAAGGTAGTGATCTTGCCCATCTCTGCCCACATCAAAAACATTAATTTTCTTTCTAATACCTCTGCCAAAAAGTAATGTAATCTACTCTGCCAGAATATCTATGCCAATACGTTGTCAGTGATCCCGTCACAGTGATTTTGTCACAAAGTAAAGGTTCAGGCAAGATTGCTTAGGGAATAGTAGAATATTTTTATGACTGCCCTTCTCAGCTAATAATTTAATATTATTCATAAAATAATGCAGTGCTATAGGGTGACATTTGGCAGATATTCTGTCTTTCATTCAGCAGATTAGCATTATCGCTAAATTACCGGTAGCTTACATTTTTAAAATCAAATTAAGAATCATCAATATACAGTACATAGGCCTATTAGTTATTATTAATACAAGATAACTATGAAGACATTGTTACCTTGTCGGCAGCGTGGCTGAAAGGGTAAAGGCGTCGTTTTTATGACGACTCTGATCGTATGATCTGGGTTCAACCCGCACCCTGGTCACGTTGTTGCGTCCTTGGATAAGACGCTTTATGATGATTATCTTTGCTTGGTGGCTTCGAACAAGCAGCAAATTCAGTGTACAAGAATTCGATGAACTTCACCGGAACATCGGATCACTGGAAACTCTTAAGCAGGTGCGGATTCCTCCAGCCACGAAATAGTCCAACAATGAAAAGTGCGCGGGTCGTCCAATATTTTGCGTTTGACACTGTCCGGTCAGGGCCGCCGAAGGAGGGACAATGACCCAGGGCTTATGGACTTCAGGAGCCCCCCTGCAAGGGTCCATGGGCGTCAGGGGGCCTAGTTTTGAGTCAATGAAGACCTGTTTCTCTCCCTTACATCTGAGTTTTGGAACAAACTCAGACTTCCCGGAAGTGAAGATCTTTTTTTTGGTCTTCACCTACTTTTGGGTTGAAAATAGAGCTTTTCCGGAAGCGAAGACCTTTTTTTTTTGGTCTTCACCAAATTTTTGGGTGAAAATAGACCTTTCCCGGAATTCCCCGGAAGTGAAGATCGTTTGTCATTGGTCTTTCCCTGAGTTGTTTGTGGCTCTTTCTCCGTCCCCGGGCCTACATTTGGCTTCCGGCGGCCCTGTGTCCGGAGACAGGAGGATAAATGCGCTACAACAATTAACAGCAACAACAGCAATTTAGTTAATAATATTAATAGTTTCCAGTAGGCCTACTTGAAATTGGCTTAAAGAAAGCTGATAATGTAAGACTTATTAATTATACTCAGGCACCATCCCGTAACTAAGCAAAACTTAAATATTAGACTTGTTAGTTGAGACTGCAAGACATAGGTCTATTCTTATAGCTATAGGCCTACTCAGGCACAAGTAAGCTAAACAAAATAAATCTTTTGCCTTAATTCTTAATCTCCATAAGTAAGCTAAACAATTAATAAGAAGCAGTTTGACTTGAAGACCTTTGCGGTCACTTCCAGCTCCTTTGTTAACAATTATTATAAAATTCACATTTAACATATTGCGCTTTATTTTCCATTTTCTAATTTTCCAATTATGCCGCTTTGCATTTGTTCAGTGTTTTTTGTGTTTATAATGGTTAACAATAAACCTCTGTCTGTCTGTTAGAGAACTTAAATCTTAGAGAAAGCTAAGAATGTAAGACATCCTATCTGCTCTTCTGTATTAATTATAGTCAGGTAGTGATGGGTAGGCGCGTAGCCAGGATTTCGCAATGGGGGGGGCTATTTCGGGGGTCTGGGGGCGGAGCCCTCAGCGCTCGAAACATTTGCGTTTTTTTGCAAAAATAACTTAATTTTAGGTCGATTTTGATAAAAAATAATGCGTTTGAAACGTGGCATAGAAGTTGGCACTGCAAGCATGATTAAACTGGTTGCATAAATTAGCTATGTGAAAGATGGCTAGTGGTAAAATTTCAGTTCTCTAAATTACATGCTGGTAAATCATAATACTCTATCCTATAGTTCAATAAAACTCACACGTAGTCATCTATTTCATCTGTATTTTATAGACGAAAAAGTTGGGGGTGAGGGCTAATGAAAAGAGATTTGAGAGATGTGACTGGTAATTAACTACAGTAATACTAAATAGCCCCCCCATATTCGTGAGTTTATAATAATGTATTTAGTTCAGCATTTTTACGCTAGCGATCACATTTGATTGCTCATTTTTGGCCACTTTTCAAAGCTTTTATTGATTTGTGAGTTTTATTTGTGACAAATTAGCCCCACCCCCCCTAAATATATGTTTCAAAAATTGCTTCAATTCACTTTGTAGTCCATTCCAGTGCAAAAAAAGTCTCAGAAGCGCTAAAAACGTGTTATTTTCCATATTCTGCATTTTGGTTGACAGGCCAATGGGGGGGGCTATAGCCCCCCCGCCTACGCTACTGGTGATGGGCAATATAGAATACCGAATCTTTAAGATTTGAATCCTAAATTATCCGGAATAGTTAAAAAGATTCGGTTTCAACTTTGTGGTATCAACTTACTAGATCAAGATTTGTTTTGCGACTTAAAGCGGTTGCTCAACACTTTTATTTAAACTGTTTGTGCTTTTGGAATAATAATCGTTTGCGCAAACAGAGTTGAAGTGCTTGTGTGTCTTTCGCGATTTAATCCGTTTGCGTAACAAAGTTTTCTATGTTACAACAAAGCTACTACCAGTAACCGGTAGTTGTTTTATTTGAAACCAAAATAGGATTCGATATTCTGGATTTGGTTTGAACTATTCAGAATAATTCTAGAATAGTCAACTATTCTGAAGTGCTTATAGTCAGGCAGTAGAAACAATCTGTTGTGTAAGCTAACACAAAATAGTAGTTTGTGTTAGCTCAGATTGTTTCTACCGTTTATGAAATTTATTCACAAAATCGTCATCTGGTACTTTTTTGGTCTGGGTTTGATTCTCAGTGTCTTTTCATCAATAATTTTGTTATAGTCACGCACTATCCTCTAAGCTAAACTTAGACTTGTAAGTTGAGACTGCAAGATAGCAAGATATATTCTTATGCTCAAGCTCAATAAGTAAGCTAAACAATTTAAACTTTTTGTCCCACAGTTTAATCAATTACTAACTTTAATTAAGCGCAGCGTAGCCAGTTACTAATTACTAACTTTAACCAATCACTAACTTTAATTAAGCGCAGCTCTGCCAGCTTACTGCTTTACCACAAACACGCTGGACACAGAATTCAGCAACTGTAAACCAGCAAACTATCCGTAATGCAAGCTCGCGGCTGATTAAAACGTTATTCTATACACGTGACCACGTGATATCTTTATTAGTCGGGTCGCCGGCGGCTGACCAGTGGCAAACCGATGAAGAAGAGCAGAAAATCTTCGAAAATATTCGCACGATTATAGTTATCGGGCCGGCGGCGGTTAGACAGCGGCAAACAGATATAAAAAAAGCAAAAACTACTGATGGTATTCGCTGGATAATTGCTGTTGTGCCGCCGGCTGCGACCGCTGCCGCTGATTTTGGTGGCTGTCGCTTTGATGACGACGGTGGTCCGCCGACGTTTGCTACCTGGGTTGTTAGTAAGTACAATACAAAAAAGAACCTGTTCTTAAAATTTTTAATCCCATCACTGTATATACCGTAGTTTCCCGCTAATAAACCACTTAGTCAAATAAGCCGAGACCAATTTTTAGCTATAAAAATAAGGGTTTTTCCATATTATTGCCAAATAAGCTGAGGCAGAAAAAATGCATCAACACCTTCCCTGCGTTAGAATGTATTAACATGTCCTCACATGTTTTGCCGACTGAGGAAGGACATATTAATATGTCCTAAATTTTAAATTTTCTTAACAAAAGGTTTTTTAAGTGAGTTACCGGTATTGTTTTATTGTTGTTTGTTTGTTTGTGTTCCGACTACATACTTTTCGTGAATGAATGTTCTTTTTTTTACTGTCTTTATTTAACTCCAGCTATAAATTGACACGCGGTGAGATCAGCATCTCAACTTCAGCATCTCAAATTCAGATAAATCTAAAATTTATCGAAATGTGCAGCATGTACTACATTTAGTTTTTCATATGCTGTTACCGGTAATAAATCTTTTCAGCTTCGGAGTAAATGATTATCGAGAAAATTCAAAACTGTATTTTCTAGACAAAATGTTTGCTGGTACCAGTTAGTGATTAACTACCCAGTTACAAAAATCAATTTTCTAAAATGATTTAAGATGTGATAATTGTGAATTTTAAGAACAACTCATCGAATTAATATAAACTCGTTTTAACAGGTACAAATTTAATTTTGTTGTACACATACAGGTTACCATAAGATATATAGTAGGCCTATAGGTAGCAGTCTTTAGCTCAAACCGTACCAATAACTGTTTAATCAAATACGGTACTGGCAGCATAGCTAGACTACATAAAATGCAAAACAGCATTTAATCAGTATATCTAATAACAAGTTGACAGCCTTCAACTGATATCTGCCAGTTGATACTAGTAACTGGTACCGATATATCAGTGTACGATATGCCCTAACCCCTGTCCAGGCCACGATGCAATGGAACCTCAAGTAAGGATACTCTGGTGATGCTAAAATAACAAAATTTAATTTTAACAAAATGTAAAAAAATAGTGTTAAGCCACTAGTAGGCCTACTGAAGTGGTATTAATGGTAGTATTGGAACAGTTTCTTACACCAGGTTATTGGTTATTCACAATAAAATAACTGATGAGTTGGACTACATAGTATAATTTTTTGTTGTTTTATATGTATGTGTGCTTAATTGCTGCTAAAGGCAGGCAACTACCGGTATATTATTGTGACAACCATATTGGTACAGCATACTAGCCAGTAGGCTGCTCTGCAATAACCAAGGGTATTAGGCTAAGTACCATAAACTGAGCAACATATATAGGCTAAGTTCCATAAACTAATAGTGATAGTAAGATTTATTTCTGCCTAAAATACCTTTCAGAGTACATAAATCTCTTTTTTCCTTCTCATCTCCTTGCACTCCCTATGCTGAACTACCTGCAATGCACAAAAAAAATCAGCCTTACCACCTCCGCTACTAGGTGGTACAATTTTAAAACGATTGACACTGCCTTTCCTACAAGCCTTCCAGACTACTAATATAGAGACTGTGGTAATACGGTAGTTCACAACAATCTGCCTTAATATCCTTAATAGTTTGAAGGTGTTTGAAGTACCTTTGTGCGCAAATTTGAAAAATGATCGATGGTTTTAGTTTTCTGCATTAAACTTTTGTGAACACGATTGCAATGACATAATCAAAAATAGGACAACTCTAAGAGTTTTACAACTCAAAATTGGAATTTGAAACTATCATAAGCTTTAACAAATTAAAAGTATGTCAACCTAAGCACAAAAAAACATGTATATTGCTTTAAAATGACAAAAATTTTGCTGAAATGCTTGCTTTGATTGTTTCCTAACCATTAAAATAAAATTTGACATCAATTTCACACTATAATAAGCCAATTATAGTACTTTTTGCATTTCTGCCGCTAGAGGCAGCATTTCTCAGGTTTAGCACTTTATTGCTCATAACTTTTGATCCTATTGCTCAATTCCGTTCAAATTTTTTTCAAACTGTGTGTAGTTATAAGGCCCAAACACCTAAAGGGTGTTTAAGCTTGTAAACTGTCGCTGTTGTGCACCACAAACCAAAAAACCCAAAATTTTGGGCAAGTGGGGTCAGAAAATTGGGTTGGTGGGGGAACTTTTTGTAAAATTTTCAAAAATTGTTTTGAAATTCTTCATACATAATAAAAAACTCATCTCATGCCATAGCAGGCAATTCAAAATTCTGCAAAAAAATTTTAGTCATTGCCCTAGCTACACCCGAAAATGATTGGTTTTAGAAAAAATAAGTGCTCCCTTATTATTTATCTTAATTGACGGTTAATATCAGTTGCAACATACTGCTAGCTATCTTCAAACAACAAAAAATGCGTTGTATTGTGGTTTGCCAATACAAAGTTTCGTCTAATTGGAACGACCGACGCTCGCGTCGCGTGTTCCTTTGTTTTTACTCGGCCATTTTCTAACTAATGAGTGCGAGATTTCAGACTTTTGCTTATAACTCGAGAACCGTTTGATCTAACTACATGAAATTTTGACAGCAGTTTGAGATTAATGAGTTTTATGTTTGTACCATATTTCGAGGCAGTCGGTCACGTGACTTCGGGTTTATGACCCGAAAACCGCCCCGAAAGTTTGGCGTAAAAAGCGGTCTAAGTCAAAAACGGCTTAAGTACGGCAAAAAATATTTCTCATGGTTATATGTCTTAAGATATCCTTTCATCCCTACCAACCCACTTTCGGCCGCGATGAGGTTTTTTTCTTATTTTTTTCCTTTTTTTTTCCTTTTTTTTCCTTTTTTTTCTTCCTAAATCTTGTACGCTCGAGTTCTCCTAAACCACAAAACATAGAAATCTAATTTTTGTGTGAAGTTGTTGAGGTACATACGCAATTGTGTCTCCTGAAATTTTTTTGGGGCAACTCCCCCGGGAACCCCCCCAAAATGGGGCCCCAAAAAATCAATTTTTTGAACGGTTCAAGCTAGGGTGCCAGTTTTTTTGGATATCAGTAGATATTTGAGAGACAAATATTTTGACATAATTTGGGGGTACCACCCCCCCGGGGACCCCCCCAAATGGACCCCCCCCAAAAACAAATTTTTTTAACCATATAACCTAGGGTGCCATTTTTTTTTGATATCAGTAGATATTTAAGAGAGAAATATTTAGACATGGTTTGGGGGTACCACCCCCCCGGGAACCCCCCCAAAAAATCAAATTTTTGAACAGCTCAACCTAAGGTGCCAGTTTTTTTTGTTGTCAGTAGATATTTGAGAGACAAATATTTTGACATAATTTGGGGGTACCACCCCTTCGGGGACCCCCCAAATGGACCCCCCCAAAAATAAATTTTTTAACGATTTAACCTAGGGTGCCATTTTTCTTTGATATCAGTAGATATTTAAGAGACAAATATTTTGACATAATTTGGGGGTACCACCCCCCCGAGGACCCCCCCAAATGGGGCCCCCAAAAGCAAGTTTTTTAACCATTTAACCTAGGGTGCCAGTTTTTTTTGATATCAGTAGATATTTAAGAGAAAAATATTTTGACATGATTTGGGGGTACCACCCCCCAGGGGACCCCCCCAAAATGGGGCCCCAAAAAGGTACGTTGGTACGGTACGCTTTTTTTGTAATGGTACGGGTACGGGACGTTAGTACGGTACGGTTCAAGGTACGTAGTACGCAAATTCTGAACGTACCGTACCGTACTGCCATCCTTGGTCACAGCATTAGCTATGCGTCGGCCGTTCACTGGGTTTGCTGGCAAATTCCCATCTAGTTAATTACTGTACTCACTGTTGTTATTATCATATGTGGGAAATAGAGATCTAACCATTAAGCAAGAATAACGCGATAGCGACCGACCAATTCCTGGTACGTACCGATGTCTCAATCAAAATGATGCGAATCGGAACATGGCGTTCGCGGAAAAATGGTCATAACGAAATACAATGGGTTTGTTCTTATTTATACGGCACGCTCGCGAACAAAATTTGGTTCGCGCCGAAAACTGCATATATAATGCTTCCGGAGCAAAATTTTAGGCCCGGCCGAAAAATCGTGAACGTGCGGGCATATTGTTAGTTTGTTTAAAACAACTGGCTGCTTGTACGCTGGTAAGGCGATTCGCCGAACTTACCGCATTTCGGTTTAAAATAAACTAAAGACGAGCTTTTGCGCTCACGATTTTACGCACAGTGTAGATCGGGATTAGGCGGACGACGTCTCCGTGACTTCTTGCTCACAACCAATCAGCGCGCTCAATTTAGACTTCGACACAAGTTCGGCTACGTCGTCGGACTTGCTGCTTTGATAGACAAGAACATAGTTTACAATCAACACAGCTAGACGTTGTAATATGCAGAAGTAGAAATTGATCGACACAGATTTCCTACAAATAAATTAGCGAACTATTTCTGTTTTAAAGGCGGTGAATCATCCAGCCAATTCCGGTGGTTTACAATAGCTAAAATTGAACTATAATTTTTGATATTTTTTGTTTTAATTTTGGGGCTGCGGCTGCAAAAATATTCTGCAAATACAAAAAGATGTCCCCCGAAAAAAGTATTTGGAAACTCTGAGTTTTGATTTTCCCGCCAAAACCACAGTTCTCTAAACTATTAGGCCTACTGTAATCTTGTTAAACTATTAGGCCTAACTATCTTTAAACTATTAGGCCTAATAGTTTAGAGATAGTTTGGCCTAAACTATTTAGAAATAAACTATCTCTAAACTATTAGGCCTATCACAGTTCTCTAAACTATTAGGCCTACTGTGGTTTTGGCGGGAAGAGCAAAACTCAGAGTTTCCAAATACTTTTTTTCGGGGGACATCTTTTTGTATTTGCTGAATATCTTTGCAACCGCAGTCCCAAACTTAAAACAAAAAATATCAAAAATTATAGTTCAATTTTAGCCATCGTAAACCACTGGAATTGGCTGGATGATTCACCGCCTTTAAACATTTGACACTTTCGCAGATTAAAGTCGTTAGATTAATTCAAACCAGCCAATCGCGTTCCCCAACTTCAACCGAAAATAAAATTAAAGGATCAAGCTGACATCGATGTTTCGCTTTTGGTAATTAACAAAAACTTTTTGTGCAGTAATAATTTGATCCCGTCATTTTTCAGATGAACGGGTTCACTAGGCTGTTGGTCTAAATGTAGGCCGACATAAAGCGGTTTAGACCCATAACATCTGATATCTTATTTTAAGCAAACGCAAAAAAACAGGTTAAGTGCATGCAATCACATGACATGCATATACTGTATATATATACAGTAACACGCATAAATACCATAGGTGGGCAAGTTAATGCAAAACGTTAGCTTCGTTAACCACTAGTCCGTTAACAAACTTCACACCTCCGTTAACGTTAATCCGTTATTTTCAGCTTTAATTAACGGAAGTTAATAAAGTCCGTTAATCCGTTAACATTTTGCGTGTAATTTACATTTCGTTTTATTCACTCGTTTCTAGACCACGTATTGACGTTGTTAAGCTGATTTTAAGGAAATATTTATTGCTGTGGTGGTCTTTTTGTGTTTTGAAAGTTACATTTTACAGTCTAGTCTAATTTCAAGATAAAAACAAGTTCAAATGCACAACGAAGCTGCAAGATATTAACGACAAAAACCTTAACGGAAGTTAACAGAACTTAACGGAAGTTACTTTAGTCCGTTAACAGCACTTAACGGAAGTTAATTTAGTCCGTTAACATGTAAAAACTTTTTAACGGATTAACGAGTAAGTGAAAAAGTTAGCTTCGTTATTAACGGATTAACGGACTTGTGCCCACCTATGATAAATACGCATGATCGATAGAACGGACCTAATACAGTATAACAAAAAATCAGTTTCGACGGTCAAAATAAACGGAGAATCATTCTCTTAGAAGAGATTTGCTTTCCTTTTGCGATTAGTGTTTTTTCCGAATGTTTTCAAATAAAACATTTTCGAAACTTATTAGGGACAAAATACGATTCGACTATGATGATATTTAATTCGTATACTGATGCGCGTCAGATCTTGGCCGCCCCAAATTCTCGCTGGTATCTGGTTTTACTTGTTTCATTTCGGAAAAAGATGAGTTTCGAAAAATTGAATAGCGTTTTTTGGTGCGAAATCCCATTACTTTCTGCATCATTCGCGTTCTCTCTCAAATGCAATGCGGTAGGGATGCTGACGAGACATCATCATTCCACGACAGCGCGATATGAGCAACGCAATGATCTTAAATTTTCATAAACATCGACACTGACTATATACGCATTCCCACTTTCCGAGTTTTGCTTGTGCTCTGTGGCGCAAAAAGGTGTGGCGACTTATCCCATTAACTTTGTAAATAATTTTGTTCACTATGTGTCGCTATTTCGCGCGCTTTCTTGCATCTTTCAGGTTTTGTTGTTATTGACTACGTGTCGCTTATGTGAATAACTGGTAGAATAACTGCATGTGTTTATTTCGTAATTGAGTCGAAGATATAGGCAGAATACGAAATAAGAACTAGCTAAATTGGTGACCCTTGTTCTAGAACACGTTTAAAGCCTTAAACAGATTAGTTAACCTGTGAAGACCAGCCTACATTGCCTTTTAGCTACCGGTAGGCCTACTGCACCTCTGCAGCATGTCTTTGGAGAATCAGAACGAGGCACTGACTAGACTAGCTGAAGCGATATCCAACCTCAACACTTCAACTTCTCAAAATTCACACCAAGCTGATGCAGCTGCAGTTTCCGCAGTTTCAGTGAAGCTTCCAGAATTCTGGCCAGAAGATCCGGAGGTGTGGTTCATTCGAGTGGAAGCCCAGCTACGTTCACGGTCAGTTACACAGGACCAAACAAAATTCGACTATGTGGTAGCTTCTTTAGACAATTCAACTGCTGCAGAGGTTAAAGCGGTTCTCCTTCACCCCCCAGCCACCAATAAGTATGATGCTATCAAAGAGGCATTGTTGGGCGCTTTTGGAAAAACACAAGCCCAAAAGGACGCAGAACTTCTCAATATTTCGGGTTTAGGCGATCGAACTCCTTCTGCGCTTCTCCGAAAGCTAGAATCTCTCAACAATAACGCTGAAACGTTGAGACGGGCATTTTTTTTGGCCCAGTTGCCTTCCCAAGTCAGATCTATCCTCGCGATACAAGATTTTGCAACCATCCAGGATTTGGCCATAGCAGCCGATCGTATAGTGGAAGCCCAAAATCTTTCCCATACAGTGGTATCTGCCGCTTCTGCCACGCGACAACCGTTACGGTTTCATCAAACTCCGGTTGCAAAACCAAAATCATTCAGAGAGAACTTCATCTGCCGCTATCATCAACGTTTTGGTCCAGAGGCCCGCAACTGTCGACCGGGCTGCCTTTTTGCTAAATTGCTTCCATCAAGACAAGCATCAAAACAGCAACATCAGGAAAACGCCAACGCCGGCCGCCAGTGACGGCGGCGGTCGGCGGATATACGAACAGTACTTTGTCGGTGTGGGATCGCCTTACCGGTACACATTTTCTTGTTGATAGTGGTGCCGATGTTTGCGTTTTTCCAGTTCCCACACCAAACAAAAGACAACCTCCTTCAGGTCATCTAACAGCCGCTAATGGTTCCAAAATCAACACTTGGGGCTTGCACAAGTTAACCTTAAACTTTGGCAACAAACGTACGTACAAACAAGATTTTTATTTTGCCGATGTAACTCGTCCTATTCTAGGAGCGAACTTTTTTGCTACCAATAACGTTGCCATTGATTTGCGCGGACGCCGCTTAATCGATTTGAACTACTGCACTAGTTTTTTGGCAGACGTAGAAAAGAAGTCTATCACATTCTGTGGTTTGACGTTAAATTCTGCTACACAGTTTGATCGACTTTTATTAAAATTCCCGGACATTTTAGTGCCCAAATTCCAGGCAACTGTTAATAAACATGGTGTAGAACATCACATTGTCACGCATGGGCACCCTACCTTCGCACGTTTACGACGTCTACCGGCCGATAAGTTTTCAGCTGCCAAGGATGAATTTACAAAAATGGAAGAAGCCGGCATTGTTCGTCGATCAAACTCTCCATGGTCTTCGCCTTTACATATCGTACCCAAGCAGTCAGGTGGATGGCGACCATGCGGCGACTATCGACGGCTTAATGCAGCTACCACTGATGACAGATATCCTCTCCCTCACATTCAAGACTTTAATTCGCGTTTGGCAGGATCTCGCATCTTCTCCAAAATTGACTTGATTCGCGGGTACCACCAGATCCCAATGGCTTCTGACTCTATTGCCAAAACAGCTATTTCCACACCGTTTGGATTATGGGAGTTTTTACGTATGCCGTTTGGACTAAAAAACGCTGCGCAAACCTTTCAAAGACTGATGGATGGCGTTTTTCAGAACCTAGACTTTGCGTTCGTATACCTCGATGACATTTTGGTAGCAAGTAAATCGGAGTCACAACACCGAGATCACTTAAAAACAGTTTTTGAATTACTTTCGGCGAACGGTTTAGTCATCAACAAATCAAAATGCGAGTTTGGTGTAACGGAGTTAGAGTATCTCGGGCATTTAGTCACGTGCGATGGCATTCGCCCGCTTACCAGTCGCATTCAAGCGATCCATGATTTTCCAACCCCTCAAACGCGAACTGACCTTCAACGTTTCCTGGGGATGATTAATTATTATCATCGGTTTCTTCCTGGGATAGCTCCTAAGCTCGCCCCTCTTCATGCCGCTTCAGCTGGACGTGGTAAAGATATCACCTGGACATCTCAGTGTCAAAATGCCTTTGAAGAAGCCAAAGCTTCCTTGTCCACCAACACTTTGCTTCATCATCCTCGACCCGATGTCAAGACCAGCATTACAGTTGATGCATCGGATTCTGCAATTGGTGCGCAGTTGGAACAATTGCAAAAAGGTTGTTGGGTTCCTTTGGCATTTTTTTCTCGTAAACTTTCGACTACAGAAAAAAAATATAGTGCTTTTGACCGCGAATTGTTAAGTGCTTATCAAGCTGTAAAGCATTTTCGCCATTATATTGAAGCTAAACCTTTCACACTGTACACCGACCATAAACCGCTCACCTACGCCCTAGCGAGCACTGCTGAACGATCACCACGCCAAGCTCGACATCTTTCATTTATTGCTGAATTCACCTCTGACATCCAATACATTCGGGGTAAGCACAATGTGGTTGCTGATGCCTTATCGCGAATATATGCTGCAACGATTGATTTCATTGACCTTCACCAGCTGGCCAAAGATCAGTCATCATCCATCGAAATTAAAGCGTATCGTACAGCTATCACTGGACTTGTTTTGCTAGACGTACCTTTTGAAGATACCACTCTTCTGTGCGACGTGTCTCTCGGAAAACCTCGACCTGTCATTCCACGAGAATGGACTCGTAAAGTGTTTGCTACTGTGCATTCTTTATCCCACTCAGGGCCACGGCCGACACAACGAGCAATTGCTGACCGATTTGTTTGGCATGGACTCAAAAAAGATGTCAAGCAGTGGTGTAGAGAATGCCACAGCTGCCAAGCTGCCAAAATCCAACAACACACCAAAGCACCTCTTTTCTCGCGACTGCCACCAGCAGGCCGTTTTCTGAGCCTCCATGTAGATCTGGTTGGACCATTGCCTCCGAGTGAAGGAATGACATATCTGTTCACCGTTATTGACCGCTTCACTCGGTGGCCAGAGGCTATTCCCATCCCTGATGCCAGAACTTCCACATGTGTAAAAGCTTTAATTAGACACTGGATCGCACGTTTTGGAATCCCTAATGACATCACATCAGATCGGGGTGCACAGTTTACTTCTTGTTTGTGGTCTGAACTCGGCCGCTCTCTCGGTGTTAAGATGCACCAGACTACAGCTTACCACCCTCAAGCAAATGGGATGATCGAAAGATTGCATCGTCAGCTTAAAAATTCCCTGAAGGCACGCACCAATGATCCGTACTGGATGGATCACCTTCCAATGGTTCTTTTGGGAATACGTACAGCGTGGCGTGAAGACCCTGATTGCTCGCCCGCAGAGTTGGTCTATGGCTCCAGCCTTCGCATACCGGGCGAATTTGTTGAACCTTCAACATCTCGCGATCTACAACCTTCTTCAGCTTTCCTTCGAGGTCTTCAAACATCGATGAACAATGCTCTACCACCACCAGTCAAATACCATTCCTCTCAACCAACATACATGCCTAACACTCTCTCTTCAACAGGATATGTATATGTTCGAGTTGATGGACATCGTACACCACTCCAACGACCATACACCGGACCCTTTCGAATTATCTCTACCTCAGACAAATACTTTACATTGGACATTAATGGTCGTTCAGACAATGTTTCGATTGACAGACTTAAAACAGCTTATGTTCATGTTAACCACAATACTGATGAAGGCCACGATGCCCATGTGCCACAACCCACGACAACCAGATATGGACGCACTACACGACCACCTAAACATGTCACTAAAGACTTTGTGACCGCAGTAGCATAGTTTAACCTTCTAGACTATGCCATGCTGGAAGGGGGGTTATGTGGCGACTCATCCCATTAACTTTGTAAATAATTTTGTTCACTATGTGTCGCTATTTCGCGCGCTTTCTTGCGTCTTTCAGGTTTTGTTGTTATTGACTACGTGTCGCTTATGTGAATAACTGGTAGAATAACTGCATGTGTTTATTTCGTAATTGAGTCGAAGATATAGGCAGAATACGAAATAAGAACTAGCTAAAAAGGCAACGTAGCTAACTTGTTTCAAAAAAATCAAGTTTTTATGCGCAATTGTTATATTGATGTGACGTTATATATAACTCTTTTAATCATTTTTACTAAAATTGATTTTTTGATAGAAACTCATTTCATTTCCATAGCTACGTTAAAAATGATTCACTTTGCCTTTTTTTGCTGCAAACGTTTTTTCAACCCGAATATCTCGCAAATAGTACAAGATAGAAGGCTGAAATTTGTTGTAAACGATAGAGAAGCTAATGACCTTAGAAAATATTTTCAAAAAAATGCAAAAGTTTTGACGTTGTTTATTTGCTTCTCAGGGTAGACTCATACTTAAGTTGAGCGTTTTTCAATTATCGTAGTTTTTTCACATTTTATTTTTTAAATATTTTTTGTGAAATTGTGCACTTTAAAAAAAGGGGGAGGAACTGGTCCCCCTAATCCTCTCCCTGGCTGTGCCGGTGTCTCTTACATCAAACTTTTACTGACAACACAGTTTTTAACTTTCAATCGACTGAATTCACAATATAATTCTCCCAAGTTTAAAGCTAATAAAAAAGAAAGTTTTGCAATGTTTCGTCTGATCAAACACTCTTTCAAAGTTACGATCAAAACTCGTGACAGATGACGTCATTAACAAAATTTGTGACGTCATCACCTTAATTTTGGCAATTTTTGGTTTGCAACCAAAAACCTAACACTCATTTTCAATTTGAGCCATCAATACGTTTTTTTTCAAAAACTTTGGCAATGACGTTACCAGCAATGACATCATCAACTTCAAACTAAATTTTTTTATATCTGCTCTTAAAAATCAATAACAATATAAAATATGGCTTTTTGATAACTTTTGGATTGGCTGTTGGACAGTAAAGACTCTTTGACACTAGATGGCAGACTTTAAAGGCCAAAAAAGGGGAAGTCCCATGTCCAAAACATGGGGATTTTTTTTGGTGGCTCAGGACATGGTCCTGAGTCATCGTGCCAAATTTCAGCTTATTATAAATTTTTTCCGTGTAAAAGCTATTTCTACTGGACTAATTGGTTTGCAAGCTATTGCATTGTATCGACTATTAAAATCTGAGCCTTGCTGGTGAAAAAATTTACATGGAGCTCATGAGTAAGTTCGAGAAACATTTTTTTTACCTGTCTAACAAACCATGCAATTAATGCGGAAAAATAAAGGTGCTAACTATAAAATTGAAACTTAGGTAGTGCATTATACGGTTTATCAGCTTTTAAAACAGTTGCAGTCGGTAGATTGAAATTTTCCTTCAATTTTTGCCTAAACAATTTGAAGAATCTGATAATGTATTTTAAGAATGTATAATTTTTTTATAGAATGTCCATATATCAAAAATATTTGTATAATTTAATAATGAAATTTTTAAAATTGACCTCTACCTTATTTCTGAATCAAATTAATAAAATTTGTTGTTTTTGCAAGGTTAAAAATTAGGATTGGTCTTTTTTTAAATGATTTCCCTTGTAATTTAAAAAAAATTGTTATTTCCACTTGGTAGAGTAATAGGGACTGGGAAGGTAAAGAAGCAAATAAAAGGAGGAATTGGATGTGGCTGTGTTGTTGTTGTTGCCTTTTCTACTGCAGCAGATTTACAGGTATAATTACTCTAAGTTTGTTAAAACAAACAGGTGTGGTAGTGGCAAGTGCATCATTCAAAGAGTTTATTTAGATGAAGTTTGGCAGTAGAGGTGTTGATAACCAACTGGGCTGCTATGACCACAGTTCTGGTAGCCTTATTACAGTGTTAATCAATTAACCAGTCAACTTTTTATTTGGAATGGTTCAACACTAACAGTAACACAACAACGCATTTAGTGAAAGTACGATAACCAAACCAGGTGACAGCGAAAATGACCATTTGGTCTTCAAGTCAGTTGCCAGGTTGCCTCCTTTAAGGCAGTAAGGTGACATTGAAGAAAAGTACGGTAAATAAAAATAACGCACACAAACGTAATATAGCCTATACAAAATCTGAAATTAAGGCTCTAATTAGAATTACTTTAAAGCCATAGTTAGAATTATTAGCATTACCGGTAGGCCTATAATGCAATAGCCCATAGATCTAATTCAGTTAATTCGGCTACTTGTAATTGTGAATACCGGTCTGCCGGTAGCCGCCAATGGAGCATGGAGGGGCTATAGCCCCCCTCCCTACACCCCCTGTCTTCACTACTGCTTAGGATTAATGTTCTTGACTTTGATTAATTCTCACTTTTTATAAGCCTAATATGTCACTTAAGAAATGATTTGCATGGTGTAGGCTTTATCGCTGAAAAGTGCAAGTTGTGAGTTTTGCTGATTTGGCGCCTTAAAATCAAGGATGTGGGTAAAACGCGGAATTCCGCAAAAATTCTACGCGGAATATTCGTCCACGGCAAATGCAAGGCGTAGAAAAATTTTGTCCACGAGTGTTTCCTTAATGCTCTGAAATGCGTGAAAATTATTTGGTGGGAGCGCGCCATACAGGAGCATAAAAGAAACACCTGAAAAAATTCTACAGCGTGGTAAAAAAGTCTACAGCATGACTGAAACTTTGAAAAATTCCACGGCATGACAAAAAAGTCTACAGCAACAGCTGACTCAAAAATTCTACGGCAAAAAAGGCGGGAACGTTTGCTCATTGAAAAATTCTACGGCGTGACGAAAAAGTCTACAGCAACAGCTGACTTAAAAATTCTACGGCAAATAAGGCGAGAACGTTTGCTCATTGAAAAATTCTACGGCGCGACGAAAAAGTCTACAGCAACAGCTGACCCAAAAATTCTACGGCAAATAAGGCGAGAATGTTTGCTCATTGAAAAATTCTACGGCGTGACGAAAAAGTCTACAGCAACAGCTGACTTAAAAATTCTACGGCAAAAAGGGCGGGAACGTTTGCTCATTGAAAAATTCTACGGCGTGACGAAAAAGTCTACAGCAACAGCTGACTCAAAAATTCTACGGAGTGACGAAAAAGTCTACAGCAACAGCTGACTCAAAAATTCTACGGCAAAAAGGGCGGGAACGTTTGCTCATTGAAAAATTCTACGACGTGACAAAAAAGTCTACAGCAACAACAGCTGACTTAAAAATTCTACGGCAAAAAGGGCGGGAACGTTTGCTCATTGAAAAATTCTACGGCGTGACGAAAAAGTCTACAGCAACAGCTGACTTAAAAATTCTACGGCAAAAAGGGCGGGAACGTTTGCTCATTGAAAAATTCTACGACGTGACGAAAAAGTCTACAGCAACAGCTGACTCAAAAATTCTACGGCGTGACGAAAAAGTCTACAGCAACAGCTGACTCAAAAATTCTACGGCAAAAAGGGCGGGAACGTTTGCTCATTGAAAAATTCTACGGCGTGACAAAAAAGTCTACAGCACAGCATGCCTCAAAAATTCTACGGCAAAAAGGGCAGACGACTGCAAGCAAAACAAAATATCCAGCCGTTTCACCGTGCCGTAGAATGAAAAAATGTATTTAAAAAATGTGAATGCTCTTATGCTCCGACGCTTTAACAAGACGTAGAATTTTTCTAGATACTTCTACGCTACTATTGGGTGCACTTTTGCCACATCATTTTCGAGCCTATAAAAACGTCAGCAGCGTAGCAAGGGGGGGCTATAGCCTCCCGCCCCATTGGCCTGTCAACCAAAATGCAGAAAAATAAAAATACCACGTTTTAGCGCTTTTGAAACTGTTTTTAGCGCTCTAATTGACTAAAAAGTGATTTAAAGCATCTTTTGAAACATATATTCAGGGGGGGATAATTGTCAAAAATGAAAGTCACAAATCAATGAAAACTGTAAAAAATGCCCGAAAATAAACAATCAAATTTGATCGTTGATGTAAAAACGCCAAGCATAGGTTTCATCAACAAAGATATTACAAACTCAGGATTAAGGGGAGGGGGCTATTCAGTGTTAATTACCAATCACTTCTTTCAAGTATCTTTCCATTAGCCCCCCCCAATTATTTTTCTTTATAAAATATAGACGAAATAGATTACTCTGCGTTAGTTTTGTTGAATAATAGGATTTCATGATTTACCAGCAAGTAAACAAGAGAACTGCAATGTTATCATTAGCCACTTCCCATATAGCCCATTAATGCAACCAGTTGAATCGTGTTGCGCTGCCAATTTCTAAGCCACGTTTAAAAAGCATTATTTTTTATTAAAATAGCTCTAAAATTAAGTTATTTTTGCAAAATTTTCGAGCGGTGGGTACTCCGCCCCCAGACCTTCAAAACAGCCCTCCCCCATTGCGAATTTCTGGCTACTCGCCTGAAAAAGGTCGGTCACGTTCAAAATTTTGCAAAACTTGCATTTGCTCTGGTCGAATTTTCCGCGTTAGTTTTTTGCGCAATTCAATGGTTTACCCAGGCCGGCAATTTGAGTCATAAATTAGGGAGCTGAATGGTTAAAAAACCTATTGAAATACGGAATTCAACTCATTTTGTCTAATAAAATTAATTTCTTTAAAATATGGTTAAAAGTCACTGTTTTACCCTACAAAAAATTACAAATATGGCTTCCAACTTCTTGAATCTCAGACCCCAGTTTGGATCCGCTTGATACGCCTGTTACGTCAATGAATACAGTAAATTTAAGGTACATACAAATGTAGCACTTGCTTCAGACCAACTTTAAGCAAAACTTCGGCTGCGCGCTTGCGAGGTAATAACAACCCAGATCTCGAGTTGCTAAAACTTCGTCTTTTTTGGGAACTTGATTGCCAGAGGTGGAGCCGAGGACACATCCTTCGAGGCCAAGGACGTCCTCAAGGACTCCGCTACTGTTGACTGCCTCGCCCGGACCTATACTAGCAAGAGAAATTATCGCCAGTGAGTACAGGCAAAATTAAATTTTTACCAAATCATTAATGTTTTGTAGGGTCTGCAGCCACCACCTGCCTGCATTTTCTGAAAATAATTTCGTGAAATCGAAAAAACTATCGTTTCCCACTAGTTTCCACACAAGTAAATTAAAGGTAAACTAAGTACCAAGGTGTCTTAAAACTTTCTAATATCTTCGTGTAAATAACTAATTAGCAACCCACTTTTTTATGCGCTATAGATGCTCCTTGAAATTATCAAAACGTCTCAACTAATTTAGACGGAGTATAATACAAATCATCTAGCACAATACTGGCATAAAATTGCGTATCAGACAAGAGTGGTTGCTTGACTCGATGATAGTAGGGTTATCTTTCGCAACTTTTCTGTCGCCTTCTTAAACCAACGGTAATTAATTTCTACTTTGTGCTGTTACTAAGCGATGAGATAAATTTGTCTCGTCTCGTTTATTTTTCCTGCGGTACCAGTTTCGATACAGATTCTCGGCAATGCTGTTACAAAGTAGCTAAAAATGCACGGTTTTCATTATTGGCTTTACATAATTTGCAATCCACCAAGTTTTTTTTCAGAATCATAAGCTTCAGAATAATTACGTAGATTCTGATCCGGTAAGAACAGGAATATAGCACGTATTGAAAAACGAATAAGCCTAGTTTGGCTTGAACTTGGTAGAGATCAATTGGGTTGGTTTCCACGGGTTTGATTGCCAGTCGGGTCAAATCGAAAACAAAATATTGCACACACAGCTTTACAATCAACATTTAAGGTAAGAGTATGAAGCTTCCCCAAGATGATAAACACTAGACCGCATTATTGACATTTTACCTCGTATATCGTAACGCAATTAACCACGTCAAAGCATTAATTTTTGCTTTAGAAATGATAATTACGAAAAAAGGCGGGAGGGATCAACCATGTCTTCAAATCATCACAAAGGTTAATCGAAATGCAAATTTTTCGACACTAAACAACGTAAAAACTTCACGACAAACGATCAATTTTTTTTGACAAAAACTTTGCTCTAAAATAAATAATACAGAATTAAAAAATAAAACTTTCTGAAAATTCAAAATTGCAAAACGATTTAGTAAAATTCTGCTTTACATTCGATTTTTCTTACTGTGGGCTCGTACTGCAACATCAAATTTAACGTATTAATTTTTACTTTTCTTCGACTAAAAACATTTACCAAATCCTGGTTAAAACAGGTCAAAAAAATTTCCTGGTCAAAAAGAGTCAAACACAAGTTTAATTAAACCTCGTAAAACAACGAGCATTAAATATAGAGTAGATTACGTTCATTATCATTATTTCAAAAGCAGCAAACGTTAAAAAGCTAAGAATTCCTTGGAAACAGACAAGTCTTCATCAATCCAAATATTCAAAATTTAAAACTTGTTTTAAAGGTTTGAGCAATACAGAAAATATTAGTTTAATCTAAAATAAGTAAATATTCAGCACCTTACCTTCAAAAATCTTACCTGACGATCTTCCAATATTTTACGAAAAGTTCGAACTATAATCATCGCAGAAATAAATTAAATATTAAAGCACAAAATACACCAATTAGTTTTATACTGTAACGGAAAATCAATACAATGAACTGAATACAAAAACTAATCGAAGTTCATTTCGTAAATTAAAGCTGAAAAGAGGATTGCAGGAGAATCATAAAGGTATCTCAAGTTTCTAACGAACTTTTTAAAGAGGTGCAGTGCAGCCCACGAAACACATTTTGAAGTCCTTGGCTTTGGCCTCGAAGCCTACAAGTCCTCCAAAATGCTCTACTAGTTTTTGATTCGTGAAAAAGAAAAATAACCAAAGAAAACTTAACCATAACTTCGGTTTCCAGCTCGACGATTTTTTTTTGACATTATCTGAAATTTCGCAGAAAATAAGCGTTTTGTTTGGAGAACACTTGCAAAATCGTGTCCTTGGCCTTGAGATTTTGTTTTTTTTTCAGTCCTTGGCCTTGAACTTGAACATTGGGTCCTCGACTCCACCTCTGCTTTTTAATACAGGAAATACATTCAACAGGACAAAGTACGGTAGCGCATTAGATGTATATAAAAGTCTAGATGCTATTACCTTATGGAAGGCTGCGACAGATTACAAAGTGTCAATCCGAGAAGACTGGGCAACGTTGTCAAGTCTGCAGCCTCTCATAATTAAACTAACACCACAAAATTAATTTACATTTTTTGAGGCTAGTTTCAAAATTATTCAACTTCTGCATCGAAAGATAGCTGCCAGGCGTCTCCTCCACCGCTTCTTTTGAAAGCACAACTTTCTTTCCCAAAAACAACTTCGCAACACCAAATAGTTGCACACTTTAAATAAGCCCTGCGCCTCCCCTCCGAAGCATCTAGCCTCAGCGACCTCGCCTTAAAAAGAAACCCTCCTGGAGAACTTTTTGCTAATCAACGGAAGTACCTTCACACCCTTACGCGAATCTTTCATTCTGTGCCTTCCAACCCCCCCTTGACCCCAACCAAGGTCATTATATCCTTCTCTTTACCTAACTGGTTCCAGCTCATCCAGCCTTCAATTCACCCGAAATCGGTTACTCTCTCCTACCTTCTCAGGCGTTTATGTATGGAGTGATTGACCTATCCCCTATGTTTTTTGTAAAATTTTAAACTTTTAAACCGTTCGAGTTACATGGATCAAATTTTCGGGACAGGAAGATATGAAAGATAAACTACACCTAACGAAAAATGGGGGTTCCAAAATGAGGGTTTTCCCCAAATGGGGCCCTCCAAAATTCAAACTTTTCAACCTTTTAAGCTGGACACATGAAATTTTTACGAAACTAAATATAAAAAATAAAATTTGACCAAATTTGGGGGTTCCAAAATGGGAGGTCCCCCCCAAACGAAGCCGCCAAAATTCAAAACTTTTTAACCATACAAATGAAATTTTTAGGGTTGACAATTAAGAAAATAAGATAATTTTTGACAAAATTAGGGGGTACCAAAATTAAGGGGATCTCCCTAAAATGGGGCAGCCAAAATTTAAACTTTTTAACCACTCAAGCTAAACAGATGAAATTTTCAAAATAGATAGATATAAGTTAAAGATAAAATATGACAAAATTTGGGGGTACCACAATGAAAGTGTCCCTCTCAAACGGGGCCATTAAAATTCACACTTTCTAGCCCCTCACGCTAGACGCATAAAATTTTCAGGATAGGCAAGTACGAAGAAGATAAAAAATTTGACATAATTTGGGGGTACCAAAATGGGGGGTCTTCCTCAAATGAGAATGCAAAAATTCAAACTTTCTTATTGTTTCAGCTAGACACACAAAATTTTAAAGATAGGCAAATATCAAGGCAAGACCAAATAAATTTGAGGCACCAAAATCGGGGGTCCCTTAATTGGATCCTTCAAAATTCAAACTTTTCAACCATTTAAGCTAGACACATGAAACTTTCGTAATAGGTAAACATAAAAGAAAAATAAAATCAGAAGAGGTGAATAAAATATAACAAGGTGCCACAATTAGGGGGTCCTTTAAAATCTTTAACCACTCAAGCTAGACAAATAAAATTTTCAAGATAGGTAAAAATACAATATGAAAAAATATTGAGGATCTCATACTACAGGGGTCCTACAATTATGTTGACACCTCTCCTATTAACTACAAAATCTAAACGAATTAAATCTACTGGATAGGTCAATATACATCAAAGATAGGTAACAAAATTTGATGAGCCACATTGAGGAGACCATGCCAAATGGGCCCCTTAAAATTTTAAAACCTTGAATACGAAGTACTCCAGCTAGACATATCAAATTTTAAGAGTACCGGTAGGATAATAATTAGAAAAAGATAAAACATGCCAAACTTGGCAATGTCATGTTCAACAATTATTCACCCGAAAAATCGAGTTAATTAAAAGGCGTATAGAAAACTGCGATGATTTACCAAGTAATTCTGGTCAACCTGGGACAACTTGCGAGTGAAGCATTAACTAGGGAAAATAAATTTTGATACTCCTCCTTTTTTTGCAATTTGTCAAATTATACCACTCGAGAATGAAGTCTATGTGGCAAAAACAGAAGCGATGGAGTAAAAAACCTAAATAAATGTCTGTTCTGATTTGCATAATTTTAGCACTTTTTTATTTTGGTTTATGCTGTTGAGCAAGGGCCTTTAATTTCAAAACAACCGATATACCAATACTGTATGTTGAATTTCGATGCGAAAGAGCGTTTTCAGAATCATACATGGCTGTAAGTTTTATTGATGTAATGAAATTTGGTTGTGAGTCGCTGGAATTTTAAAGACCGCTTTATGTTATTTCAAATGGAGTGAAAAAATGTTTAAGAACTGGCAAAAAGCGCTGAGATTTGACGTTGTATTATTGTAACCTGCTATGCAAGCTTTTTTAAAGACATTATTCGATTATTTTTGATAACTTGGAGAGATTTCAATTTTGAACTTGAATAACCACAAAGAGTTAAGTTGGTGAAACAAAATTTAAAAGGGGTGCATTTATATTAATGATCTGACTATCAATGACTGCATTTTTTACAAATTTATCCAAAGCAATTGGATCACTATTTTAGAGCTTAACAAAGTTCAGTAAAAATTGGATAATGCCGAGAAGTTCCCAAATATTGATTTCGATGTCACGCTCTAGTTTTTTTACAATTTAATCAGGTAGCTTGGTAAAACTGCGTTGAAGTTACAGTGTCCCAAAATAGTAAATAATTATTTTGAATTTGAAAGTTTAGATGTTCAAGTACGATTTATTACCTTGGTCTATAAGATACAATAATTGACCCACTACATAAAATAGTGGTCAAAAAATAAATGAACCATCCCATAAGTTAAGCCACATATCGTATAACTGAACTAATGTAGAGCAATTCGTACTCGCCTAAAAGTTTACCGCATCTCTTCATAATTCTTTAATGAAGTGTTTACCAATTTCTGTCATGGTTGTCAAAGGTGGAGTCCTTGACTTCGAGGATTTCCTCAAGGTCACATTTTGAAGCCCTTGGCCTCGAAGCTCAAGTCCTTGGCCTCAAAAGCTACAAGTCCTCGAAAAAGCTCTATCTTCGGCTCGAGGACAGCATTAATTTTTGATTCGTGAAAAAGGAAAATAACCAAACAAAAATTAACCTTAACTTCGGTTTCCTTCTTGATGACTTTTTTTTTTAATAAATCTCGCAGGAAATGTGCGGTTTCTTGCGTGCTTGTGTCCTTAATCCTAGGTCTCAAAAAGTCGATCCAGTTCTTGGCCTTGAACGTTGAATCCCCCACTCCATCTCTGATAGTTGTCTTCAAACTATAACAGCTAAAACTTACTCAGCCATATACAGCATATCAGATATGCAAATGACACACTACCAATAGCAGAAAATTAAAATGAATCACAAATTATTGTCTGTAGCAAACAGAACAAGTAACCAATATGGATTGAAAATCATATCACTCTGTAATATACGGAAATCCGGACAATCAAAACAAGAGGACATCAAAAGAATCAAGTAATTTGAAATAAGTTAAGGTGTTTTAAAGGATGCTGAAAATATATAGACAACAGAAAAAGTAATTGCAACTACCAATAACCAATTTTTCTCCAGTTTTATGACCGATTCCTGTCCGATTCATTTTTCTCATTCTCATTCATCATTAATCAACTCAACTGGTGCTTTCTGAATCTTCAAATCAAATTCATCTGGTCAGCGAGCTATCCAGGTACATAAATTTTTCCAAGTTCTTGGTTTATTGACGCCACTAAATAAAAAAAAATCAACATATGAAATAGAGTATGCAATCCACATACTTATAATTAGAGAAGGAAGCAGCGCCAAAGTGACAGCGAAGGGACCGTGAAGTCATCCAGTCTGCACTTGCTGTATTACCCCAAAGCATGTTAACGAGTTGGCAGGGCCCATCTCCGCATCATTACGCCCGGGCAATCCAGCTCCTTTCAAATACATGTCGCAGCGATTGCTAGCCGTTGGCAACATGTGTCCGATTTGACCGGCCCGAGATTTGAACCTCCAGCCTTCTGCTCCAGAGAAAAAAGCGTTACCGCTCAACCAACTTCAGGTTTTTTTAGACGTTGAATACACAATTTGACAGTTTAGCTTTTATACGAGATTGCTAGGCTACAGTACAATCTATTTAATTTCCGACCCAGATTTGTTCTGCTGACGAGATCAAACAAATTAATGTGCAGTGAAACAGTGCAAAGGTTTTACTTATTTTGCAAGTAGCAAAGCACGGTTAAAAGCTCAGAACTTAAGTTTCCAACCTTAGGTTTGATATTATTTAGAATCAGAAATTTGAACAACAGTTTTAACCTTGAGTAATTATTCAAAAATTGGAAAATCTTTGAAAACTTTGACGGTTTGCTACCAGACCAGTATTTTTTAACTTTGACGGTTTGCTACCAGACCAGTATTTTCTAGTGTTTCCAATGAGCCGATTATTTTTTCAGCAAATCAGCAGTTCCTTAAATTAGGGGTAAAAAATGTTTGGCAATACGACTCCCATAGCATTTGAGAAGTTGATGAATTTGTAAAAATATGACTTCTACAAGAAACTCATTAAGCCAGTCGCAAGGTTGTGGGTTTATTTTTATATATTTTTTTTCTAAAATAACTACAAGTATTAAAACCTCAGGTATTCAAGTCAAATTTTTCAATAAAATATCTGGATAAGCCTGCAATGCATTCTTACCAAATTTGATGTTTCTAAACCTTTTCAATTTCAAGATATTGCAGTTCAAAATCTACAATTTTTCTATCAGTTTAGTGATGCCATTTTGTCAGTATTCAGCAAAAGATTATCGTTTGGAAAGCTGAAGGCTTACATTAATTGAAAGGCAGCTAATTTTTAAGTTTTAAACCTTTCCTTAGTCTTACAATAACTCTACCGGAAAACATTTACTGAGGATCAGGAGCATGCAGTAACTTTAAATTTTATTTTCTAATTGGCAACCCTGGCAAAAATTTCTACGGAGAAAATTTTTTTAAAGGGGAAACCTAATCTGTTATATCACACAAAAGTAAGGTGGTAAAAAGCTCAAATTTGGTGAAGTTAGTCTTCAGATCCGCTAAATTTTTTGAAAGAAAACCGAGCTAGCTAAAAAATTTACAACCTGAATGCCCTTATAAGGTCTGTTAGTAACCATGATTGCCAAAAATAATGATAGCCGTTACTGATTAAACACTGTCCTTGAATCAAATCCGCACAAAAGGATCAAAATAATTATTCAAAGAACTGCAGTAATGTACTTTCATATCAGATTGACATTTTCACATGTTTGGGCACAATTGTTTTGAAACAATTTGGGCACCTGCTGGATAGCCAACAGGTTTAAGAGGACACTGTTAGCTTGTAATCAGCCTCTGGGTCATGACCCAGTCTTAAAAGTCTTGCAGGGCCACTGGAAAGCGTTGCACAAAAGTAAGGCAGAATACCGCATTGACAATCAGAATTGTGATTGTGCTGCAGCAAAAACATTTGAAAACTTTTGTACAACACCACAATACATCAACACTTTTATCACTTGTTATTTCTCTATTCTTGCTCCAAAGTAATCGCAAGCTGGTAAAAAATGAACTTTCACCAAAATAAAATATTATTGTTTGCTTTATCTAGCAAATCACCTGTTTCTGCTAGGATGATATGCAGCATAATGAAGGTGCATACAAAAACCACCATAAAATTCGATGTAAAGCAGTATGCAATATGTTTAAATAAGCTATTTTGAAATGTTAATATTATAAGAACTTTCTTAAAAAGTAAAAACAACAAACTTTTCGACTTTTTAATTGTTTTCTCATATACTGTATCAGTTTTATTTTATTTTTTAGGTTAAACTGTATACTGTTATTTTTGTAATTGATCGAATTGTGCTAGCTCCTATGAAAACTTACCAGGCAGTCAAGCATGTTGCAAAAACATGCCTCATACCATACAGCAACGCAGAAATCACCTGGTAGATTCTTTCTTCAAACACATAAACCTTAAATTTCTTCTCACAAGTTTTCTTCTTGTACTTTTGTTTTTCACATATTTCAACTACACTTCTTATAAAGCAATTAGCATCAATACTATATTTCATTTAACATTAAAATCACCTGTCAAAATACAACGAATTAATGAAAAGCTTCTATCGAATAATTGATCAAATATAATAATTCAAGGAGAATATTATCCAGCTGGAATTTGTTGGCAGCATTGTCAAGACGGTTATGCATCATTTTCACAATCATCTCACTTTAATGATCTGAGTAGTTCAACTAGCATTCTGGTCACATTATTCCGTTCTTCGAAAAGGTACGGTAATTTAAGAAGCATTTCTATTTGGTGGCTTTAAAGAAGCAGCAAATTTACAAGATAACAAGAAAAATCAAGTGGACAAATAGGAAAAAAAACTAACTTTTAAATAGGTGCACATTGACCCAATTACTGTCATTTTCTGGTGACAATAAAACTGATATGCATGAATCCATTGTAACTATAAATCGAAAAAAAGGACTAAGTAAAAACTGTCTTCACTAAAAATTTCTTCAAACAATTACTTTCAAAATAGACATTTCAGTTAAGCACAATGAAAAACGGTAAAGTTTTAGAGCATGTAAACTATCAAATCCAACATAACTTTCAGTATGTGTGTAAGTTATAAATTATTCTTGGTTTTAAGTCATAATTCCAGCTTGATAACATTTCCCTTTAGCCTTCACACTCACATACAGTAACCACTGAAAGGATGAAAAAAAACTGTTTAATTCACAAATCAAAAGCAATGATAAAAAGTAATCCCTGAAAGGATGAAAAAAAGTGTTACACCCACAAATCGAAAGCAAAGAATTACATCATTAATGGTGCTATTAAAAATAGACTTTCTAGATGAATATGACCTTTACAAGAAACTTACTACATGCAAACACATTGTGTAAACTAAAGACTACAGTCCAGAACTACATTTTTTATAAATATATGTCCAAAACAAAAACTGCAAATTGCCCTTTTGTAATATTCAGTTTCTTGACCCTAGTTTGACTCTTAATTCTTTTTATTAGAACAAAGCAGAGCTAAAAAACACCCAAACATGAAAAATTAGCACAAGAAAAAAATAAACAGTGTGTGAAGCTGCTATCAGGTGTAGTGCTGTATCTTGCAGCAGAATTATTACTCTCGTATTGTCAATGGCTGTTTTTAAACTACTCAATTTGTTTAACTGATGCTTTTCTTGTTCTTATTCTCATTTCTAATTTTTTGATCTTGATAAGATAAATTCTCTAAGCTGAACTCAATCTTTCAATATGGTTTAAGTTTTTTCAATTGGTTCGATGTCCATTACTTCAATTTATTTTCATCATCTTTCTCAGCTTTTAATGAATAAGTCTTTTATAAAAATGGCTTTTATTTTTTTTTCAGCTGATCTTTTGTAATGATCCCTATTAATTAGCTTCCTTTAGCTATCTTTCTCAGATGATTCTTAATCTTTTGATAAAACTGACTTCTATTGCTCTTCTCATCTGATTCTCTTTTATTTAGCTGACTCACACAATTTTTTTTCATAAAAATGGTTCTGAATCCTTTATTCAACTAAGTCTCTATCAATAAACTGACTTGCATCTAACATTTATTGCCATCATATTTCTCAGCTTTTAATAAATAAGTCGTAAAGTACAAAAATGGTTTTCATAATTTCAGCTGACTCTTTGTAATGGCTTTCATCCCTGTTTTGACTGATTCTTTGTTACATAACCACTATTAATTAGCTTCCTCACATAATCCTTTTCAGATGATTCTGAATCCTTTGATAAAAAAGACTTGTTTTGCTTTTCTCATTCGATTCTCTAACATTTAACTGACTCACATAATCTTTTTTGGTGGATTCTCTTTCTTTTTTTTTCATAAAAATAACTCTGAGACCTTTTCTCAGCTAAGTGTCTATCAATTAACTGACTTCCATCTTATATGTATTTTCATCATCTTTTCCAGCTTTTAATAAGTCTTTATAAAAAATGGCTTTTATTCTTTTTAAACCGATTCTTTGATATGATCTCTCTTAATTAGCATTCCTTTCATTATCTTTCTCTGACGAGTCCCCACTTTATATCAAAAATGACACTTATATTCTTTATGAGCTGATTCTTTATCTTTTGATAAAACTGAGATCTATTGCTCTTCTCATCTGATTCTCTATCATTTAGCTGACTCATGCTCTTTCTCAATTGATCTTTCTATATATGCACTGATATTAATCTATATTGTTGATGATTTATGTATAATTTTTAACACTCCTTACATCTTCATTCTGCTGTTTCTTTAGGCTGCAATCAGCATAATTAGAAGCTACTAATTAATTTGCATGCTAAGACAAATGCTCATTGAGGATAGATAGTAATCTTTAGGTAGAGCTCAAATGGCAGTGTCATTGTTATTAACATCAGAGTTGCCAATACAAATGAAATCAAGAAGTTTGCTTGCTTGGCTTCGGTTTCAGTATCTGAAACAGGCAAATTGTGATATCAGTACATCACTAGTTACTGCATTTAATATCAGTCACTGCAGATTGAGAAAATAAAATATGTACGGCACATTAGCACAATCAACGGCTTCATGACAGGTTTTAGCCATAAGAGCATTCCAGATCAGATCACCAAGACTAACAACCTTGATACCGCAGATTTTGATAAAACTTGAAGGAATGGTAGCCCTTAAGAAGTTATCCAAATGTGCAAAATTTTTTTTAGTCTGTGACCACTAGGTGTCAGTATAGAAGGGGCCAAAGTTTTGACAAGCGGACAAAGTGCATATCCTTCGAGAGACCATATCTCAGCGTATGGTTGTTCAATAATCGCAATTTTGGTATCATTGGACTCAGGAGACTCTGAGCTTTCAAATGAACCCAAACAAGATGGGTAAAAATTAAAAAAAAATTTGAATAATTTTTTAGTTTGTTTTTTATATTTTCACCGCATGTGAGGGTGAAATTCAAAAAAAAATTTTTTGCAAAATATTCTCTAAGCAAGGTAGTTTAAGTATATGCAATAACATTTTTGTATAAGCAGCAGTAAAAAGGTGTACCAATTAACTGAAAATACAGCAATTGGTGATTTTTCATCCAGAGACTGATTTTCTAGTCAGATGCAGCACTGCAATCAGGTACAATTTTGTGTAATTAACAGCAACAAAGTAATTGACTGTTTTTACCCTCATATTGGAGCTCAGCATGCTTAAACAATAAGATCATATGATAAAACAGTAATGAATAGATACCGTAGAACGATATACGACTGTGATTGTTCTTCTTGTATGTTTTATCGTTCCACAAGTTCATGTCGTAATTGTATTAAAATTTTTTTGCCAGCCTTGTTTTTGATGTGTTAAATGTGAATTATTTAATATGTACTGTGTGCTTTTTTAGTCACAGTGCAATGTTACATGAAGGCTTTGAGATGCTGTGAGCTAAAAACATAGCGTATTCTTGATCCACCGGTTAGTCGTGATTGAGGAAGAACTCCAAGTATTTGCTCATGTGATTTGAAACATTGCTCAAGTTTATCATTAGGAAACCAATAGGCTTGCCTTAGTCCTGGAGAATGTAGAAATTGAATCAAGTAATCTTGAACCTCTTTGTCAAAGCACACCACATGAGCAATCTACTTCTTCCCACCTTCTTCCACACAAACATATGAATTATTTGGTATTGTGGGTGCAGTGCTCTGAAGTGATGGTGTCATTGTAGTATTGCTAGTGATCCTGACCACTGCTGAATTGTGAATTGAACTGCTTTCAGATACTTGATATATTTTTAATTCTGTGCTGCTAATTGGCTGGAAGCGATGATGTATTTGTGTTCTCACAATAGTTGTAGCTAATTCAAAACGTGGTGCAAGGAGCTTTTGCACTACTTCCACTTCTTCTGCCCTCATATAATATGTTGTTATTGTAGATATAGATTCTTGGCAGTAATGGTAAAAGTCCATGGGTGTTAAAATTTGATGATTCAGAGGTCTTTGCAAAGTAGCTCTGGCGGTGGATCGTTTCAGTGTGCCTCCAATTCCATCTCAAGCATTTTTTCCATGTGAAGTGGCAAAAAAGTTCCATTCCGCTTTCAAACCAAAGTCTTCATAATGATGTATAAGATTGATAAAAGAATATCGATTCTTGTACTGAGCTGCACAACCATCCAAAAAATAAATGATTTTTCGGATTTGATAATGGGCTTGTTTGATGGGCTGGGCTATTGCATTAAAAATCAATTCTGATGCAATAGCCCAGCAATTTTTTTTTCCTATAGCATTGCACCTACCCACACATTATCTACACACGCAGGTATTTTTTAATACGATGAAGCAAAACAACAAGAGTATGTCAGTAAATTAAGCCATAGGTGGGCACAAGTCCGTTAATCGTTAATCCGTTAATAACAAAACTGACTTTTTCATTAACTCGTTAATCCGTTAAAAAGTTTTTCCATGTTAACGGACTAAATTAACTTCCGTTAAGATTTTTATCATTAATATCTTGCACCAATCATTCATCGTACCGGTACAAACCAGTTTGCACTGATAACACTTGTTGCGTATTAGCACGAGTTTTATAGAAGAAAGCGAAGAAAAGAGCTTTTTTTTGTGGCAAATAATAAGCCGCAGCTTCATAGGTCTATTCAGGGTTGCCACAGAAACTGCAAAATCAAATTCCAAGACTTTTTTAGGTCATTTTCCAGGACTTTTCCAGGACTGTTTAAAGCTTTTTGCAGGACTCATAACTTAATTTTGACTATTACTCTCATGCACCTACTCTTTTGTACTTGTGACTGACGAAAAATTTTGATGTAACGCATTTGCATTCTTAGTACTGACCACTAGCCATGTGCAATGCCAAAAATTTGCAACGAGAGTTGCACTTTTTAGTGTGGGTGCAACCCCCAGCTGCTGGAAGCCATTAGGGGTCTGGGGCCAAAGCCCCCAGCATTCAAAGATTGTGCAATGTTTTTGCAGACCGAACTTTAACATCAATTTAATAAACAAAAAAGGTAGCCAAACAACAAAAAGTAATGTTAAATTATACACACTCTTGGGTGCAATTCATTAACAACAAATACCACTTAGTAACTGAAACAAGTTTCTCTATCACAGATCATTTATTTGCCGTAACTCAGAAAACAGATACCGTATATTCCAGCATAGAAGACGACCCTTAAAGTGCAAAAAAACACCCTTAAAAACTGGATCGTCTTATACAACCGATATGAAAGTCATATCTTAATTTTCACATGAAAAAATTTTTAGATGAAAAATGCATTGGTGCATAAAAAAAAATAACATGCAAGAAAAATATTTTATTTAACATCATTAGTAGCATATTTTCCGGCTAATAAGACGATTTTTTGGACCTAATTTTTTAACACTTTGCACTATTTTGCACTTTGTACTACCTGTTTACACTTTGCACTACCGTATTTTGCACTTTGCCTATTGGTAACATATTTGCATGCGCGATTAAAACAGGTAAAATTTGCGTTTTCTGCTTCAAATTGGCACCAAATTTTGTAATGCTGGGTGCTGGATTAACCTGGCGGTAATATGGCAAAACATGCATTGATGAGTAAATTGAAAAAAAACGAGAGAATAGCATCGATATTAGGAAAAAAGTGTGCGTTGGTGCATAACAAATGTAACATGCAAGAATTTAGCAGTCGTCTTATACAACCGATATATGGTAAATGTACAAAATTTTATTCAAATTTTGTACCTCATCTTATATGCCGGAATATATCGTAGCCTAGCTTTTGTAAATCTACACAATTTATTAGACCATTTGCCTATTTTGATAAGCTCATATTTCAAGACTATTGAAAAACACAAAAGTAAGTCAGAGTAATTTAGAGATACAAACTACTTTCAAAGACTACTTCATTATTGTTAGAAAATCATTAAGTAGTTTCAGCAGTCACTAATTGCCCAATCAGTGAAACATCCCTAATCACAAAAAACATTCTAAACTTTTTTCATTGCATCCAACTGGGGTCCAAGAAAGAATAAGTCACATTAATGAATTTAAAGCCTTTTAAAAGTGGAGGAAGACTTGGGATTCTTAAAAAATACATATATTAAGCTATCAGTTAATGTAATTGCACCCTTACTCACTAACTTTTACAATCAGTGCATTACAACTGGTAGTGTTCCAGATATCTTGAAGATAGCTCAAGATATCCCACTACTACATTAAGCTCAAAAAATTTATGTTTAAATTATCGCCCTATCACCATTCTTAGTTGATTTTCTAAAACATTTGAAAAATGCCCACATATTCAGTTATACAATTACTTTACCCACAACAATACTCTTAATGAAAGCCAATATGAATTTAAAAAACATTCATCAACAAACGACAATGCTATGGATGCTTAAATAATAAATTTTTACTCACTTTATCCAAAAACAAAGTAACTTGTGCTATGTTTTTGGATTTATCAAAAGCTTTTGACTGCCCAAATCACAAATATTACCAAAAAAGTTATAGAAATGTGGAATAAGAGGTCTACCACTTAAATTATTCTAAAGCTTTCTTTCAAATACACCAAAATTTAAAATAGTAAATTATAAAACATCTGACATGATAAAAGCAACATGAGAAAAGTGTCAGGGTTCTACTCTTGGGCCAATTCTCTTCATCATTTACACAAACAAATTACCACAAGCTACAAAACCTCACATCAGGATATTTGCAGATAACACAAACCTAACTGCATCACATCATAATGAAAATTTACCAGAAAAAATTGTAAATTTGGAACTGCAAAAAATTAGTCACTGGATGAAAATAAATAAGCTATCAATAATTACAATGAAACAGAATAGATAATGATAATAAACAATATAAAAAGAAACAACTTCATTCTAAAAATTGATAACAACACCATAAATCAAAACATTTGTGATTTATCTGGGAATAATGATTGATGATTCTTTGAAATGGGAGAGCCAAATCCACAAAAAAATTTCTAGTGGATTCTGGGCACTACGTCATTTACAAAACTATATTGAATGCAATACTTTAATGATGGTTTATTATAGCATGACTCATTATTATTTAAGCTACTGCATAAGCAGCCAGGGTAGTGCTACTAAAACAACCATAAATCCATTGGAGATTTCACAAAAACGAGCAGTAAAAATCATAGCATAAAACAATAAAAGAGTCCACACAAGAACCCTTTTTCCATAAATTACAGATACTAAAATCACATGATTTGTATACACCTAAAATACCTAAACTAATGCACACCGACGCAGCCACGGGGGGATTAGGGGGACTAGTCCCACCCCCTTTTGAAAGTGCACGATTTCACAAAAGTTATTAAAAAAAGATAAAATGCCAAAAAATTAATGTAAAAATGCTCAACTCGAGTGCAATTCTACGCCGCGTTGCAAATAAGCAACATCACAACTTTTGCATTTTTTGAACTTTTTTCCAAGGTTATTAGCTTCTCTATCTTTAAAAAACTTCAACTGTCTAGCTTATATTGTTTTCGAGATATTTGGATTGAAAAAACGTTTGCAGCAAAAACCCAAAGTGAATCATAGGTATGAAAAAATTAGTTTTGGTAAATATGATTGAAAACTTCTCTAATACATCACATTAATATAACAATCACACATAAAAAGTTGATTTTATTGAAACAGGAATTTAGCCACGTTGCCTTTTTGCAACAGAGCAGAAACAAAACCCGAAGAGACAGAATGCGTGCATAGCCAGTGTTGATATTAATTGAAAATATTGGATCATTGCATAGCCCCTATCGTGCAGCCTTCGAATGATACTGCCTCGTCTGCATACCACATTGCTTTTGCGCAAGAACGTGCAGAAGGCAGAAAGCAGCGCAATTTTGCACCAAAAAAAGGAATCCATTTTGTTTCAAAACGCATCATTTTCCAAAAAGTAGAACCACAAACATCAAAATTGATTTTTTATAATACTGTATTGGGTCCGTTTTACCGTTAAAAGTATTTATGCATATAAATAAACGCATGTCATTTGATTGCATACATTTTGCCTGTTTTTCATTTTTTTGCGTTTACACTGAAAAAGATATCAGACGCAACTGAACTACACCACTATATGTACTACATTTAGACCAGTTTCCAGGGGGAAAATTTACTGAATTATAAACTGAAGCAAACTACAATTTCCAATATTAAAAAAGTTGCAGTGTTGCACCGCATTGCCTTTGCACCATATTTTTGATCCCCAAAAAGGTAATATCAAGCCTACAAAACCCAAAGAGAAACCTCATCACCTGCAGAAAATAGTGGGTCCCCGGCATGAAAAACTTCTTGTTTTTTTTTTGGAGATCACCCCAAGATTTCCAGAAGTTTGTGAAAATCCAAGAACATAGGGTTAAATTATACTGTTTTTATCTGGCAAGGGGTAAACGAGACAAAAAAGGTTAAAAACCGCTGATTTATACTAACAGCCTAGAGCTGGGAATCTCAAACTTTTGCCATTGTGGAGCCCGTGAAGAGGTTGACCATTATTTACAGAGCCCTACAAAAAATTTCTAAAAACAAAATGAATAGCTTGTGGAGGGTCCACGACTTTTCGGCGCACCCATTTCGGCGTGGCCCTTTTCGGCGCCAATATTCTGTGCTTTTTACTTACACTAACCCAAAGCCCTAACCCTAACCCAAACCCTAAATAAGTGAACTGTCAAACAGCACCGAATTGGCGCCAAAACGATTAGTGCAGAAGACGTACGGAACAAAATAGGTGGCGCCAAAATGGTCACGCCGAAATGGTCGCACCGAAAAGACGTGATCCCGCTTGCGGACCCGTAGGTTTCTCTAGCAGAGCCCTGGAGCTCCGTACGGAGCACTTTGAGAACCTATGCCCTAGAGAACCAGTTAGCGGAAAAACGGTGGAATTAATATAATCTTGCTCAAAAAATTTTTGTAGTTTAGCATAAGTGTAGTTACAATGCCAGTTTGATCCTTTAATTAGATTTTCAGCTGGGGTTGTGGTAACGTGGGATCGGCTGGTTTGAATTAATTTTACAACTTCAAACTGCCCAATGTCAATTGTTTATTATAGTAAATAGTATGCTAATTTAGGTTTAGGAAATCTTTTTTGATCATTTATCAAGAACAATGTACTGAGAAAATTAATAACAAGCTATAGACAGTATTCGGAGTCTTATAGGCACAATCATACTTTTGATTAACAGCATAAGACATACTGTTTTGAAATTGACATTTGTCTTTTATTCCTCGTCAGTATAGCTAGGACTACAGGTATGAACATGAGCATAGAAAGGCAAAGAATCGTGAATTAACCAGATCATGGCACAATTTTTTTTTCCAAAGATATAAAGTAATCACAATATTACAAGAGATAATTCTTATAGTTCAATGCAAAGTAATTTTGAATAGCATGCCTTAGACAACTGCTTTGCCCAATTTCAGGGCTCATCAGTAAGGCTAGCAAGGCCAATAGGAAAAATATCACCAGTGATAAAAATCTTCAAAACAACCATCTTTGCCAATTTATCAATCAATGAATAAATCTTTATCGATTATATTTATAATACATAAATTTTTTCACATCATTCAGTCAATTTCAGCCAAAATAGGGAAATCTTAGCTGAAAAATCCTTACCCACTAAAACTAGAGCTATTAATTCAATCTTTATCGAATGAAACTATTGCTCTAAATCAAATCTTTACCGACTAAAGTGCAAATCTTACCTTACATATCGCAGAAGAATGATAGCCTAGCTAACAAAAAATAAGTAAACTTTAACAGAAAAATCCTTACCCAATGAAACTAAAGCTATTAATTAAATTTTTAGCGAATGAAACTATTGCTATAAATCAAATCTTGATCGACTAAAGCTCAAATCTTACGTTACATCTCTCAGAAGAACAATAGGCTAGCTTACTCTCTACTCTCCTCATAGCTCGCATTAAATGGCTATGTCTCCAGTGGGCTGAATGACTTTAAAACAGCTAAAATCTTTCTTCTGAGAGATGTAACGCAAGATTTGAGCTTTAGTCGATCAAGATTTGATTTATAGCAATAGTTTCATTTGCTAAAAATTTAATTAATAGCTTTAGTTTCATTGGGTAAGGATTTTTCTGTTAAAGTTTACTTATTTTTTGTTAGCTAGGCTATCATTCTTCTGCGATATGTAAGGTAAGATTTGCACTTTAGTCGGTAAAGATTTGATTTAGAGCAATAGTTTCATTCGATAAAGATTGAATTAATAGCTCTAGTTTTAGTGGGTAAGGATTTTTCAGCTAAGATTTCCCTATTTTGGCTGAAATTGACTGAATGATGTGAAAAAATTTATGTATTATAAATATAATCGATAAAGATTTATTCATTGATTGATAAATTGGCAAAGATGGTTGTTTTGAAGATTTTTATCACTGGTGATATTTTTCCTTTTGGCCTTGCTAGCCTTACTGATGAGCCCTGAAATTGGGCAAAGCAGTTGTCTAAGGCATGCTAATCAAAATTACTTTGCATTTAACTATAAGAATTATCTCTTGTAATATTGTGATTACTTTATATCTTTGGAAAAAAAAATTGTGCCATGATCTGGTTAATTCACGATTCTTTGCCTTTCTATGCTCATGTTCATACCTGTAGTCCTAGCTATACTGACGAGGAATAAAAGACAAATGTCAATTTCAAAACAGTATGTCTTATGCTGTTGATCAAAAGTATGATTGTGCCTATAAGACTCTGAATACTGTCTATAACTTTTTTGATCAATTTCTATGTCCAAATATTACACTGTTTGGCTGTGTTGATTTGTAACAATGTTATCGTTGTTTATCAGAGCAGCGAGTCCGATGATGTTTTTCAAATTTTGTCGAAGTCTAAACTGAGTGCGCTGGTTGCAAGCAAAAAGTCGCGCAGACGCCGTCACCTTTTCCCAATCTCACTGTGCATAAAATCGTGAACACAAATATCACCAGTGATAAAAATCTTTGGTTATTTTAAATAAATGTCTTTGGGTTATTTTAAACCGAAATTTGCTACACCCAGCATCTCCGCCTTACCAGCGTAAGAGCACTTAGTTGTTTCTAACAAATTAACCACACGTCCATACATTCATGACTTTACTACACACAGTGAAAGCTGGGCAAAAAAAATCTCTCTAAAGTATACAAAGTATTGTAAGCAGTTTTCGGCGCAAACCAAATTTTGTTTGCGGGCGTGCTGTATAACTAAACCCATTGTACTTTGTTATGACCATTTTTCCATGAATGCTGTGTTCAGATTCGCATTGTTTGAATGAGACAATTACCTGCACGCAAGGAATACTCGATCGCTATTGCATTATTCTTGTTTAATGCATAGATTCCTATTTTCTACCAATGATAATAATAACAGTACAGTAATCAATTAACAAAAGTTTGTACTGGCAAACCTCGATAAAAGGCATTTTTTTCTGCTAGAAGAAAACAAGCAATTTGTGGTGTCAATTAACATAAATAATCATAAGGGACACTCATTTTTTTAAAAACTAATCATTTTCGGGTGTAGGTGGGGTTGTTTGAATGTTTTTGTGAATTGTACTTCTCATTTGTTCTAAATTTGTTACAATATACGGTACTATATTTGAAAGTTGAAATATTATTATACCAGCTTACCGTTATAATAAAAGATAACGGCAATCTGTGACTTTCTTCCATTTCCTGCGATAAAAAAACACGCTTTTTTGCAACTGCTGTTGCATCTTCAAGTAAAATAAAATTCTAAAACCAGGTGAAACCACTTTTATTCTTTTACATTTTTTAATTTTTTTATACGTCTGCTGCATGAACAACGGCAGGACACCTGCCTGTTATCGCAAAACTTTTGTGATTTCTTACTATTTGCCAAAATGAAAACTTTCCGATTTGCATATGCTTTAATCATAACAAAAAATTTAGTACCCCCTTTTTTTATTTCTGGCTGCGCCGGTGCTAATGCACATCCTTTAAAAGAATTTATTGTACATTTGCAATTTAAATAGAGATACATACAAATAACTTGACGAAACTCATCCATATTATACCATAAGAAAGCAAAGCAAAAACTCTTTCATACCTCGAGTTGAAACAACACAATCATAAAACTCATTAACATAATACATAGAGCTCAAAGAGTGGAACCGAATTCCACTATTGCTAAAAATATGATATACAGATAGTCAGATACTTTAAATATTAAACAAGGACTGAAAAGGATTATGACATCTGGTTATGATACCTAATTTTTTAAATGATTCCGATCATTTACATAAATTAGAATAGAATAGCTCTCAAATAATATGACACTTAAACAAATTGGCACATTATGAGGTTTTTTTATTCTACCACAGATGAGGATTGATTTGGTTATAAGTAACAAACGCTTAAACGATTTTTTTATTTTAACTCAACCTTAGAATTAATGAAAGCGTTATGTGTGTGATAATTTTGAGGATTCTAGATCACGCTTTTTTGTTTTTCTTTCCAAGCTATCTACTTTTAAACCACTAAATGCACGCTATTCAAACTTTGAGCAATTGCAGACATTAGGGAGACTAGTATCTGCCTGAAATTAGAAGTGCAGAGTTGGTGGGATCCTCCTCAAATGGGTTCTCCAAAATTTTAAACTTTAAAACCATTAGAGCTAGATGGATCAAATTTTTGGAATGGTTAAACATCACAAAAAAAATTTCAAAAATTGGAAGTTTTCAATTGGGGGGTCCCCCTCAAACAGGCCTTCTAAAATTCAAACTTTTCAACCTTTTGAGCTACTTACACAAAATTGTAAAGGTAAGTACATGAAAGACAAAATTTTGGTGTACTTAAATGGAGGGTCCCCCTTGAACGGGGCCGCCAAAATTTAAACTTTTCAATCACTTGCATTAAACACACGAAATTTTCAGAGTAGGCAAATCTAAAAAAGATAAAATTTAGGGATAACAAATTGAGGGGGTCCTCCTTTAACTACTGAGCCCTCAAAATTCAAACCTTTTAATCACTTTTGCTAGACAGACAAAATTTTCAAAATAGATAAATGTAAGTCCAAGATAAAATATCGCAAACTTTGGAGGTACCAAAATGAGGCAGTCCCCCATAAACAAGGTCACCAAAATTTAAACTTTTTACCACTCATGCCAGACGTAAGAAATTTTCAGGATAAGCAAATATGTTAGCTATTGGGAAACAATGCTAAATAGCGTTCTCAGAGTAGGAATGGCTCTAAAATGTAGGCATATTTCTGGCCGTGGTTAGTGTTAAGTTTGACTAATGTAATAGACCTATACATAGGTGTCGGTTTTTTGTAAAGCAAATTCCGAGTAAGCGAAACGTTTTTGCAAAATTTGGTGATATCTTATGATCTAGTTCAGTCCAGAACTTTGCCCCCAAATTCAATCTAAGACCAAAAAAAAAGTCTTTGCTGCATTGTGGTTTTATCCCAGTTCAGAATTTCGGATTTCATGTTGACAAGTAGCTATTACTTGGCAAAAATCCAAGGGGGCAAGACATATTTCGCCCCCTTCTGTGTCAGACCTGAGGGGGCACCATCTCCTCACCTCGCAAAAAATTGACTCCTGTAGGCCTATAAAGATATTTTTCTCAAAAGTCGCAAAAATTTCAAAAATCGCTCTATTGATGTTATTTCATAATGAAGTGAAAACTGTTAGAAACTCCTTTAAAGTGCTGAGTTTTTGTGTTGTTATAATGAGCTTTTTGATCGATGTTATCTGATTATTTTAATAACTTTTTGAGACCTTTAAACTTCGAAAGTGAATCACCCGATAACCACAAAGCTTTTAAAATAATCTAAAAAGAGCACAATGTGAAAAGAAAATAATTTTTGGTATAAGTCGTTTGACTTTACACTTAGGGTTCTGGAAAGCATAGAGTTAAATACATAAATTAATAGGAGTTTTAAATGTGAAACCATCGTTAAGTTAAGACTCTGCAATACCACTTAAAACTTTATGAGAATTTGCTGTTTTGTTTTTAAATTTTGCTTGTGTACATATCTTTTTCCACGCAAATCGCAAAGGCAGGCATTGTTTTGATTTAGTTCTTAAATTTTAGAAAAAACTACAGTAATGGAACTTGTTCATACTTTTGTTGTTACAATTCAGAATTGAAGCGAAAAGTTACTGTCAAAACATTTGTTATGAGAGTTTTGTTCATAGAAAGTGGCTAGGTGTTACATTATGTAATGCCCATAAAGAGAATAAGAAAGCTAAGAGTGAGTGGTCATTTACTCTCTTCTATTTTTCAAACTATCATTAGGGTTTGAGTTAAATTTTGAGTTACGATAAATGTCTGAATGTTGGGGTTAGAGCTAGGATAGCGATTTTCTTATTCTTAGGTAACGTAAGAGCAGCCTCTACCTTGTATAATCGCACTTTTAACTGCAACTTGCACTGCGCTGCTATCAGTAAGTGAAAATTTAACAAACTCTTTAAAAGTTAAAACAAGGACTAAGCAGAATAGTGAAACTTAGATGACATTTCATAAATAACCTAGTTTTTCCAGAAATTTAAAGTTCTAGAACCACTAACTGGATAAGATCTGATCACAGTATTAAAAAACACAAACACGCTTAACGCAATTGGAAATCTATAAACTTTTATTCAGTAGTTAAACACTTTAGCTATTGGTAAGTCCAGAGATATCACTTGCAATGTTATGGTATACATTCTGGCATAGCTTGTCATTACTCTTTGAAAGTTTTACAGAACTATGAGTATAGCTTTTTTACCAGTATAACTTACAAGTTTGTAAATAAGAGAACTGAAATTCTAGCAATGCAGTACTGAATTAGCTACCGTTAACCGGGATGATTTTGAATGCCGAGGCGACTTTGAACACTTTACAAAAACAATCTTTGTTTTCAGTTAAAAACTTTTCAAGACCAAGAGCGGTCTCTTAGTAGGTCATTGTTTGCACTTTGATAGATTTGTTTTCTTTTTTGCCCGACTAGCACAGGGTCACATGACAATGACATCGTCATTTCCACAAAATAATTCTCAAAAATAGGGCGATTAATTGCACCATCGCTATTGACAAGTGCATCCTCAAGTCTGGTCAATTAGCGATAGACGACTGCAGGTTTGAACCCATGACGACGTGGTCGGTAGCTTATCACCCTCACCACGTGCCCGCTACATATCACAGAAGCAATTTAGACTTTTAAATTAAATCATGTCCACAATCAGCAATGCAAGCTGAATGCACATTCATATTTTTTTGAATTTAGTTAGCTGTAGCTTATCGAGATGTAAGGTCGAAATTTTAGTTAGAGCTGGTGTCAACAAATAAAGAATGAGACTATCGGTTAAAGTTGTCGACTGATTTGAAAAAAATTTTTGTCAAAGCAAATTTTAGTATTGGAGTCAGAGTGGAATATTGTAGTAAAATTTTGGAGCCGGATTAGAGCCAAAGTCAGTTCAACAATTTCAGAGTGGATCCAGAGTGGAAAAATTAGCCACTCCGCAATGCTCTAATTCAAAGACATTTTAGGCGAAGGCAACTTTACTTTGTAAGTGAAGGTTTAAGTGCATGTTGGTAGGTGTTCAAAGTTGCCCCAGAGGCTGGGGCAACTTTGAACGCTTTTTGAGATAGAATATATGGCTTATGAGAGCGAAATATTTTTTTAATTATGACAGTTCCAGTTGCTGAGGACGTACGTGTTACGTTCAGCCTATAAGCACTTTCCTTGCTTAAACCTGGCGGAAGTGACAAGTAAAAATGATTCAAAACCATTCAAAGTCGCCCAGTTGACGGTACCACTAGGTACTGAAATTCTAAGCAATACGGTACTGAATTAAGTACCTCTCACATAGCTTATGTAGGCCTATGCAACTAGGCCTACTACACCAGAAAATCATGTTTATGCACTGCTAATTTTTATGCTTCGTTTTACTGCAGAATAGCATTAATTACTATCAAAATAGGCCTAAAATGAAGTTCTTTTTGCTAAGATAATAGCCTGCATTCCTATTTTTAATAGCCCCCACCCCCCATTGCACATTTCTGGCTACCGGTAGGCGCCCGAACTTAACCTGTTAACTCTTGTTGAAAAAGCTACTGTTCAGTAAACTATTTTATTTGCTCTGCTCTGCAGCAGCCTGCACGTTTTAATTTTTAAATTAAGATTAGTCCCTACAAACTGAAACTGGTACCGGTAACTATCCTTCATTAAGTACCGGTATAATCTGCAACCCAGAACTCTTCCATGACAACTTGGCTGTTTATGACCTTTGCTGCAACTGAAGTTTTTCCATCAGTCCATGGTTTTCTGACCAATCTGCCACCAGCCACTCATTGCAGATTTCTGGCAACCAGTACACGCCTGATTTAACCCTTTTTGAAAAAGCCACAGTACACTAACCTACTGTATTTTATTTGCTCTGTTCTGCTGCAGCCTGCACATTTTTATTTTTGAATTAAGATACTGTAAGTACTAACTGGTAACTACCTTTCATCAAGCACAACCCAGAGCCGTTCCATGACAACTTCGCAGTTTACGACCTTAGCTGCTTCTGAAGTTTTTCCAAGCTTTTCTGGCCATTTGCCAAGCCAGTAGACGCATAGAATTTTTGCGGACTAAAAACGGTAAAACGCGGAATAATATTTCCGCAAAAATTCTACGCCAGAAAAAGCCATGCTTTCATGCTTCTATTTTTCTACGTGTTCGCGCCAAAACGCATTATGCCTTGGAGCGTGTAGAAGTTTTGCCGAACAAACACGGTAAAACGCGGAATGTATTTTGCACACGGCACTAGTTTATTCCAAAGGTGTTTCTTTTATCCTCTTGTAAGAGCGCTCCCACGCAAATGAATTTACTAGAAAAGAAAGACTCACGGCCCTACTGCAAGTTTTTTTTTGCTCTTGAATGGTTTCTTTTATGCTCCTAGCCGGCGCTCCAAGCATTTTTAGTCGCGCATATGTAAAAACTAAAAGAAACACTCGTGGACAAAATTTTTGTTAAATCAGGATACTCAAATTGTCCAACTTTCCGCATAGAATTTTTGCGGAATTCCGCGTTATACCAATTTCCTTAAAATCAATCGGACCTGTAAAAGACTAATTTCTGTTTTGTAACAACTTTGCTGCACAAATATTGTAATGGAAAAGGCTTGGCGCACGTTCCGTGCGTGCATACATTTCGTAATTAAGGCTAAAAAATCTAACCCAAAGCACTAGCCTTAGCCCTAACCCTAATTCTAGCCCTAACCCAAACCCTAACCTAAACCTTAACCCAAACCTATAACTATTGTTACATTTTCCGTTCGAATTGTTAAGTTGTAAATAACCTTTTCCTTGTAAAATAATATCGCTTTGCGGCTAATTGTTTTTGTAAGATAAGCTTGTCTTCGAAATTGTCGATTTTTGAAACTGAGTCATATTTTCTGTCAAGTTTCGTTAAAACCTCTGATAAGATTCTTGATTTCTAGAAAGCTTCGTACCTTTGTAGGGAGTATGATAATTTTCTTTGTTAAGAAAGGCGTTGGCCAATTTTTGGTATCAGTCGAGTTTTTGTTATGCCTGAGGTTTGAGCGTGTAGCCTGACAGATATTCTGGCAGCACAAAAGGGTTTTTATTTTTTTTGTAGGAACCTTTTCAAAAAAGGGTTTTTTTATTATCTACTTTTTTGTTTTACATGTACGTATTCATGTTAAGCTTTTAGTGATGCAGTTTGAAATATTGCATTTGTGACCAACGGGAATTACTGTGGACCTTTATTGCGGTCGATAAAAGATTTGGTAAGTGCCGTTACTTGTTAATTTCTATTTACGCTAACTTGCAAAGCTTGCTTAGTTATTTGTAACCGATCGACGTTTTTTATTGAGTTAATTGACGATCTTAGACCGCAAACCATAAATACGAAAATTGCGTTGTAATCGATTGTTTTTCTTGTTATTTCTGTCATTCGAACTGTTAGAGACTTTTATGCCACAGCCATTTTTGATTGATTGGTTAATTATTTCTGTGGCAAAAATTGCTTGAATTTGTGTTTTGTTTTTTCAGAAACCGCATATTGCATACAACCGCATACAGCAAATATGTGTGTAATAAAATCCAGCCGCAATTAAAAGTTCACGGGCGTGGTGCTTTGGAGACAGCGCTGCGTAACAACTATAATAATCAAAATAAAAATTTCCGAAAACGAGTGACGTCATCGAAATCTTTGTTTATTTAACCGTGCACGTTCCGTGCGCCAAGACACTTCGTATTGTAATTGTAATTACATTTTATTCACCAAGTTGCCTTGGCCAGGAGACAGTGAAGGGACTTTTCGGTCTTCGAGTCAAGCTGCCACCTGCCCATCTGTCTACCACACACGGTGGAGGCTTCACACTGTTCCTTTAATTGCTGAACGTCAAGCAGGGAAGCTGTGAATACCAATTTTTATAGTCTTTGGTTTGACCCGACTGGGAATCGAACCCGAGTATACCGCTTCAGCAGCAGACGCTCTATCCACTCGACCACTGATCGGTTAAATAGACTGGTGGGAGGGATGCATCCCCCTCCCTAAATCCGCCACTGACCCAAAGCCTAACCTAAACCCTAACCCAAACCTATAAGTGTAATAATCAAGATAAAAATTTCTGAAAATGAGTGACGTCACTGGAATTGTTGTTTATTTAACGCGCGTGGTCCATTCACCAAGTCACTTTGTTATGATTGTTTGTATTTTCATGTAATACCTGTGTGACACCAGTAACAAAAAAAAGGGCTGAAGGGCAGAGGCTGCTGTTATGTACCGGTAATGGTTATGTAAGGAAAAGGAAATTGTTAACCTAGCCCTAACCCTGTAACCCCAACCCTAACGTTAATCCTATCCCAAACTCAAAATTTAACCCAAACCCCAACAACAATTAAAAGAACGAAATGACTTGGTGAATGGAATGCATGCGGTCCAATAAACAAAGATTCCAGTGACGTCATTTCTTTTCGGAAATTTTTATTTTGATTTTTTAGGCAGTACTTAAAAAAATTGTAGGGGTGACACGCCTTGAGCGTCCTTCCATCGAGATTTAGGCATCCCCCTATCGAGATTTGAGCGCTGGTTGATGAGAGGAAGAAGACCAACAAAGTTCGGTGGAATAGGCCTATAGCACCAAATTCCGTGGGAATAGTGATTACAGATTAGGAAGAAAAAACACTTCAGGTTTTGGCAAAGACCTATGTTTTTTTTTGGAAGGCTTTATATCACCAGAAATTTTTATCTAGTTTTTTATTAATTCTGACTAAAATCTAACACAAACTCAAATGCTTTCTCTAAAACTATTCCCAAATCAAACTCTAACCCAAACCCTAACCTAAACCTTAATCTTAACCCCCAAAAAGGCAATTGAAAAAAGCGCAAATAAATATTTCTCATTCTCATTTTATTCTCTTTAAGCTGAAAATTTTCGGTGAAATTGTCACTACCTTTTTTTTTGGTCTTTACATAATTTCGAGCAAAAAAACTTTTTTTTTAGTTTTCACCTAATTTCCAGCAGAAAAACACATTAGTTTTGAGACTCTCGGCGAATATTTACATCTTTTTTGGCTTTTATTTAATTTTGTCGACAGAATTATGCAATCTTCAGTAAGGTTCAAGTAGTGCTTATAGGTTTGGGTTAGGGTTTAGGTTAGGCTTTGGGTTAGGGATAGCATTAGGGTTTAAGGTTAGGGTTAGGGCTTAGGATTAGTTTTTTTAGGCTTTATTTCAAAATGTCTGCGCATATAGAACATTCGCCAAGTCTCTTTCTTAAAAAAATTTAACACTTAAAGAGCAAATGAGCACTTACTCTTTGCTCTTATTCTCTTGATGGTTGTTACATAATGTAATGCCTAGCCATTTCCAAAAATAGAATGGAATGATTAAAACTACTTTTGCATTACAATTCTTCACCCTTTGCATTAGAATTCTTCACCTTTTGCATTCAGCTGAAGAAACTTTAAGCTAAAGTTGCTATTATGCAAGAGAAGTTATAGAATTTTAGAGCTAAATTGATATAAAACTTGAAATTTATATACTTGTGTGGTACAAAATTACAATTGAAGGACAGATTTGCATACACTGCAGCTAATCAAGCATGACCATGACTTAGTTTGACATGCCTAGTAATGGTAATGATGTGACTGTGCTTTTAATGCTACTGCATAAATGCAGCCAGCAAACTTTGGCAGTTGGAGCTTCTGAAGTGGAAGTGCTAATATATTCCAAACGTAATTTCCATGGTGTGATTCATGATTGGGATACCAGTACTTTTTTATTATTTAAAAATAAACTGAGATCTATCATCTAGGGTTGGGTTAATGGGCTTGTGTATTTTAACAACAGTTTAGACCAAGTCATTATCTAAAGCTATTGCTTGACTAGCATCAAGTGGATCATGTGGTGCCAACCTGTTTGGTTTTAAATTTTGCATGCAGTAAGCAATATTGTTAACCTTTGGATTTTGACTTGCGGTGGTATTTGCGGTGCGTTGTAACATTAACAAGTTTGCAAACTTTTTGCAGTGCGGTATGTGGGTAACCACCGAAGACGTCCCTTGAACAAGTCGACCCAGACAAGTCGTCCTCGAAGGTGAATCATACCTAGCCGCATTTTTTCGCGCGTTGTACGGCCATAGCGAGCTGCTATATCCGAAGAAACTGAAACAAGTCGACCCAGCTGAGAAACTGAAACAAGTCGACCCAGTTGAAGAAACGTGACGCAACTGCTACGCATCATTGAGCCTTTGCTACGTGCGCTCTATTGTCTAGCGCTTCGCTACTTCGAATTTGTATTATTGCATTTGTTTTTTTATAAGATACGTGACGCAACTGCTATGCATCATTGAGCCTTTGTTGCGTGCGCTGTACTGTCTAGAACTTAGCTTCTTCGAATTTCTATTAATGCATTTGTTTTTTATTTATCACCATAACAAAATTGAATGAAAAGTACAAATATACATATAAAATACTGTGGATTTTAATCGCTTTGCTACCTCGCTACACGGAGTTTGTGATCATTCATACCTATATTAATCGCGTCGCTTCCGCTCCTCAACATAAAAAGAATTATATTATTGATGCTTAGTATAGTTATTATTCAGCTATCAAAAGGAGCGAAAGCAACGCTCTGTCGCTTCCGCTCCTCAAAATAAAAAGGATTATATTATTGATGCTTAGTATAGTTATTATTCAGGTATCAAAAGGAGCGAAGGCAACGCTCTTTTGAATGGGGCGGTTGCCCACCTCTGGTTTCGGTTAGGTTAGAATAAATATTATCAACCATTCCAGTAACATTACGAGACCAAGCCAATTTTGGTGAAATTTCCCCTTTTTTATTCATTTTGGATTTGGAAGGATAAAATGGAGTCGCGGGATTAAATAGACTGTATTTGATTCCCCCAACACCAATTTGGACGAAAAAGAGGGTTTATCGAATTGGTGTGGTCACGTGATGTGACTGGAATGGTAGATAATACTCGTCCATGGTTGATAATACTCTGATTTAATGGTTACTGGAATGGTTGATAATACTCTGATTTAAGATTGATTCAGGGTCCTTTCAGGTCGTCGCTGTCTCATGGAAAAAAGAGTCAAAGCGACTTGGTTTATGAAGATGTAAATGCAATCATGTAGGACTAAGAATGATTTCTATTTTATGTAATTGAAATGTAGTACAGTCAAATACTCGTATTAGTGCCAAAACTTCCGGCATTCGCAAATGAAAAAATGTTTTATATTTTAGAATTAAAAATTTTAGTAACCGAAATATTTTTTCTTCGGCAAACTTACATAGTGACGTAAGTGTTTTGGCACATGAATCTATTTTTCAGCTAATTTTCAGCCAAGTTTGAGAAAAACAGACTTCACAATATACCGTTACTAAAAACATAATGCTGTATACGCGAAATGAATAAACTTTAGGGATCAACAATTTTCTGTGAATAAAACCAAACTGAATACTTCTATGATTTGTTGAAGCAGAACTGAAACAAAAAGCGTCAACGTTGAAATTGGGTTTACGCTAGAAAAATGTGTGGCTGGAAAGGTTCGACTATAGTCTTGGGCCCTATGAAATGAAAGTGCAATTTAAATGCATTAGCTTGCTTGGTCTAGTTCAGGTAGTGAGAAAGCATCAATGCCACTCCATCAAGTTAGTGCATGTCCCGAGTAACCTTCTTGCAAATGCTAACATCAAAGCAAATCATGGGATTAGCATTGTAACTTTTGGGTTCTTATGAAGCGTTCCACTGCTGAACTACTTTACGGCTTGAGTGATTGCTAGATCTAGGTTCAACTCTTTACCATGATAAACTCTGCTTGTTGGCTACGAACTAACAGCAAATTCAGTAGACAAGAATTCAAAGTCTTCGCATAAAACGCTTTACCATGATAAACTCTGCTTGTTGGCTACGAACTAACAGCAAATTCAGTAGACAAGAATTCAAAGATATCCATTTATTTTGCTTACAATCCTCGATTAAGATCAGTTATACAGTAAAACTGGGGAGAACTGATCGGAAGCGAAGCTGGAAATTCACGTAAAGTCTTTGCGATAGATCCACAAATTGAATGCTTTTTCTTGAGTCAATATGCAAGCATCTATTCAAGCATTCAATTTATTCCTCAAGAAAAAAAAAAACACCATCAGTCATAAATTATAAGCTTTCGCTATTAACCTACTCTACTACAGCAAGATCGAAACTAAAAGCATTAGTCGCAGAAAGCCCATTTTTTATGAAATATAATGTTATTGATGCAAGCAGCACTGGCAGGTTTTGACTTAGAGTCTGTATTGTGCAACAAGGTATAATTTTTTAATCCTATGTATTGTTGTAGTCTGAACATTCTTGTCGGCACTCATAGATTGTTGTAACCAGTGGTGCCATTCAACTAGTTCGGGCAAACGGTTCCTAAATTTAAAGAATCGGTTTTTTAAAAATTGCTTACATATAGACATTCTGCACTTTAGGTTCAAACGACTTGGTTGCTAAGTTGAGAGAACCAGCTGCAGATCCGGCTCATGTAAAATTTAGATATTGCCCTATTGCAAAATTTACGATAGTTGTAATCTCTTCAAACATTTTTGTGGTTTTGGCAAGTTTTTGCTTTGTTAGAAAGAAGCAGTACTTAAATTGTAGGGAGGACGGGGGGGACGAGTCCCCCTATCGAGATTGAACGTCCCCTCATCGAGATTGAGCGTCCCCCATCGAGATTTGAGCGATGGTAGATGAGAGGGAAAAGACGCCCAAAGTCCGGTCAAATATAGAACCAAATTGCGCGGGAATAGTGATGCAGAAAAAAAACAGTTCAACCGCCAGCGAAGACTTTTTTTTTTTAGCCAGAAAAAAACCTTGAATTTGAGATTTCGGCCAGCAGAAAAAGCGTTTGAAATTCGGCGAAGACCTTTTTTTTTGGAGATCACATGTTTTTGGCCGGAAAAAACCCTTGAATTCGTGATTTCGGCCAGAAAAAGCGTTTGAATTTAGGCAAAGACCTTTTTTTTTGGAGATCAAACCAAATTGGATCAAACTTCCAAAAAAGCCTCTCCCTTTGCGAAATTCTGGCTACGCGCCTGATCTTCACTAAGATTCTGTCAATGCTGCAAAAGCGTCCCCCATGCAAAATTTTACAATTTAAGTACTGGAAAGAAGGCCACAAAATATATATAACCAGGACTTAAATTGTAATATTTTGCATGGGGGGACGCTTTTGCAGCATTGACAGAACCTTAGTGAGGATCAGGCCCGTAGCCAGGATTTCGCAAAGGGAGAGGCTTTTTTGAAAGTTTGATCCAATTTTGTTTAGCTTGACCCAAATTTTTATTGGCCTTGAATTGGATTGAGGTGCAGTAAAAATTCAGTGATTTCCAAAAAAATTTAAAAAAAGGTCTTTGCGGAAACTCAAACGCTTTTTCTGGCCCAAATCTCAAATTCAAGTTTTTTTTTCCGGCCAAAAACAGGTGATCTCCAAAAATTATTATTCCCACGGAATTTGGTTCTACATTTGACCGGACTTTGTACGTCTTTTTCCTCTCATCTACCAGCGCTCAAATCTCGATGGGGGAACGTTCAAATCTCGATTGGGGGACGCTCAATCTCGATGGGGAACGCTCAATCTCGATGGGGGGAAGCGTTCCCCCTACAATTCAAGTACTGTATATAACATTCAGCGTGGCTAGGCTAAAATAAAACCTAAAAATTATCATTATTTTTTAAACAGATTAGGGCGTTAGGTCATTAAAATGCAAAATCAAGAATAGAGAAAATCGTAATTTTGTTGTTTACTCATAAATCTACAAATCTTTGGCAACTTAGAATTAACTTCTGTTTGTGACATCGTTACACCTGCCAGAAAATATTGCTCGAAAAAAGCCACCTGTGTGAACAAAACGTGGTCATGTATGAGCAAAACTTTTTTTTTGCTTGTTTATTGTCAAGCTTGCGCAAATGTACGATTACTTGGTTGCTATTGAAACTTTCAAAACTATTTTTCACGGAAAAATGCAATCTACGACTATGTATACTGCCTGCGCAAAGATACAATTTTATCAATGAGACAGTAACAGCTGGAAATGTAACAAAAAACCATAGGTGGGCAAGTTAATCCAAAACGTTAGCTTCGTTAACCACTAGTCCGTTAACAAACTTCGCACCTCCGTTAACGTTAATCCGTTATTTTCAGCTTTTACTAAGGGAAGTTAATTAAGTCCGTTAATTCGTTAACGTTTTGCGCGCAATTTACATTTCTTTTTGTTCACTCGCTTCTAAAACACGTATTGACGCTGTTGAGCTGATTGTAAGAAAATATTTATTGCTGTGGTGGTCTTTTTGTGTTTTGGAAGTTACATTTTATAGTCTAATCTAATTTCAAGGTAAAAATAAGTTCCAATGCACTAACGGAGCTGCGATCGGAAAATCTTTGGAAATTGTGAACAGCGATAATTAATAGATCTATGAGGCTGCAGCTTATTATTTGTCACAAAAAGAGCTCCTTTCTTCGCTTCTATAAAACTCGTGCTAATACGCAACGTGTGTTGCCAGAGCAAACTGGTTTGTACCGGTACGATGAATGAATGGTGCAAGATATTAACGATAAAAACCTTAACGGAAGTTAACAGAACTTAACGGAAGCTAATTTAGTCCGTTAACAGCACTTAACGGAAGTTAATTTAGTCCGTTAACATGAAAAAACTTTTTAACGGATTGAAGAGTTAATGAAAAAGTTAGCTTCGTTATTAACGGATTAACGGACTTGTGCCCACCTATGCAAAAAACAAACAATCAAAAGTCCAGATTATCGCAGGTTACTTTTCGAAATGGTTGAAATTGTAGTAAGTAAGTTTATCGACAGAGGGATACTTTTGTAACTCTATCAATAAAATAAGATCAGTTTTAAACATTTAGAGTCGAAGAACCTTGGCCCTGCTGCTGCTGGGTAAAAAGCTTGGCACTGCCAATGCTAATAATTGTAAGGCTAGCCTTGTTATAATTGCGAGATACCCAGAAAATCTATTCCAAAAGTCAACATATTATTAAATTCTATTTATTTGAGGGTTAAAGTGAGAACGCGGTTTAGAAGCATAACAAAATTTTGTGATTTCCAAAGTGGTTGAGCGAATATGATTGAAATCAAAGCTTACACGATACTGCTGCCCTGAGACTGAATTGGATGATAAAACTTTTAGATAAAGTTTATACTTCATCGTGCTAAAAGAAACTGAAGTAAATGTTTGCTGGGAAACCAAGGCAATATTTTTAAGGGGAAAGAAACTTTTCAAGAGTAAATCTAAGCTGATATTTCTCTTGAATAGAAGGTCGTAGAAAGCTCAAATTTGGTGAAGTTATGTAGTCTTCAGATCTATCTTTTTTTTTTTCTGAGAGAAAACAGAACTAAAAAATTTCCGATCTAAAAGCTCTTTAAAACCCGAAAACTAATATTTGAAACGATCCAAAGCCAAATTTGTTTCAACTAAAAATATACAAGATTTTGTTCTTTAAATCAAATTTGACCTATATGATTAGACGAAATACTAAACAATACTTCCGAAACTACGACTGAAAAACGTATGATCGGGCGCATACTAGCGACAGTGGAATATTCGAGTTTTTACCATTTTGGCGCTAAAATGCTCGTTTGCAGTCTTTGCTACTTGATTGCACTGAAGTAACTTGCTTCCGTAGTCGTACTCTCAGAGACAACGTAAACAACCGCCACGTTGCAAAGCGAGAAATAAATGTATTGCTCCAATCATACTTCTACAAAAGCAAAAACGTAATAGGAAGAATTCATGCGCGATAGAAAGAATTCAGACGTGGAACGAGAATACGTTACTCTGCATAGGCCGATCTGCCATGAGGACCGCTAACTCGCGTACCTGTCAATTAAATGCCCTTTGAAACATTGGATTGTATCACGATCATGATGCTTTTTGTTCATCAATAGAATTTTACATTAAAAAAAAGTTTTGTTCATCAATAGAATTTCTCATTAATAAAAAGTTTTTTTTTGCAAACATAACATTCATCAAAGAATAAAACTAAGTTAAGCAATGACTGTTTATTCAAGAAGTTTATTCAGGGATTTACTTATTCAGAGTTATATTTTGAAGTATATGCCTTGTTTTTTAGGAGGTTCCTTCTCTAAAAACTTTAAAAACATTTACTACAGAGACCCAAATGGTAATTGTGTTGGTAGCAATGGTAATCAAACTTGTTTTAGCTTGTTCTACTTAATTGGGAATAGTTTTGCTCTCAACACCATTTCAGCAAATATTTAGCTATAAACTAGCTTTTTCATGACTTTGCTGCGGCTATAGCTTTTAAAAGTGTTTCGGACCTGGCGGACGTATAATTAAGCGAATGAATTGACTAAGCAAGTCAATTCTTTCACGTGGCTCTAAAAATGTTATCAACAGTCTTGTTTATTACACAGCGCCATACGGTACATCATATCTAGAATTTTGGTAAGGTAAAGACTTGAACCAAAGGCCAATATTTTTCTATGCCGAAGTTAGCAGGCATAGCCGGATTTACCAATACGCCGTGCAGGTTGAAGCTTGTAGGGTCTCCACGTCCACGGGTCTCGATATTCCATTTTCAAGTTTGTAATTTCGTGAAAAACTTGACAAGCTGAAAGAACCCTATTTAAATACACATCAAGCTTTTTTGGCAAGAAAACTCTAGTGACAATTTCGAACATTTTAGTTTCACACCCAAGAAAATTATATACACAACAGGTTTCAACCACGTTATAAATATTTAAAACGCATCAGCATGGACGACATCAGGGGTAAAATCCCCAGCCGCTGGGCCATTTTTGTGATTCATAAAAATTTGCCATTTTATCGCCATTTAAAAAAAGTGGCACATTGGTAAATCCGGCTATGTCTGCAAACTTCGGCATAGAAAAATGCTAGCCTTTAGTTCAAGTCCCTACCTTGGAAAATCCTAGATATGATGTACCGGATGGCGCTGTGATGGCGCTGTGTAATAAACAAGACTGTTAATTTAGTAGAAAAACACAAAACTTATATAAGTAGTATTCGGATAAAAGTTATCGAAGTTTTGTGAGAATTGTGCAGCCAGATAAATCTCAGAAAAAGTTCCGCACCGCTCCTCAAAACTTTCAAGCACCCATGGTCCAAACGAAACACATTTACTTTGGTTCATAAGGTATATTTTATTGTTTAATTTTTGGTACAATATATATTAATTTCAAAACCCCCTTTTATCTTTATGCCACTAACTTGAAAAAAAAACTATGATTTTATCATGTGTGCGATTGTTCAAACTAGAAATTGTCTAGCTTCGGCAACTAAGTAAAGTTCAATGGCTCAATTAAGCCGACGTCATTCTTTATTGCCGGGAGAAATGATTAGACATTAATCTTCCTTTGTTATGATTCAACGTTATCGTTGAAAACGGAGCCCGGTTAATTTCCGATTTTTACTGTTCAGAGAACTGAATTTCTGTTCTATCAAGTTGAAAGCAGGATTTCTATCCAAAATAGATTGCTAATTATCATTTCCAAAGTATTTTTTTGTTACCGTCTTTTTCCTTTGATAATGAGTAATTTGAGTAATATGAATGAATACTAATTACAAAGCGTATTGCTTTCTGAAAATTATAGCGAAAGTGCCGCTGTTTTACGGCATTCTTTTAACTGCTGACCACCCTCCTTGTAAATTCTATTAGTTGAGAATTATAGTTATAATATAATAGCATGGTAATTATCTTTTTTAAAGTGTTTTTTTTTTGAAGATGCCTTTTCTCTGAGGAGTGACTAATGCACTGCGTGTTGTTTTCTGGAAATTGTTACTTTTGAATAAAAAAACACCGTTGTTTTTCAATTTTTTTTTCTGCTGCCCAACCCCCTAAAAAGGATATATATAAACTCATTACATGCCTTGCAAATTTTAGTCAGATTTTTAGTAGATGGTGTAGGCATAGAGCAAGTCAATTTTATTTGGGTTTGGGGTTCTTAGTGTAAAAAATTAGGGTGAGTTACAATAGTTTACAGGTTTTCAGTATTTTCCATATCTTTATTTCTTTCTGTAGACTTCATCAAAATTATTTTTTTGTTACTTTTACAATGTATAAAAGTTTTACGTTACTCAAGAAAAAATGGAATTAAATTACTAATAAATTTAAATCCCCACAAAAACTTCAGACATCTTTTGTCTTTTCTTTTGATTTTGCAAAGAATAATACATTTAAACAAATATCGTCGAATATTTTCTTCTACATGTTTTACCAGACCTAGATAATTTTTCCAAGGTTTTGTTAAAATTTGTGCGGTTTTTACCCGAATCATATTAGATTACGTTGCCTAATGTATTTTTATTCTCCTATCACACTAACGCGACGGTGGCGTTATCCTTTGGACGAATACGCACCCGCTTTGAAATTGACCATTTTCAAGTTTTTCGGTTGACATTTTACTTCTTCAGCAAATTTGCTGCTTGTTCGAAGCCACCAAGCAGAGATGACCATCGTAAAGCGTCTTATCCAAGGATGCAACAACGTGACCAGGGTGCGGGTTGAATCCAAGATCCTGCAATCAGGGTCGTCGTAATTACGACGCCTACACCCTATCGGCCACGCTGCCGACTTAGACAAAATAATCTATTTTATTTCTGCTTCCCTAATTGCCGAATAAGTCAGAGCAAGACAAGAGAGTGTTTCGTCAAATATATCCGATTGAACATGCGGAGACTGTGAGAGGAGCAAGCCCAGAACTAGCAAAGTCAAGCACTTTTCCGGTGGATACGGCTCTACTGTTACTTGAGACGAAATGGGGCAATCGAAGACCAAAGAAGTCTAAAGGGAAGTGACTTTTTTATATTGGTACTGGGTTGTGTTTTCTTTAAGAACAGTTTGTGACTCTGTTTTATGGCACTTTATTTTTAAATAACTATTTTTTGTTTATAAGGCGTAGGATCCTGAATCCAGAGCACTGCGTAGCGTGTCGTGAGTTTGAGTTTGGAATTGCTCACTAATAATATTTTTGTTACTGAAAATTGTTTAAGTTTATGACATCAGATATAATCGTTTTGAGTGTGTAGTAACATCCCAATGACTATCTGTTCTCAGCTTTATTTCTCTAATTGTGTTTTTTGATGTCGCAAATTCCAATGCGTGCTGCTGTAGGTGTAAGCTATCAATTTACTTTGTGGGTGATGTTTGTGACGTCAGTGTAGACCTAATATGGCATGTAGATTTAATATGGCATAGCAAGTAAATTTTTTTAAAGAGGTTAAAGTATAGGCTACCAGTTTACATAACGGCAGTTACAAATTTGTTTAATACTTGTTTTTAAATGGCTTCTTTTTATCAAAACGTTATAGAATTCATAGAGCATCGGCACTTCACCTCCAACTCAGTTTCCGCCCAATGTTGGGCGGTTTACTGCCTGTAAAATATTTTGCTAATGACTGCTGGCTTTTTTATTGGACATTTTTTGTGGTGATTTGGCAGGCTATGTTAATAACTCTCCAAAATCCAAACACAGAAACGATGGTGTGTTTTTATTTTTAAACAATTATGCAGTCTTGTTCAACCGTAAACGACCACGTAGCAGCTACACTATACGCTAGTCCAAGATTAATTTGTTTAACTAGGCACCATTTTGTCATGGTTGCCTTATTTAGCCAACTTATGTCATAGTTCTGCACCAAACACAAAATACAGTTTATTAATTTTTGGCTTAACTGAAAATCCTTTTTTTTTCATATTTGTGCTGGTGCTAAATGAGAATTTTTTTATAACGTCAAGTTGCGGTTTTAGGTAGGCAAAAACTGTGAAATTGATTTATGGTTTTTATACGTTTTCGTGATCTTTCTTGCAAATTGATGGCATTTGTTGTTTCAGTAAGTCAAATTTAACTAAGGTTTGATAAAGAAATATTCGTAATAAAATGGTTTAAATAGTAGCAAACTACTTTACATTTACAGCATTTGTTTTCGACGTATTAGCGTGTTGCTTAGTGCTTCTTAGATCCTAATGCACGCTCATCATTATGCCGCACAATATCTAGCAGAAAGTTTTGGTCCTTTAATTGGCCAGCACCTAATTAGCATCGAAAAGCTGCGTTCCACCAAAACTGCTGCGGGTAGGCAATGTTGAAAGGCCGTTAACAGTGAAGAGAAGTTTACTGGGCGATTAATGAATGTCTTTATATCCGAGAAACCATTCTTCTCTAACATATTCTTGATGTATGTGGCGATGCCACAACTTACTGTTGTCGCCAAAACCAAATTTATTCAAATCATTGTATATGCTGCTCGTCGGGTTGTGTTTTTACTGTTTTTCATTTTTGGTACTAAAGCAAGCCAAACTTTTATATTCTGCGTTTATTCTGCATATAGTCTTGACCATTGCTTAACTCTGTACGTGTCGAGAAAAACTCGCTAAAAATGAAGACAAGTTGAAAAGAATGAAAACCAAATTTGGTCATAAGCCAATTTTGCGAAGATTGAAAAGCTGTCTAAACCGGCCTTTTTAATCGAAATTAATTAAATCACAGCAAACATAATTACGTAAGAAATTTGAGCAAACTGTAGTAGCAGTGGGTGACAGCATACATCTCTCATGGACCACTAAGAGTTAATAACCTTCATTTCCAAATCATGTAGATCATCTCTATCTGATTACCTAAGTAGAATTGCGCTCAAAAAGCAAAAAAAGTTGACGTAATAAAAAACTTTTTCCTAAAATGCAAAAATTGACATTTTTTTACTTTAATATAACTTCGTCAATAATGATCCTGCGACTGTAATATTTTTGTTCCACGTTTTTACGTTATTTTCAGCAACTAAAAAAATTGACTTTTATTGACCATTAATCGCCATAGTCCATCTTATGGCAATCGCTCAATTTGAATTCTGTGCGTTTAGCTGTTGGAAGGTAGATAGAGTTTGAGTATAAAAAAGAAAAAAAAGTACCCGAGCGGGATAAACGAACTTAACCATAAGGTGGCCGATAGTGTGCTTCAAGACCATAAACCTTTCTTCATTAATATCGGTACTTACCGATATACGTGTATATCGGATAAAATTTGTATTGCGGTCACTTGACCTGGCGCTACGTAAATTGGTGCACATAAAGCGTTTATCAGCAACCATGTGTTTAAATTTCAGTTTTCCAAGTTTTTTTTTCCGTTTTGGAGTTTGAAAAGTTCAAATTAGTAAATTTTTGACTCAAAAATGGCCGTTTTTTTCCGCTTTTTGGTATCCTAAATCACCATCACGTTACCTACGGTTTTTAATGGGTAAACATGACCCTTTCGTTTAGTATCATGATGTTTTAACGTTCTCGCTTCATTTTGATGTGACATTAATCTGAAAATGAACTGCACTGCTTTTCTTCAAACTAATGTATTAACTGTATATAATAAAGCTTTTTCGCTGTTTTTCCATCTTATGATTTTATTACATGGTAAAAACTAAGACTAGCCCTAAAAATTGGCATACTATTTGATGCTTTCATTTATTTTAATAGTGTATCGCAAATTTAACTTTTTAGGTTTTTCGATTTTCGAGTTCCAATTACAACCAAATCAAATTAAATTTCGTTGATCAGCATCCATCAAAAATGGCTCAGTTAAAACAAAAAACTACAGACGCGCTTCTGCGCTGCAAAGTCCCAGTTCGCTACTATACTTTTAATGTTGACAAAGGGGCACCCGACGCAAACGTCAGCTCGTTGCAAATTTTCGACTTGTCAGCAAAATTATGTTTTATTGTATGTATGCTGTAGAGCTGTTGGCATCTAAAACTATAATTTTTAACTGTTGATTCGTTTATAATATTCCAATGGCGGAAATAGAACTGAAATCAATTTTTTCCAAGCTGGATCGTGCTATCAAGAAGTCTGAATCTGGGTTCAATAAAGGAATCATTCATTTTATGATGGACCGCAAGGTTGAAGGGGAAAAGAGCTTTGAAACTAGCAAGTTGGAGTTAAAAAAAGCCATATCAGAAACTAAAAAACAATGTGCAAAAATTCATAATCAATTAATCAAGGAAATTGAACGGGAAGAAGAAAATTTAAAAGTTTTGTCATCTTCCTCGTTATTGGACTGCTCAAAAACTAAGGAAATTGGGCGTGCAAGTATTCAAAGCGAAACTGAAAACTACAAGGAAAACATAAACAGTAATATTGAGGAAACATCAGACGATTGATATTGAGGCACCTGAAAATGATTCTGGCAACGTTTTTTTGGAAGGGGACTTTTTGTTTTGGAAAAATTTTGCTTTTTTTAACCGCAATTGTTCATTTGGCTTCAAGTGTAAGTAAAAGGTAAAGCTCGAGAAAGACAATTTTCTTTAAAACTCTTTTAACCCTCTATTACACGGGCTGTTTGACCAACGCCCTTAAACCAAAAGTCATTGGAACACCAAATTTGGCATGAGGGTTGGTGTTGACCAAAATTTTTAGAAAATTAGTTTTAAGTAGGTGATGTTGTCATGGTGAAGTCAGATCCATATTTTTGAAAAAATGACTTCAATTTGCAATTAAGTCACAGGCGCTTCAAATTTTGTACATAGGTATGCTTTTTGATACTGAATCATGAAATGCCCAAGTCAGAAAGGTTACGTCACAAAAATGTCTTATGACGTCACTTAAGTTAAATATTGGCCAAAAAATGCTCAGATTTCGGAAAAGAAATTTGGAAAACTTCAAAATTGGGAAATTTCCAGTTACCTTAGCAACCTGAAATTTTCACAAGTTATGTGTGAATAAATTTGACTCAAAGACAAGTTAATTTCAAATAAAAATATCTTTTTTGAAGGGATTTTTCACGAAAAAACCAAGTGCGCACAAAAATGCCCCCTACCGTGTAAAACAGGGTTAAATCTCTTGTCGGTGAAAAAAAAGACATAAACGCCACCGAACAGTCTTTTTTTTTTATGCACGTTTTCTTATTTTTATATTAACTTTAGTTATTTTTAGTTGTAGAAGAACTTGAATCTTCAAAAAAAATTTTTCTAACCTAGGTTGGGAGAAACTAAAACAAGGATTTTTCGGTGTGACGTTGTCCAAAACAAATCTATGAGAGACAACCAGTATAATACATTTGCTTGCTGCAAATATTCAAACAACAAATCATAAATTCATAAACGCTTGAAACTATTGTCGTTTGACTCGGATTTTGTGATGTCACACCCCTATTGTTGTTCTGCAGTCTACACTATCATTATACAACTTCGTCGGTCTGATTCAAATATAGCGTTTTTTACATGCCCATTGTTCACTTTGCAGGCCAGGTTTTTGGTTCTAGTGTCTACTTATTGCTTAGTTATGCCAAAAAAGTCCCAAATTACAAAAACACTTCGTCGACCAAAGAGTTTCATTCAAAGGACATAGCGTATAACATAAATTCTTTGATTGGGACATTTCTTTCGCAATTTTGCACTTTTTTCGCGTGACTCAGCAATATGCAGGCACCGGGACCAAAAATTGGCCTGAAAGAGGATGTGTACGAAATATCATGCATTAAACCTTCAACAATATGCAGTTTATTAGGTTTAAGATAACATTAACAGTTTACCCTACTATTTAGTTGAATTTATGTTTGATATACATACAACGCACGACTACAATAATAACTCTTGTAAAGACGAATTTACAGAGTACCGTTTTTTTGTCTGTTTTTGTACATTTTTTCTTCTCCATGCAGAAGTATAAGATGTTCTTTTTCGTCCGCATTTTTACGTGTTCATATCCGCGCTATAACCAAACTACACATAGTGGATAAAAGTTTTCCGAAAGTTTTTTTTCGTAAACAGGTACAGCCCTATTTTAAAATATCGCTCTCATTGTTCGCACCTGAAATTTTTGATCAAAAATTTTAATCAATATGTAACAGCCAACAAAGTGCGGAAATAGACTTATAAAAATGCGTACGAAAAAGCACATACTTTTTTGTCGAGAAGCTAAAACTTAAAAAAATCGGACAAAACCGAACAAAAAACAAATATAATGTAAATCCGCCATAAGTTACAAAGGTCTTGTTCCTGCAAACTAAAGACGGATTTACAACAACATCCTTGATTTTTTTGTTTTCATCCGATTTTGTACGTTTTTGCTTCTTGATGAAAACATATGCTTTTTTGGTCCGCTCTTTTATAAGTCCATATCCGCACTAATATAGACTATTACATCTTGATAACAAATTTGTTCAAAAATTTTAGGTACGAACGATGAAAGCGATATTTCAATATTGAGCTGTACCCCTTTGCGAAAAATTTTTCGACAAATTTTTTTCTAGTTTGTGAATTGTGACAGTCTGGTTATAATGCAGATGTGAACAATTGGACATATAAAAATGCGGACCAATAAATGCATATTTTTTTTATGGAAAAGAAAAAAACGTCCCAAAACAGACAAAAGCGGACAAAAAACGAATACTGTGTAAATTCTCCCGAAAACGTGAAAATAAAGTTTATTTTATATTGCATTAAATTGCAAATTTTGGAACTTACTTGGTATGGTAAACTTTTAGGGTCGTATGCACCGACGTGAATCAACTTTAATACGCGAATTAACAAAACTTTTGCGAAAAGTTTTTGACAAATGATCGGGCAAGTTGCTGAAATGCTTATGCACTTCACGAATAACTTCTCTAAACTTGCTAATTGAATTAATTTTAATGCAATAATTTCAACGGTGTAGGAGATGCAAAACTAATGATTGGCGGGTCTAAGTATATCTACATGAGAGCATACGACCCTTATTTTGCTTTTCTATCGAAAGTGTTGCAGTCCATAACTTTGGCTTAATTTTATCTAATCATTTCGCTTAATTTTCATCACTCATACAACACAGTGCACATTGTACGAATCAAATTGCAACTTCACAAAATTTGTCGTAATAGGTTTATGTAACACTATACATACATTTGAAATTTATACTGTTTCTATATTTAAAATGTCTCTAAGTTACATCTATAATAAATTTGAACATGAATTCGAAAATTTTGAAAATAATATGGAAAAAGCAACAATTGATTTTTTAATGAAAAGAAATGAAGAAGGTGAAAAAAAGATAAGAAACTCTATACTTGAATTAAAAAATGCTGCCAAAGCGATGGAAAGAGAATTAAGAAAACTTACAAACGAATTAAAGGTGAAAGTGAACGAAAACAAACTAATTACGGCATCTATAATATTAAATGATGACCGTATGCCTTCAACTTCTACACCAAAAGAAGAAATAGACTATCATTAGCGATGCTAACCTAGAGTCGTTTAAAATTTTTGTGGGGTATAATTTTAATTTTTACTACAACGCTCTTATTTTGAAAAAAATTTAACCATGCATTGGCCCCCAACTTGTTATGTAATTGTTTTGTTTACATCACAGTACAGTATGTACCGTGGTATTATGATTTTTTTTGTTACAGATGTATTACAAATGGTATCAAAACATTATTTCTATTTTTATTTTACTTCTTTTCGAGAATAAAATGAGAACAATCACTTTTTCAACAAACGCAGTCCAGGTATCCAGCAAATGTTTAATATCACTGGCGTTCTTGTGTTTTTTCGTACAACGTAGCAGGCAGTTGTAAGATAAAGAATCATTATGCTCTTTCCATTGTTTTCTTTATGCTTGCAAATCTGTATGTTTTTTTACTAATGTCTTTTAAACGGAAATTTGAACAAATATTGACCGCTAGAATTCTTCATTTTATAAAGTAATACTAATTTCTCCGGATTCTCCTTCCACTTTCACTGTATGGTGATTAGCTTTTACCCGTAACTTCAGAAATAAATAGTAGCAGTAGCTACCTGAGCCATAACGTTGGGATCGCCGTTTGGGTCCTCCCAAACAAATTTCTGTCTATACGCTTGTGTGTACTGTTTGCTATACAGGGCAACTGCTGAAATATAGCATGTAGATATTTGAAGTTTTTCATTTATTTTTTCATTTGTTATATCTGAACCTTTGCTAAAACTAGTTGAGTACTCCTGGCCGAGTGTTTTAGTCTTTTACAGTAGATGCCTACTAAAGAGTAATAAAAATAATTTTGCCACCCTGAATGGCGATTTTGTTCAAGCGTCTTACGATTGCTATTACACAATTACAATGATTGCGTCACAATTGATCAGCAGTAAGTACGGTAGTTTTTTTTTCACCGCGAATCAGCAATAGCCGTGAACACCTTTTTTTGACAGAGCTTTGAGATTTTTCCTGTCTGATTTTGGTTTCAAATCACTCTTCGGTTTCTAACCGGGTTTGGGCCTGTAGTAGTTGGCCCGTTTGCAACTCTATTTGAAACTTGGGAAACTCCAACTACTAATGATTGTAACCCCATAAAAGTTGACCAGCTGGGTCCTCTTTCTTTAAGGTTCGCATTTTATCGTTTTAAAGATTTTTTGACCCAAATATTATTCAAGGGTTTAGTTTTGCTTTTTTTGAAAGGATCAACATTGATGCTAATGCTTTAAAACAAGACGTTATGTTCGGTACGCCTGCTATAGTTTCTGTGACAATAACAAACAGTGCTTTGTGTTTTCTTTTAAACGATTGCAATTAATGCATTTTGACAGGACCGCAGCCGGGTTATGACGTGTGAGATCTTTAAAGCGAAAGTGAGTTGGTCAAGAGCTGTAATCCGTTCATCTCCGCGGCACGACGCACTACGTGCCCGAGCAGTAATGCTTCATGCAGAGTTCGAGCAGTAATACTCATTGCAGAGTTCTTATGCATTATGTCAACAAAATCACTGTTAAACGTAGAACAGTAATCGTACTAAAGTGGGACAATCTGGCTACGGTCCTGGGGACTCATTACATGCTCTTTGTTATTTACCGAACATTTGTTATTCGTTATGGTATTTCGTTATTCGTATCCGCAACTCGCTATTCTTCATATGCGGTATTCAAAGTTTTTTTTTCGAATAACACTTTTTTTGTGCTGTATCGAATAACGAATTGAATGCTATTACATGCTCCGTTCGTAACCGAAAAATTCATTCAAAAATACTGTAATCACATCGCTAACTCCGTTCCGACATTTGCATCATAATTGTGTCACCTGTACTTCTAACCGTTGTAATCAATTATAATTGGTTGACATTGTTATGCAATATTACTCATATTTATTTACAATTATTTCATCTCTTCACTGCTGTCAATTAATAAGCTTCGGTCATTTATTTGTTAGAAAGAAAAAAATATCGCTGTTATAACTAGGGTTCAATAACCGAAACCAGTTCTTCAAACATGAAACAACATGAGTGAAAGAGTTTCTGGTGGAGCACGGAAACTCGGATATTTATCGATTTGATGGTAAGAACTACTCTTTTTTCATGGGAGCATTTAATCCTGCAAAAACTAGTAGTTGTGGAACGAAAGTACTCAATCTATTAATGCAACTGAAACTTGAAAAAATTTCGGCGATTTTAAAACTTTATTCCTTATTCTTTTTTTTTTTTTCTTGAACGGCGATCAAATTTTATTTAGTGACATATAATTTTGTGATTGTTTATAAAATGATTTCTGTATTTTTCCTTAAAACATTTATAGGAATACTACTCCAAAGTTTACGTCGTAAAATTTGATTGAACTCAGTTCAGTCTGAGTTAAGAAATAATTTAGCTTAGATTAACCGTATTTGGTGAATTGATTAATTAGCGTGTATATAGTAAGCTACGAGGCTATTACGTCGCAAATACGTTTCAGATAAAGCTTTTGTGTTATTGAAGGGGATAAACTTGCCCAATTCAAAGTTTTTTGTTATCAGCAATTTTTAATTCGTTAAATTTTTGGTGAACCATATCATTGGCAATAATGTTTTTTCCAAAACATTTATCAATTTCTTGTCTAAGACAATATAACCATACAAAACGATAAAAACTTACCGGTATTTGCGTTTTTGCAATTTTTAATACTGATTGACAATAAAGTATCGTGTCAAGACTGTTAAAAATAAAGTTAACGAATGATTTATAGAATTCGTAATATTTTCCAGAAAATGATGTAGTTATCGAATATTCGCTATTCGTTATTCATATAATTTGAGCATGTAATACCAAATAACGAATAGCAAATAATACCAAATAACGAATAGCAAATAATACAAAATTACGAATAGCGAGTAGTCGATAGTAGCGGAATTTTTTTATGACAGTTTCCTAAAAGGTTATTTCCGGTAATTTGTTATTTTTGGAACATGTAATACCATTTTTTGCTATTTTTTATATAACAACTATTCGATAAACAACGAGGAGCATGTAATGACCCCCTGATTCTTGGTTGTAGTGAATTTTTCAGTCATGGGCAACTACGCTTAAATTTTTTTTTCTGTCTTTTTTTTCGAATAAAACTTTAGCTATTGTAACAAATTTCCTTTTTAGATTGCACTGTACGATGTATACATACTGTATAAACAAATAGAGTAGGCCTATTGACTATTCAATACTTTATTCGAAGTTTTATTGCAATGGACCACTGCGCATACTGTTTAAAGTTGGTTCGCCCAAGACAAGAAGCCATGCAATGCGATATCTGTAATAAATGGCAGCACCGAACTTGTCATTCTGGGGTATCTCGTGAAATATATCGATTGCTGGTCGCAGGGAAAAAAGAAATAACTATATGGAGTTGCATCCGTTGCTCAAAGGATGAGGTATTAATCACGTATAGATTTTCAAAAAAAAAAAGGAATGTTTGATACAATGCTTGCTACTGTGCGTTAATACGGGTAAAGAGATTCGCAGGCCCCGTATTTTTTTAATGCGTTAAAATAGTATTTTTCAAGCAGTAGATTTTAGAGAACAGTAATTTGATGTAGATATGTTTTACAATTAAAATCCTTCATCTCGCAAACGTAAGTTTTTGTCTTGACCTCCAATAATTATGTTTTCTGCATTTCAGAATGGTCGAGGAGTTGTAGGCGATATCCCTTTAACAAGTTCTAGTAGTGGTGGAGATTTTGCTCCAAGTAGTGGCATCAATGAAATTTCAGATTTTAACACTACCGAGAATTCTGGTTTGCAGGTAAGTAAAAGCAGCACCGTATAGAAGAGATGGTTAAAAAGTAGCTAGGTATTCCTGAAAAATCATTTTGTAATAAATTCCAAATTTGGCAGTAAGCTTATTGAAATATAACGAAGCATATCGAACATGATATGAATGGGAAACACGGAAAGCACAATTACTTATTTGAAACACGTCTTCATGTTTAAAAATGGTATGAAATATTCATATTTCAACCGATGAACCAATGGCTTCAACTAGCTTCATAAACAAGAATGGGATAAAACGAACAACTTTTAAAAGAATGATGTGTTTTGGGATAACATTCATAACTTGTTGAATTCTTATTTTCAAGTCTTTTTTTGTCCGAGGTTTTGTCTTGCAAACTTTCTCTTTTATGTAATTTCCGCTGTCCAAAAAATAAGTAGCCTACATTCCACAGTCAGTGAGCTTTCATGAGATGCCTGACGAGTTGAATTTTGCTGGCTGTAACATTTCATGCATTTTTGGCACTTTATCTGATATTTGACTTGTAGATTGCCAGTATAGACACTCTCTCCTTTATTAATTTTGTCATTTCAAAGATATCAAATCCCTCAAAAAAGCAATGTCTCGTCTGAAGTCTTACGACAATGCTGCATTATTTTTAAACTCGGGTAGGTTGGTGCTTCTAGATTTCGTCTGCATTGTTTTTATATTACTTATTCCTTATCCCCTGCCCAGAGCTAATAAATTATCAGGCTCCAGATTGTTAATATTTTTTGCATTTCAGGATGGTCGACTTGAAAGCGATATCCCCTCAACAAGTTCTGGTGGTGGTACAGAGTTTGCATCGAGCCGTGGCATCAATGAAGTTTCAGAAGCAAACACCGCCGAGAATTCTGATTTGCAGGTAAATACGAATTCAAAACTAAGTTACACCGCATGTCTGTCACGATAGCATATCCACAAAATATAGCAGCCAAGTACTGTACAGCCGCTCTTGCAAGGAATATCACCTTTCGCCAGCTAAGATAGCTACAGTAGGTAGCTTATCAACTCCCAAATGATCGCTGTGCTACATTGAGCAGCTTGCAACTGTTGATTGATAATAATGAGCTATCTTTGATGAAACCTATGTTTTGCATTTTTCAACAAGCAATCAAATTTTGATTGCTTATATTTGGCTATTTTTTGAAGTTTTTAGGCGTACTGATTAGTGTGTTTTATTTTTGTCAAATCACCCCCCCCCCCTAAACAAATGTTTCTAAACATGCTTCAAATATTCCTACGAAAAAGACAAGTCTCAGAAGTGCTAAAAACGTGGAATTTTTCTTATTCTGCATTTTGGTCAACAAACTCCCCAGCTCCCTTGGCTACGCTGCAGCATTGCAGTCATGTCAACCAACTTTAAAACCGAAACTAGAAAAAATGGCGCTCATGAGGTACCCCTGGAGATGATCAATGTAGCACCGCGGTCATTTGGGAGTTCATAAGCCTAACTATCTAGCCTAGCTGACGAGAAGGGATATTCTTTGAAACAGCAGCTGTACTAGGCTCTTATATTTCGTGAGTAGATTACCAAGTCAGAAACGGGTTGTAACTCATGGGGTGGCTTATTTGTTTTTTGACTTCTTTTCAAGAAATTTTTTTCTTACGTAATGGCAGGGTTGTGAAGGGCTTGTCAATCTTGAGACATTATTAGTGCTCATTATGCCATACCCTTACCCATACATGGGCAAGTTGAGCAAAACGTTAGCTTCGTTACCACTAGTCCGCTATCAAACTTCATATCTGCGTTAAAGTTAATTCGTTATTTTCAACTTTAATTAACGGAAGTTAAGGAAGTCCGTTAATTCGTTAATATTTTGATTGTAATATACAACTATTTTTATTCACTCAATTCTAGAACACGTAATGATACTGTTGAGCTGATTTTAAAGAAAAGTTTATTGCTGTGTTGGAAGTTACATTTTACAGTCTAATCTAATTACAAGATAAAAATAGGTTCAAATGCACCAACGAAGCTGCGATCAGAAAATCTTTGGAAATTGTGAACAGCGATAATTAATAGACCTATGAGGCTGCAGCTTATTGTTTGCTTAAACGTAACAAGTGTTACCAGTACAAATTAGTTTCTACCGGTACGATGAATGAATGGTACAAGAAATTAACGATTAAAACGTTAACGTAAGTTAACAGAACTTAACGGAAGTTAATTTAGTCCGTTAACATAAAAAGTTTTTAACGAATTAACTAGTTAATGAAAAAGTTAGTTTCGTTATTAACGGATTAATAATTAGAGAATTTGGCCCACCTATGCCCCTACCTTTTTTGTTTTACCCCAACATTTGTTCAAATGACCAAGAAACTTTAGTTAAACGAAATTCGATATTTTACGCTTTGTTTGGGACAAAAATATGTTTGTTTGTTTCAACTGGTTTTGTGAACGGTACCAAAAGCATATTCTATTTTGTGTTCTAGATTTTGCTCCCTACTATGATTAAAGCACTATTTTTGTGCAAAATGAGTCTTGCACTTTGATATTTTTTTGTATGTTGTGGTGGCGGATCGAACTCATGATTGCTGTAAGCGCTCCATTGTTCCATAACCAGGGGTATGGAAGCGCCAATTTGTTAATCGCTTCCACGTTCACTCTTAACGCTTCCGTTTTTACTTGATTATGGAGTTTTTGTTAAAAATTTTTGAACAAAAAAGCTGGCGCGCAGAAAGGATTTTGCTAAGCCACTTAAAAAACTTAAGTTTTTCTGCCCCTTCAGCTCACTCTTTACTGCAGGTCAAGTTTTAAACACTTTTCAATGCTTGCATTTTGGTTTTATTTGATTTTTAATTTTAGGTGGCTTACCTAAAAGGGGTTTGAATCCCCCTTGACTGTGCTTGCGCTGAAAATTCTTGGCAGAATTTTTTCGGAAATGTTTGTAACGACTTATTACGTCAATGTCATCTTAAAAACATAAAAACCAAACTGCATAATAATAATTTGATTGTCATTACAGAGACCTTGGTAGCATAGGCGTAGTTAGGCCCAGAAATTCGAATTGGGATAGAGGATCCTAAAATTGAACGTTTAACTATAAGCAAAAGTTCAATTATGCATCTGGTAGTACTGAACAGTATTAATTTTCTACCCTTTCAGCCATAATTTTCAAATTGTGGATTTATTGATGGGGGGAGGGGAGCTGCATGTAAGTAAACCCCAAACCTTAAAAAAGTTGTGTTTTTTTTCGCAAATGCATTTATCAAACCAAGTCTTGCTTCTGTGAATTTTGATGTTTGTTCGATTGATTTCGTAATGCTCCTGTTAAATGGTGTTCCCTTTTCAATTTTTGTTTTAATACGTGATTACTGCACCCACTTGGCTTGGATGGATTTCCTAATGCCACAACTTGGTTGTCCCCTTTTTTGATTTTGATATCAACAGTGGTGATGCAGTCCTCCTATTGATACGGAGTTGTCGGTGTGATGGATTTCACAATACCGTTCATCGTTTATTTGGTCTTTTTGTTGTATATTTTAGAAATAATTGCAACACATTTTAATTTTTAATGTTGAGCATGAAATGCGTTAGGTGGAAGCAAAAGCAAAACACTTCCACCGCTTCCACATCGCTCTGTCAATTACTTGAAGAAGCCATATCTTTTGCCTGAAGTAGCGAGGGAAAATATTTTCCGGGTAACCATAGGTCTACAAGAGGTCTGGTCAATCTATAATACAAAATAGGCATTGTTGCGTCACCTGCGTGCATGGTTACTGTACCTTTTCCAAAGCGACTCTCATTTGTTACCTGCTACCAACGTTAGCAGTTTTTCGGATTAAAAAGCGCTTTTTGTGCCTCATCAATCTCCAGTACGAAATAAAAAAAAGAGCTTTTATTTTTTAGGATGAAGCAATGTGCGAAAGAGATTCCTCCGATTCCAACGAATTTGATGTAAATGCAAGTTTAGAAGAAAGTTCATTTAGCGATTCAAGTTTAGAAAGTGCTGCTGTCAACAAAGAACCTACTGGTCCTATTCACCTGTCGTATCAAGTTGTTCAACAAAGCTCGATCATGGGTAAAGACAAACTTTTCGATAACGTGGGATATTCGTATACGCTAAAAAGACGGGCTGCTAACTCAAAATTGTGGAGGTGTTCCGTACGCAATAAAAAGCTCATTTGTCCAGCAGCAGTAAAACAGGTAGGTGAAAATGAATTTACACCCAATTCGATGGAACACCAGCATCCCCCTAAACATGGCGCCAAAGAATCCGCAATTATTGCTATAAAATCAAAAACTGCTGCAGAATCCAAACCGTTTGAGTCTGCCACTCAATTAGTCCGCGATGTGATGAAAGAAGAGCTGTCAAAGGTGTCTGGATATGATGGATTAATTTCCATCACCAACATGGCAAAAAATACCAATTACCACCGGAGAAACAAGCGTGCTCCTGAGCCAAAGGCAAAGGATTTTAATTTGCTTGAAGCTCATCTTCCCACGGATTTTTTGGTGGAAGACTTAACGGTGTTTGAAGAACGACACATCAGTTTTGCAACCGCGCTGCAGCTCAATTTGCTGAGTTCAGCGAAATCCTGGTACGTGGATGGTACTTTTAAGATAGTAAAAAAACCATTTCATCAGCTTTTCACCATTCACGCTTTTGTCAAAAAGAATGGAGAAGTTCTTCAATTTCCGCTGATGTTCTGCTTTATGACAGCAAGAAAAACAGCTGATTACATTGCTGTTTTAAATGCAGTAAAAAAACGGTTTATTTCGGAGCCTAAAGTCTGTCACGTCATGCTGGACTTCGAAAAGGCGGCGTGGAAAGCTTTCGAGCAGTGCTTCCCACAAGCTGCGCTACACGGATGCTCTTTCCATTTCGCACAAGCTGTGTATCGTAAAGCGCAAAATCTTGGACTACAACAACCATAGACCCAAAATCCTAACATAAATAAGCTAATTCGCAAAGTACTGGCTATATGCTACGTACCAGAGGATCATATACGGGGGCTGGTAGAAGATATTAAGAAAAAATTGCCTGATGATTCACCGCAGTTACAAAATTTGCTTTTGTACGTCGAAGAAACTTGGCTGAAAACGTGGGAGCCGCGTCAGTGGAGTGTCTACGGGATGCCAGTCAGAACCAACAACGACGTTGAAGGTTGGCATCACAAACTCAACAGAAAATGCAAGCCTGAATGCCCATTTTACCTACTCATCAAGCTGTGACACACTGAATCTTCTGACATCAAGCAAAATATTGAACTGCTGGATTTAGGACTATTAAAACGCCGCCAAAGAAAAATGCACACTGCTCTTCACAAAAAACTGTTTCGCTATTGGAAACAGTATGAAAAAGGTAGCAAGAACGCGAAGCAGTTGCTATCCGCTTGCGCCTCATTAACCATTACCTTTTAGTTAACTTTTTCGATATCATGTTTGTCAAAAGTGATCAAACGCTTTTGAGATGATGGTATATTGCTTATAAAGGACATTATTTGGTTTACTCAAATTCAAATCTGTCTGACATCTTGGCTAGCAGTAAGCAAGGCATGAAAACAATTTTGGCCCAGTTTACATTGTGTGTAAAATCATGAGCGTAGAAGCGTATTTTGAATTGATTTTAAACAAAAATTTAGTATGCCCAGCGTATAACAACACACCCACCTATAAACAGGCAGCCAATTGGTTCAAATAAAGCACGCATATACGCTCGTACGCTCACGATTTTACGTCCAATAGACCGAATTTCAAATGTTTTTCACGTTTTCATTCACGTTTTGGCTATACCAATTTTGAATATTATTTTATAGTGTTAACAGAGGGTTTGTGATTGTCTTTTCACTCATGTGACTGTTCGTGTAGTGTGTAGTAGTAGCTTTTTCCTTGAAGTATCCGGCCAAATATGAATACTCTTAATATTCTCGATTAATTCGGTCTTTCTTGGCGTTTTTGAGATGTAATGCTAGCGTTTTTTTAATGGCGATGTTCATTGATATTAACATTTGAAAGTTGAAACTGTAACTTTCAAAACGGCACTTATTTTCCTAATTTCCAAAAGTGTTTAATGATAGGGGCTTAAGGCTTAGAGCCAACATTGTAAGTGGCTGAGTGTAGAGCTAATTTTTGATAAATTAGTTAAAAGCCAATTTTTATCAAAATGCTGGCGTAAAACTTTTGTTTATGAAAATGAAATTATTACGTGTGCCGGCCAGCTTATGCAGTTACCGTTTTCGGATACTTTTGTTGATTTGTTTACGAAATAATCATTTTTGTGAATCGCCGAGAACTGTTGAGAAACTTTGAAGGAGACTTGCATCAAATGTTAACAATTTTTTAATTGAAAGGTTGATTAAATTGATTGATGTCTCATTTAGGCAGTATACTGAGCAAACCGATGCATTTCATGTGTATCACAGACGGGGGGTTGGAGGTAGAGCCAACAGCCGCCGTAGGGCGGAAGTCATCGAGGTCGGCAAAGGCAAAACTCCAACTGCTTGGCGGTTTTTGTGATTTTTCAGAAAATACATCCCTCTAACGCCCCCCTTACTTACAGGTCAGGTCGAAAACACGTTTTAACACTTGTAGCGTGGGTTAAATTTTCTTAGTGACTTTGCTAACGTGAGAGGGCTGAAGCCTCCGTAGCCTACTCCTCGGTTGCGCCAGTGTCGTAACCGCAGATTTAATGAGCTTGTTGAAAACAATGGCTGATGATCGTGAAGAGGTTTTGTTACGTTTGTTACGACAAAGTAAAATGATCTTTGAGAAGTAATGACGTAAAGACACTGCGGCTTTAGCACAAAAAAATTTCACTCTTTTTCTTGCTTAGTATTTCAAGATTTACCGCTTTATGAAGATGCAGCTGCTGTTGTTTGTTTCTAGATAATATTTTGTAATGGATGCTGTTTGTGAAAATGCTTTTATCAAAAGTTGATAATAATTAAACAAGAATTTTCTACGTATTTAGTCAAAATGAAACCGAAATGAACTAAAAGTACGTTTAAAATAATTCTTAAACTCCCTTGATTACTGTGTAAGACAGACAAAGACCAAACATATTAAATTTTTTTAATTTGTTGCGTTTTTTTTTTGGGGGGGGGGGGGTAACGGGTCGAAATTGGCATACTGGAAAAAGTATGATTTTAGATGCATGCATTTTTGCCCTTTTATTATGACGTTTCCAAAATTGCAGTGCAAGTGCAAGGCCCGGTCTACAATGTGCGTAAAATCGTGAGCGTACAAACGTATTTTTGGTTTATTTTATAAACAGAAATTCGGTAGGCTCAGCGCACAGGCTCCATTTGGTTGAAATAAACCAAGGATACGCGCGTACACTCACGATTTTACGTCCCCTGTAGACCGGCCCAAATAAGTTGGATAGTATAGCTCGGTTTCCATCTGATTTTGATCGCGTTTTGTAGTATAAATGTAAAGTGTGTTTTGTGGAGTTTGATGACTTAATGATTGGTTTGAAGCTGTTTTTTTTTCGGTTTCCGGCTACTACACAAAAAGGGTAATCGTGAATGAGCTTACTGATATTATAATTTTGACTGCTTTGGCGTATGCCTTGTCCAAGGAAAGTCTTATCTCTCAAGTTTTTTTTACTTTGGGTAACAACGTAATCCACAGTACAGAGTTTGATTTCAAACACTTCCGTGAAAACATAGGCATACGTTAAATTGCTTGGTATCATGAAATCTTACTTAACTGGCCTGTCTTGTGTAGTGAGTTTATTTCTATAGTTCATTGATCTTTTTACTCGTACCCGTATGTGTTATTTGTGGGCTGGCTAGAAACAGAAATTATTTTTTATGTGCAGTAATTGTCAAAATAATTTCATAATGTTAGACGAGGTAATTATTATGTAAATAAAAGTTTAGCTGCTTTTTATACACCTGCACTGCTTTTTATTTGTAAGTGCGTGTTCCAGTACAGTACAACGTTTGGGGGAAGCATGAAAATGCAAGATTCTGTATTTAGAAGTGGTTTGTATAAGGGATATTGATTTGAAAAGTTAATTGGTGGTGCAAAACTTGAGAATTGCTTTAATCAAAACGTTCATTTCTTCAAAGCAGCTTTTCGTATGACACTTGTCAAGAAGAATTGTAAAAATAGAGAGCGCTCTCCATTTGGAGAAGCTGCTTCCGAGGAATGAACATTTTGATTAAGAATGTTAATTTATTGTATTGTCCATTCGCTTCTCGGCTACGCTGCTTTTACGTGTATTTGCGGAAATCGCAACGGCAAAAGGAATCGAACCCTCAACTTATGGCATCAGAGTCCGACATATGTACCGCCACGCCATTTGTTAATCTTATTTTAGAACAAAACGAACATAAATTTAAAAAGAACATAAGACAATTTTTTTAACAGAAATTTCTACGCGTATTAAGGAACTGGCAAAGACAAAGAATCGAGCCTTCGCTTGCTGATGGTGCAGCGGTATAGAATCGCCTTCAACATCTATAAGCCTTTTATCTTACGTAAATTTTATTGTAACCAAAGCCCAGCAAAAACCAAAACAAACGTTACGTTACAAAAGAAAACTGGTTGGTCTGTAATAATTCACAAAACATCATTACTTACAGTTCCAGCGTAAAAAAAAATTCATATGAAATAAGCCCACTTTCTGAAATTAGAATTTATATATTATTCTTATTTCGTGATTTTTTCGAATTGCTATCTCAACGTAAAAAAACACGAGACAAAAATAAAGATAATTTCAAAATTACGTTATACTTCACAAAACAACATTAATTACAGTAAAAGAAAACTTCAATTGAAACAGGCCTATTTTTGAAAATGAAAAGTTATATTGTTCTTATATCTTGCTATTATATATATTCAGATTTTTTAACCAGATTAATTGCATTGAAAAACATGTCCGGTTTTGAAATTCACATCGGTAAATCAAAAGTCTTGCACTTACAAGCAATCTATAAATAGAAAATCAACTCTTTGATCCCAAATGCTAAGCAATTTCTAAATTTGATTTAAGGAAACGTTAATCCTTAATTTTGCGGAAAGCCAATCATTTAAATCATTCCAATATTTTTCTACAACAGAACAGTTCAGAAAATATGTGCAGCAAAGTGCCTAATTTCTAGCGCCAGAATGCGAAAATTCATATATACTTCACAGCCGCTAGCTTGCGTCAGGTTATGTACGTGCAGTATATGTATGCATAATATTTTAAATGCTTCGCTTGCAGCACACCGCCGATCCTCAAAAGAAAAAAAAAAAAAAAGAAACAAGATATGGGTTTGTGCTTGAAGCAGAATTTATGCCTACATGCTGCAATATAATAACTTAGGCTTATTGCTTCGGATTAGAACAGACGAGACGATTTTGTTAAGGCATTTAAAGAATACTTAGGTGCCTTTCACCGATCGTTCCTTGGCCATTTTTGTAGATAAACGGTCACTTGGCCACTCCTGAGCTTGATGGACAGCTGCTTGACTCGAAGACCGGCAGGCCACTTCGCAGCCCTCCTAATCCGCACTTAGAAACACAATAACTGATCCTCTCGTGCATTATTGGTTTAATTTTGTGACAAAAATAAAATATAATCGATTAATACTCTACTCAAAGAACAATTAAGGTTCCTTCACAGTGGCCCAACCTAAAATAAAAATAATAATAATAAGCCGATCCAGTGCCGAAGCAACACAGCTAAATAACGCTTTGCAGTAGATTTTTTGCTTGCATTGCTAATTTTGTAATTTAACTTAGTGGGATGTTTTTACTAGTTCTGTGCTAAGGCAAAGATTACTTTGCTTCGAGCATTACGGTACAGTATATCGTTTCAATTAAGTTGGTGCACTGTAACAATGTGATTTTGATTATTTTCTTTGCTTCTTTTATGGCTGCTTTTCTGCGGCTCCAAACTGACCTTTTGTCTTTCGATCAAAACGTTCAAAAAGTACTGAGGGGTAATTTGAAAGAATGCTTCGGCAAGCGCAATTTCATATACTGGCAAGATGTGCAACTTTTGTTTTTTGTACATAGACAGATGACGAATTATGCTTAAACCCAGGATTGTCCAAACTTTTTGAAGGAGTGCCATACGATGATACGAATGAGACTTGAATGCTTCGGGCCAACTGATCATACTAAGACCACTGGCCATAAGTAAAAATAAGCCCAGTAAACAGGTAAGTCCGATTAAAAAAGTCAGGTCTTCGGCCTAATTTTGGAGCATTTTGGTTACGTGAAAACGTCTTTGGGCTGAATCGCTCGCGTAATTCCAACGCAATTTTATTAAAAAAACAACATGTGACATGTGAAGACTGGGCAATGTGGGCATGCGCCGGATAAAATTCTGAGTTTTGTTTGCGTGGTTAAGAGATTGATATTTTCAAAAAACATTTTCTGAGCAAAGCATTTTCAAGTAATGTCACAATTACAATTCTGTTACAGTTCTGTATTTAAAAATATTAGTAGAGTATAAACACCGTGGTATCGGACGCGCAACCACGGTTTTGCTAAGGGAGGAACTTGAACCAAAAGTCAATTTCCTTTCTTTTTTTATCGAAGACTGTCTCATTTAGACGGTGGACGGTGGAGGTGAGCAAACTTGTGCTACTTTAGTGCATCACAGACGGGAGCTTGGTGCTGAACCCTCAGCTTTTGTAATTTTTTAGAAAAGTAACCATTTTTTTACCCTAATTGAATCACATTTCGTACGTTTTCAGAGCCATTTAAAAAAACTAAACTGCCCAGCTTCATCAGCCCTCCCCCCTTACTTACAGGTCGGGTACAGAACAAGTTTAAACACTAATATTTTGCCTTGAGTTTATGCGTGGCTATCAAGCAGAAAAGGTTATAAATTTGCTGTGAGGTTTAAAATTTATTGAGCTAGTTTCAACGTGGAAAAAAACGGAAGAATAGCGCACTGCTCTTACAGATGCAAAGCTTCGCGAAATTACAATTAATACTCAACTATTCATTTATCACTTAAATTGTGCTGAACAAATTACACTCTTTTTTTATCAAAATTAATAAATTTTGAGTTGCAGCTGGCTGTTCGTAATATTTACCAATTTTCAGCCTCATGCCTTTTTGAATTTAAAATTTATTCGTTTTGTTTGTTCTTAAATGTACTAAGTAAAAATGTGCTTCGTTAACGTATAAGATTGTACTTGCAAAAAAGATTGCATAATTCGCTTCGTTTTCTTTCGCGTGTTTGTTCGTGGCCACGGTTTGTTACGGTTTACCGTTCCGCTACAGCAATTTTGTTTGAGCGCATGTCAATGTATTACACGTAACCATACGGTTTTGTTCACTCACCACCTTTTTATGTCGTGTAAGAAGGAACTCAGTAGAGAAAAAGTCCAGCAGTAAGCGTATCTATGTACGCGCTATCGGGACGATTTGTTCAGACGCCATCTTGTCAGTGGGTCGACCTAGGTAGGTCGAGAAGTCTAATGGATGAGTTCGGTGGCAACCCTGTATGTGGATAGAATTAAGCAGTGCGGTGCAATTAGGAAACAAAAATTTTGTAGACCAAACCATCTCTAGTTTGAAGTTCATTAATATAAGTTTCTGCTTGCCTATTTTTTATTGCAAATTTCTTCCATTAGCATGTTGTCTGGTTGATTGGCTGATAATTTCCCCCTTTTGCAATTTGTTGAATTATAGTTCTGGAGAATCTGCAAATACAGTTTATGAGGCAAAAATATTACCAGTAACGATTTAGTGTTATTTTTGCCATTGGAGGCAAAATAGTCCTAAATGCTATTTTTCCTCCCGTGCCAAAATAGCCCTAAACTTAACCCAAACCCCTACCCTTACTTTAACCCTAACCCCTACTCAAACAAAGAGTAAATACTATTTTGCCTCTAGAAAGCAAAATAGCCACTTTCAAAAAATGTCTGTTTTGAATTTGTATAATTTTAGTAGCCTATATAGACTATTTACGTTTACGCTGTACAGGAAGGGGGAGGGGGGACTTCGATTTCAAAGCACCCAGCTGCCTAATATCTAATACTATGTGTTGAATTGCAATGTGAAAAGCATTTTTTAAATAAGGTACGAGGCAAGAATATGGCTTTAAGTTTGGTTGTTGTAATGAAATTTTGCTTGTGAATTCCTGGAATTTTAAAGATCGCTTTATGTTGCAGGATTTCAAATTAAGTGAAAAGCTATTAAGAACTTGTAAAATGTGCTGAGTTTCAGCACTGTTTTGTAAAGGCAGTGTCTAAAGCATGGGCACCAGTTTCCAACATGAAATCGCTGCTGCGCCAGTGGCACCGGCCGTTTCTTTTTACTCTTTAATTTACTATCTCTCAAGCTAGCATCGCTGCTCGAACCTTAACTCTAATGCAAGGTTCTAAAGAGCCAAAAAAAAAATAACGCGTCGCAATTGTACCTAATCTCGATACTTGTCAAGCGCATTCAGTGAAACAAAATTTAGAAGCAGCTCAATTAAATTATTGATCTGACTTGGTCTATTAATCGCACATTTTTTTTAGAAATTTATCATTCAAAGCAATCAAGTCACTACTTCAAAGCTTAGTCAAGTTCATGAAAGGCGGTGAATCATCCAGCCAATTCCAGTGGTTTACAATAGCTAAAATTGAACGATAATTTTTGATATTTTTTGTTTTAATTTTGGGACTGCGGTTGCAAAGATATTCAACCAATACAAAAAGATGTCCCCCCGAAAAAAGTTTTTGGAAACGTTGAGTTTTGTTCTTCCCGCCAAAACCACAGTAGGCCTAATGGTTTAGAGAACTGTGGTAGGCCTAATAGTTTAGAGATAGTTTATTTCTAAATAGTTTAGGCCTAACTATCTCTAAACTATTAGGCCTAATAGTTTAGAGATAGGTCGGCCTAATAGTTTAGTAAGATTACAGTAGGCCTAATAGTTTAGAGAACTGTGGTTTTGGAGGGAAGATCAAAACTCAGAGTTTCCAAAAACTTTTTTCAGGGGGGACATCTTTTTGTATTTGTTGAATATCTTTGCAAACGCAACCCCAAAATCAAAACAAAAAATATCAAAAATTGCAGTTCAAATTTAGCTATTGTAAACCACCGGAATTGGCTGGATGATTCACCGCCTTTAACAGTCCTTGAATATCGCTTGCAATTTCATGTTGTAGTTACTTTGTTGTGAAACTTTGTTTCAAAACTTGTTGTGACCAATATTCAGTTTTTAGAGGAAGCAAAAGTACATTGTTTTTTTGAAGAGGCTGCTGTTACATTAAGCAGGAGTAAGAAAATCGCTATCCTTGCTCTACCCGTAACTCTAGCCCTAGCTCTAACCTTAACATTAATCCTACGCCAAACTCAAAATCTCACCCAAATCCTAACAATAATTTTGAAAAATAAAAAAGAGTGAATGACATTCATATTATTCAATATTTCAATGGGTGTATGAGCACTCAGTATTTGTTCTTTTATTCTCTTTACTAGCGTTATGTAATGTACCGTGGATCACTAGTCACTTCCAATTTGCTTTCAGGCAAACACTGTGCTGTTATGTTTTGTAAAAATAAGCTTAAACCCTAACCTAAACCTAACCCAAACTCTAACTCCAAGGTTAATCCTATCCCAAACCCTAACGATAATTAAAAAAAGAATAAATGGCGTTATATGGTGTAACACTAGCCGCTTCCTTTTTTTAATTGCTTCAGCTTACAGCTCCTCCAAAAATATTATGCTTTTGAGTTTGCTTTTTCTTTCAACTTCTTTTATTGAAGTAATTCCACTTCTGTAACAAATTAACCACTTCCAGCTTCCACTTTTACATCCCTGGTTTCAATGCTTCTTGAATTTACTGGTACAGCTTTTAAAAACTAACCAATACGTTATTGTTTGGTTAACTGTAAAATGTGTACCAATATGATTTTTGAGCAAATTGCTTGGTTTGTGTTACCTTTGTGATGTCATGATTTATGGAAAAAAGTTTTTTTTTCAAAAACAAGAAAAACACTTCAATGTAGCAAAACTGCCATAACCTTAAATGTACAGAAACAGCATTTGCCTCTTTTGCCTTTAGTTTTTAGCTGGTGGTCGTTAGGGTACTCATAAAAGTCACCATGGTTTTATTATAAAAAAAGCAATCAAATTTTTGGTGAAAACATGAACTCTGAGCAATGTATTGTTTTTGTCAGGTAATTACGATATACTAAGATTACTCCTGATTTGCAATCTATCAAATATTGTTGGATCAGAATCAGACAAGCTGCTTTTCAAGATGCAATTGGATATGATTAGGTTAATTATTGGTAAGTACATCATTGTCTTTCGATAATTGGAAGTGATTGGCACAGTGCTTCTGCTTTCCTTGATGGTGTAGAGTGAGCACATCCACTTTTTTTTTGGGTGACCAGCAAAAACTGGCAGAACCTTTGCTATTTTCAGCAGAAAAGCGGCAGTACTTCAACCAGAGCTGGGCAAGTCCGCAAGTTAGTCCGCAAGTCCGCAAATCCGCAATTGCGGACTAACGAAAAAAGTTGCGGACATGCGGACTTGCGGACTTTGGCAGTTTAAATTGCGGACTTGCGGTTGCGGACTATTTTTAATTTTAGTCCGCAGTTCCGCAAGTTTTATACAAATATTGAAATTTCTTACTATTTTAGTAAAATATTCGTGTTTTTACCCAGTCAAACACGAGAAATCAATTTAATTTTTTCGAGTTCAAGTTCGTCAAAAATATCAAGTTTTTCGAGTTCAGGCTGACATAAATGCTATAGGTCTGCTTTTCGACTTAATCACTTTCTTTTTGTTGACATGCTGTTTGGTAACGTGAGAAACGAACACATGCCGAGTTTTCATCTTTTATGCAAATACTGTAGTTGGTTGATGTTTTAGAACATTTTAGAACCCCCTTTTGTGCTTGTTTTAAGAATCTTCTAGAACTGTCATTGTGGTAATTTTAACTGTATTGTCTTTAGACCTTTAATCTCATAATCTTTAAGTCTACAACTAGTGCTCAAATTAGATAGTCTGCGACAGTGCGAGTGATGTGGTGTCTCAAATTTTCGTAGTTTAGTTTATCAAGTTAGATGTGTAGTAGGTTGGTTGCTGATGTTTCTTATTCTATAGTGCAACCTCGAAGCAGTTTTTTAGTAATATAGTCTAGTAAAGTCTAGCATAGTGTTAGTATAATCAATAGTGTAAATTTTGGTCTACTAAATTTTAGTTAATTGATATTGATTTGGCTAGCTGATAATAATGGTTGCCAGTGATTTCGTCACAAAGTGATTTCGTCACAGTGATTTCGTCACAAATGATTATGTGACAGACGGCATTTTGAGCACAGAAAAGACAGAACAGGCCCATCTGCTAACCATATTGTACTACCATTGTATTAAAATTAAAGTCTTGACTAAGAACAGCAGTCATTAATTTATTCTACTATCCCCAGAGCTGTCTTGCCCTAACCCTCACTTTGTGGCGAAATCACTGTGACGAAATCACCGTGTGACGAGATCACTGGTAACCATAATAATTGACTTCTTGTTTTGCCGTGCTCCTTTGGATGAATCAAATTTTTGGTGTTCTGTGAGGAATAACATTGTTATATTTATATCCAAAGTGTGGTATGACTGCAGAAATATGAAGGATACGGCGCGCGGCGAGACAGGCTATTACAAGCGGGTCTAACCTGATTCAAATTGGAGTCAACACTGTTTTCTCGAGTTCGGCAAAACAACCGATTTTTTGGGGTTTAGTTTGAATTTGCAGCCCTGGTTCAAAATATGGCTTTGTTGTTTTTTACCGTGAGTTTACAAAATTTGCCACTGAGGTATCATTTTTTGTGCTGGTAGCCAGTGTCGTCACTATGATGAGGCCAGGGGCGCCGTCCCCTTCTAAGAATTGCTTGTGCCCCCCCATTTTGGATCATTCAGAATGCTTTTTTGGAGCATCGCGTAACGACAAGACAACAGACAATAATGGAAAAAGGAATAACAATTTTCAAACATGATTCTCGTTTGAAGTTTTCTCGATTGTTTGCAAAATTGCTGGCCCCCAACTGCTTTACATAAATGTGACCCAATAATCCGTCTTATTAACACGCCTTTACGGATGTGTCGCGGAATAGGGATGTATGCCTACAGAAGCGTTACCGGTATTTCGTTAGTGATTATGATCTGAAACAATTCGTGAAAACATTCTTTTAAAAGACCAGCTGTTTTTTTTTACAGCACACTCAAGATTTATTTTAGTTTGCAGTCAGTGGCGCAATTAGGGGGAAGAAGCTAAGGGGTCATCAACCCCCTTTAACCAAGTCATTTAGAAAATATAACCAAAAAAAGAATAAGCGCTTAAACGTGTTTTGGACTTGACCTAATGTGTATGGGGGCTCAAGAGGCTAGACAATTTAAATCGTTTAATGACTTCTGAATTTCAGCAATTTTCTGTAATTATTGATATGGTTTTAAAACGTGCGAAATGTGATTTAAATGACGTTAAAATTGCTATTTTTGCCGCAAAATTGCAAAAATCACCCAGCAGCTGAGCCCCCTGTGTAACACGCTTGAGTAGCAATGGTTTGTTCAGCACGAGATCTAAATTAGACAATTTTTGTGCAAAAAACATTTACTTTTGGTTTAAGCCCCCTCTCTCTTACTTAACAAAACCCTGGTTGCACTTCTGGTCGCATTCATTCCTGTAGACATATTTTTCAAGCGATTATACCGGCCGCATGCGAAACGAACTAATAAACGCTGCCGGGCTTATACGTATCTTTTTCCAAAGATGAATACGAAATTGTAGCTTTAAAATATCAGTTTTTATGTGCAAAAGTTCAGTCCATTTTCGGCTAGGGCCCTCTCACTTCGTTTAGTCTGGCAACGGCACTGCTGGTAGCGTGTGCTTTTCTCATTCCTAGAGTATTTATTGAAACTTGGGATTAAAAATTTAGTAAAACGATTAGTGATATGAATGTTTTTTTGCCTTCTACTGCCTTTGCCTTTTCCTGCCCCGAAAAAAATTGTTTTCTTAGAATATATTGTTGCAAGCGGAAATATGGATTGTACTTTGCTGTTTGATGGCTTCTCACTGTAATTCAATGGCTTTTAATCTCCAAATCCCTAGCTTCATTGTAGCATTTTTGAGGGTTCGCCGGAGGGTTGTGCATTATGCTTCCACGCAGTTTAGGCACCTACTGTATAAGCAGAAGCGCAACCAGGAGGGCTGGGGGCTAAAAACCCTTAGTCAAGTCACTTAAAAACTTTAACCAAAATTACAAGCGTTAAAATCTGTTTTGAGTTTGACCTGAAAGTAAGACGGGCTGGGCTATTCAATTCTTAAGTTTGCCATCCGAAAAAGCAGCTCAATAACAAGTCATGCTGCGGTACATTTACTACAATCAACGATTGTGAGTAATTTCTTCTATTGCGTGGAATGTATTCACAATACGTTTGCTATACTTCCCACGAGTCACAGCTTTTGACTTATTTTTGCCAATCAACTCTGAGCAGTTCACTTCGGGACGTGGTTGATTGCAAAACTTTTTCACTCGGTTCATAAAAAGTTGCGGACTTGCGGTGCGGACTTGCGGTGCGGACTTCAAATATTACAAAGTTGCGGACTTGCGGTTGCGGACTTCAAGAATTACGAAGTTGCGGATTTGCGGTTGCGGACTTCAAGAATTAGGAAGTTGCGGACTTGCGGTTGCGGATTCAAGAATCTCGAAAAGTCGTTGCGGACTTGCGGTTGCGGACTAAGCTTTTAAACGTCCAATTGCCGACTTGCGGTTGCGGATTAAGAAAATTGAAATTCGGTTGCGGATTTGCGGACTGCGGACTTAAAAAAAACTTGCGGTGCCCAGCACTGACTTCAACACCCCATTTATAGCAAATAATCTGTTGCTGCTGTTACTGGTAATTAACTCTTTTAAAGACACTTCATGATTCTGCAAATTTGCAGTTGGTCTTTAATTCACACCTTCACACTTCAATGTTTGGAGAACAAAACAAACAATTTGTTTATAAAAGTAAGTGCCTAGTCTTATAGTTTTGTAGTGAAAATTAATTATTAAGGTAATGCTACATGCACTAATGCAGCTAGAAGTTAATTAGAGGGGGGGACAAAATTTTTTGTTGTGATTAAATGCTAAGCTGTATGCATGTCAGGGTGTTGTAGGCATCCCATAAAAATTAAAAACTTGTTTGTTTAAGCTGAACCATTTTTTGGTATTGCGGTTTTGTCGCGATTGTTGATACTTGGCTAGAGTACAACCTTTAATCTCTAGAATTGGCCATGTCTCCTGAAACTAGAGAACGACTGAGATGTTAATTGACGAATCAAAAATGGCAATTGATAGTTTCTTTAGCTTCTTGAATCTCAGAAAGCAGCACACCAATCTTAAATGAAGACTTCTATTTAAGATTGAAACACAAAATCACTCTCACTGAGCAAAATCGCTCCACTAAACTTCTTACGATCGACCAGATTCAGATTGTAAAGACTTAACTGCAACTGACCTGGTTCAGGTCGCACCTTACACACTCTCGCGATCGTCCAATTCAGATCGCTAACTATACGGCTACACAAGCCAACCATAGCTACACAAACTCGGCAAAACTGCCTAGGAAACTAATATCTAAAAATCGCCCACTCTTAGAATATCAGAATCATAGAATGCAAAACAACCCGCCTATTTATACTACAGCAAAAGCTATTGAATATCCCAGAACAATCCTTGATATGTCACAATATAAAAATACACGAGCTTATGATAAACAAATTTCGACCTAATTGTGATGTCACAACTTCAAGTCTAAATATAGCAATTAAGAATCGTAAACAACCCAAAAAATTGATAACTGCAGAAAATAGCAGAATATACTAGAAGGGAATAATCTCAAATATCTTGAATATTCGAAATCAAAAAAGTGGGAAAACAAAGAATCAGTCACGTACATGTAAAAACACAGCAAATAATTATATCTCAGGCATTCAAAATTATTATTCGTGACAAGTTTGATCAGTAGATATGAATACCAAGTTTCAAAAATTTTCAATGTTTACCTCCCCTGCCAGGCCGATTTTGAGACCCACTTTTCCAAAAAATTGCCTTTTTTTGCCACTAGAGGACAACATGTGTAAGTTGTGCTTCTGGACGAGTTTTTAAGAGATGCCCCATGATAGTTTCCACCTTAAAAAAAAATTGAATGAAATTGAGTCGTTCTATTTAGAGATATTGCTATTTTATTACCCTTTTAATAAGCATTGCTGCCACCAAGTGCTGAAAATAAGGTGGAATATACTAAGTATTAAGCCTTTTGATGTATTAAGCCTTATGTATTTGATATTCAACCTTAATTTTTACCACTTGGTGGCAGCAATGCATATTAAAAGGGTAATAAAATAGCAATATCTCTAAATAGAATGACTCAATTTCATTCAATTTTTTTTTAAGGTGGAAACTATCATGGGGCATCTCTTAAAAACATATCCACTTGCACAGCTTATCCATGTTGTCCTCTAGTGGCAAAGAAAGGCAATTTTTTGGAAAAGTGGGCCTCGAAATTGGCCTGGCAGGGCATTAATGAAAATTTTTGAAACTTGGTATTCATGATCCACTGGGTGCCTGCAACATCCTAATGCATATGTAATGCATATGCAAATCGTTAAGTTGTAATTTAGGCAAATTATAAGGTCATTCCATGTCAACTGATCCAGGCCATGTAACCCACCATCTTGGATTTTGATGAAACTTGCCAAAATTATAGAACTTTTTTCTTGTTTCCAAAAAACTAATTTTTTTTTAAAAATCGGTCAACCATGGCCAAAGTTATGACTTTTCAAAAATCACAATTTTTGTATTCGCTCATGCAGAACAAAAAGTCAAAATTTAATCACCTGAACTTCTTCTATCATCATAAAATCTTGGTCAAATTAATTTTGTTGGTTATTTATATCTATCTTTACACATTAAGACTTGTTTGACCTTCAAGGTTGCACAACTTCATCTTTGACCTCATAGTTTCTGTTAACCTCCCTGAAAATCACTCAGTAGTAAATAAATTTTTGATTGCAAATATCTTCTCAAAACCAGGTTGTATCATCAAGCGTAAGTATAATTGGAAAGGTCTTGGCAAGTGCTTTCCAAATATGCAATAAAATTGATGGGTTATTGATAATAATGCTTGGTAAAACTATATAATAACTTGAACAATATTTTGCAATATTTTTCACATTCTTTCATAAATACAGGTTGTTTTAGCTGAAAATTGTGATGGAGAATTGTAGTGTAGGTTGTGCTTTGCAAACGAGTCGTCACAACAAGACTTATCCATTCCTAAAACAAGCATTGCATTTGTTGGAAAGCTTAAGTGATGATGAGCTAAAACTTCTGAAAATAAGAGTTGAAGCAGAATGCGACGCTGGAATGGAGGTTAGTTTGACCACAATTTGCTCATTTCACAAGCACAAATTTTTGGATAATTAATCTGGCTTATATAAAACATGCACATATTTCAAGATTACAAAAAACCCATATGCAACTTATTTTTATGAGTAATTTTATTTAACTGGTATAATCAAGTTAAAAGCAGCTTAAATATTGTTCCAGGACAAAAGCTGCACTGCAACTGCAGAAAAAAGGCTGAAAGCATGCTTACAGATAATCCTGAAACATCATCGAGTGGAAGTGAGTTGGAAGGAGTTCACATATGCATTGATGCACATACTTCGCTGTCATCTCTCAATGAAAGTTTGCAAGTGTTAGGTGAATCCCCAGTCAATTTACATGCGGTAGCTTCTGGTAGGAAAACAGGATGTGGACATTGAAAGTTGGAAAAGATCAATGTCAATGTTAGGTCAAAGCTTGTCAAGGTTCTGCAAGGGGATGATATACAGGAGGATGAAGAAAATGACGAAAGTAGGAAGGATAAAACCAAATTGCTTTTGAAAACTTAATTTCTGAAATAAAAGAAAAAATTCACGATTTAAATTCCACAAGAGCACAAAAAATTTTTAAAGTGCTAGCAATGGCCCCAAAAAACTGGTCAAGAAAAAAAGAAAGCGAAGTTTTTTGTGTTAGTGAGAGATGCTAGACAGCAAGAAAAGAGCAATGGAGTTTGTTCTCCAACTCCACCATGTAAAGGAAACTTGCTACCAGAAGATACCAGCTAAAAAGTTGTAGAATTTTATGAAAATAATGAATATAACATGATCATACCAGGAATGAAAAACTCAATTAGTGTTAGAAAAAATGAGTATCAACAAAAACATTTGCTGCTATGCATCTTGAAGGAATTATACATTGCATTGAAACAACAAAATCCAGACAAAAAATTGGATTTTTCACATTTTGTGAACTCAGACCCAAATGGTGCGTTAGTGCAGGAACATCATCTGATACACATGCTGTATGTGTTTGCACTATTCGTCAGAATGTTGTTCTTTTATTACATGCAGCTGGGATTGAAGAAACGTACAAAAATTTGTTTAATTTAATGGTGCTTTAAATTGTGGTCAATCCGCTTGATGATTGTTTAGGATTATCTGTAAGCATGCTTTCAGCCTTTTTTTTGCAGTTGCAGTGCAGCTTTTGTCCTGGAACAATATTTAAGCTGCTTTTAACTTGATTATACCAGTTAAATAAAATTACTCATAAAAATAAGTTGCATATGGGTTTTTTGTAATCTTGAAATATGTGCATGTTTTATATAAGCCAGATTAATTATCCAAAAATTTGTGCTTGTGAAATGAGCAAATTGTGGTCAAACTAACCTCCATTCCAGTGTCGCATTCTGCTTCAACTCTTATTTTTAGAAGTTTTTGTTCATCATCACTTAAGCTTTCCAACAAATGCAATGCTTGTTTTAGGAATGGATAAGTCTTGTTGTGACGACTCGTTTGCAAAGCACAACCTACACTACAATTCTCCATCACAACTTTCAGCTAAAACAACCTGTATTTATGAAAGAATGTGAAAAATATTGCAAAATATTGTTCAAGTTATTATATTGTTTTACCAGAGGTGGGCACAAATAACATGATATCAAAAGCGCAACATAACCTTATGCAAAAATAACGTCTTGCCTTTAGCGAGTATTTCGTTTGGTAGCACCTCTTAAAAAATCCTCATTATTGATGCAAACGAGAAAGTTTCTGTCATGTGGGCCCTGGTTGTTAATTAACTCTCTTTTTAAATCTTTACTGTACTGTCAATAAAATTTGGTGCTAAAATGAAAGGTCTATGGGTCAACCTGGCTACTCACTTACAGTTCAGGGACAGGACTTATGACTAAACTAATCAGGTACACTTATGGAACAGTAAAATTTTCAAGAACTCAAACATTCAACAAATCAGAGCTCTAAAAGTTCTCTCAGAAATCAAGGGTGCTTCATAAACTTTGCACTTATGCATTTAATTCATAAAGGTAGTTAAGTGATACACAAAAATATTCAGTAATTTTGATAGTATGACATCATAAAGAGACATTTATTATTTTTCGACCTCATAAAGAGACATTTATGGAAGTTTCTTCATTTAACCCAAAACCTTACATCATTTTACGTTATGTGAATGATTTGTTCTGTTTTTAACTGTGAAAGTGATCTTGAAATGTTTTGCGCCAAAATTAACACTATTCATGCTAATATTCAGTTCACCAAAGAGTTGGAACAAAATAATCAACCACCCTGTTTAGATGTTCTAGTCCTGAGAGCTGATGTTAAGTTTGAAACAGAAGTCTTCGAAAGAAAACCAACACTGGTTTGTACATAAAGTGGTTGAGTTTATGTCCAGTCCAGTGTAAGCGTAATCTAGTGCCATGTTTTTTTTAGATCGTGCTTATCGTATTCGCAATTTATATAAGGCAATACATATTAAATGTGAAAACAATTTCGGATATATTACGTAGAAATGGCTATCCACTATAGTCCGGTAGAAATAGCTTTAACCCGGAAAAAATTTATAATAAGCTGAAATTTGGCACAATGGTCCTAAGCCACCCAAAAAAAATCCCCATGTTTTGGACATTGGATTTCCCCCTTTTTCGGCCTTTAAAGTCTGCCATCTAGTGTCAAAGAACGTTTACTATCAAACAGCCAATCCAAAAGCTGTAAAAGTGCCTAGTTTTTACTAAAAGTTGGTTTTCAAGTTCAGGTTTAAATTTTTTTTCTTTGAAGTTGATGATGTCATTGCTGGTGACGTCATTGCCTTTTTTTTTTTGAAAAAATGGTGTATTGATGGCTCAAATTGGAAATGAGAGTTAGGTCTTTGGATGCAAACCAAAAATTGCTTAAATCAAAGTGATGACGTCACAAACGTTTTTGATGACGTCATCTGTCATGAGTTTTGATTGTAAATTTAAAAGAGTATTTGACCAAACGGAACATTGAATCATTTTTTTTTAATAGCTTTAAACATGGGAGAATTATATATATTTCGATTGAAAATAAAAAACTGTGTTGTCAGTAAAAGTTTGGTGTAGTAGACACCGATGGAGCCAGGGGAGGATTAGGGGGACCAGTCCCCTCCCTTTTTTAAAGTGCACAATTTCACAAAAATATTTAAAAGACAAAATGTGAAAAAACTGCGGTAATTGAAAAATGCACAACTCAAGTGTAATTCTACTCAGAGTTGCAAATGAACAATGTCAGAACTTTTGCATTTTTTTGAAAATTTTTTCTAAGGTCATTAACTTCTCTGTCTTTTACAACAAATTTCAGCGATCTAGTTAGTATTGTTTGCAAGATACTCGAATTGAAAAAACGTTTGCAGCAAAAACGGCAAAGTGAATCATTTTTAACGTAGCAATGGAAATGAAGTTACTATCGAAAAATCAATTTTGGTAAAATAAGATCATTGCGTAGCCCATATCGCGCTGTCGTGGAATGATAATGTCTCGTCAGCATACCGCATTACATTTGCGGCAGAATGCAAATGAGGTAGAAAGCAGCGCGATTTCGCACCAAAAAACGCAATCCATTTGTTTCAAAACTCATCGTTTTCCAAAATAAAACAAGTAGAATCAGATACCGGCAAGAATTCGGGGTGTCCGAGATCTGACGCATATCAGTACACGAATTAAATGTCACCATAGACGAATTGTATTTCGACCCAAATAAATTTCGAGAATATTTTATTTGAAAGCATTTGGAAAAAACGCTAATCGCAGAAGGAAAGCAAATCTCTTCTAAGAGAATGATTCTCCGTTTATTGTGAACGTCGAAATTGATTTTTTTGTTATACTGTATTGGGTCCATTTTACCGATCACGTGTATTTATGCATATAAATATATGCATGTCATTTAATTGCATGCATTTTACCTATTTTTTTTTGCGTTTACATGGAATAAGATATCAGACGTAATTGGTCTTAACCGCTTTATGTAGGCCTACATTTAGACCAACTGCCTAGTGAATCCGTTTATTTAAAAAATGACGGAATCAAAATGTTATTGCTCAAAAAGTTTTAATTAATTACCTAAAACGAAACCACAATGTCAGCTTGATCCTTTAGTTTTGTTTTCAGTTGAAGTTGGGAAATGCAATCGGCTGGTTTGAATTAATCTGACAGCTACAATCTGCGCAATGTCAAATGTTTAATGTAGTAAATAGTTCGCAAATTTATTTTTAGGAAATCTGTGTCAATCAATTTCTATGTCTGCATATTACAACATATAGCTATGTTGATTATGAACAATGTTCTTGTTGTCTATCAGAGCACCGAGTCCGGCGACATAGTCCAAATTGTGTCAAGGTCTAAATTGAGCGCACTGATTGGTTGAGAGCAAAAAGTCGCGCAGACACCGTCCGCCTTATCCTGATCTACACTGTGCGTAAAATCATGAGCGCAAAAGCTCGTCTTTACTTTATTTTAAATCGAAATTTGGTAAGCTCAGCGTATCGCCTAACTGGCATACGAGCAGCCAGTTGTTTTATACAAACTAACAATATGCCCGTACGTTCACGATTTCGCGGCTGGACCTAAAAATTTGTTCTGGAAGCATTTTATGCGCAATTTTCGGCGCGAACCAAGTTTTGTTCGCAGGCGTGCCATATAAACAAAAATAGACCCATTGTATTTCAGTATGACCGTTTTTTCGCGAACACCGCATTCAGATTCGCATTATTTGATTAAGATAAACCGTACAAGGAATTGGTCGGTCGCTATCGCGCTATTCTTACTTAATGCTTAGATCCCATTTCGTACCAACGATAATAATAACAGTGAGTAGAGTAATCAATTAAACAAAACTTCATATTGGCAAGCCACAATACAGCGCATTTTTTTTCATTGGTTGAAGATAGCAAGCAGTATGTTGTGACTAGTGTCAACTATCAATAAACATAAATTATGATAGGGAGCACTTATTTTTTGTAAAACCAATCATTTTTGGGGTGTAGGCGGGAGTTGTTTGTATGTTTTTGCGAATTGTGTATTTCATTTGTTCTTAATTTGTCATACTATACTGTGGTAGACAGGTGGCAGCTTGACTTGAAGACTGAAAGGTCCCTTCGCTGTCTTCTGGCCAAGGCAACTTGTTGAATGAAATGTAATTACAATTATTCGAAAATTGAAATATTATTATGCAAGCTTGCTTGAATAATAACGGCAATCTGCGATTTTCTCAAATGGCCTCAGTGAAAAAAACGTGCTTTTTTATATCCTCTGTTACATCGCTAAATAAAGTAAAATCGTAAAACTACTTCAATTCTTATTTTTTTCGTTTAGTTATTTTTTTATGCGTCTGCTGTATGAACGACGGCAGTACCTGTTATCCTGTTATCGCTTAACTTTTGTACAGTAGTTTGATACAATTTGCGTAAATAAAAACTTTTCGATTTGCATTTGCTTTATTCACAACAAAACATTTTATCCTTCTCTTTTTTTTATTTCTGGCTGCGCCGGTGGTAGTAGTCAAGCAGATAAAACTTAAACCTCCCAATATGGGATTAAAATAAAACAAAGCATTTTGCAGTAAGAGCAAGAAAGCCTATAAATGTTTATCCAAAAGTTCCCTTGCGCAGTTAAAGTTAATCTGCAATTTTATTTTAAAATGCAAGCATTAGCAAAGATAAAAAAAAATTATTAAGGCTGCATACTGTCAAATATTAGCGTTTTCATGATAAATTATATAAATAAATTTTAATCAGATGTTAATTCAAGAATCTTGGTCGATTAGATAAGTTTTTTATCAGGTGTTGTTTTAGATAAATCCGATAAGTTTGTTCAAATGTTATTCTAATTGATTAGATAAGTTTAGTTCTGATGCCGGGCATATTCTACTGTATAATAGATTTAGTACCGCAGATTGCAGAGTTATGCTAACAAAGCATTTTGCGTGAGATAATAATATAGTCAGACATAGCAAAACGGTAGAAATTCTGTTCCTACCGGATATATTATCGTGCTCGGGACATATTCGTATTAACAGGGCCGCAACTTGGGGGAGCAAAAGGGGGCAGAGCCCCCTAAACAAAAATTACGCCCCCCTAAAATGCCCACCATGCGCACCCAAACTCTTTTTTCTTTGGCGGCAGTTTCAAGAGGGTGGCTTTTTTTTTTGAAACCGACAGAAAACTAGGAGATAAATAGAACAATTTGGCAGGATAACCTTTTTTTTTTTTTTGAGATCAACAGAGAACTCGGAGAAAAGTAGACCAACCCAAAAATTTTGGCCTCCCGGAAACAAATTTTGCCCTCTTAGAACAACGTTCTAGTTGTGGCACTGCGTATTGGTTGACATATAATTTTGCTAGTGATTTTTTTTAGAACCATTGCGTGTAGGAGGATGATGAAAGTCCTTGGCCAAGGATTTGAAAATGCCTTGGAAACTTAAAATGATGATGATGATGCTGATATTATCAATGTGGTGCAATGTTTCATTTGGTCAAACACTCTTTTTCTAATTTACGATCAAAACTTTTGACAGATGATGTCATCAAAAAGCGTTTGTGACATCATCATTTTGATTTAAGCAATTTTTGGCTTGGAGCCAAACAGCTAACTCTCATTCACAATTTGAGTCATCAATGCAGAATATGCCATTTTTCCAAAACTAAAAATTTGGCAATGACGTCACCAAAAATGATGTCATCAATTTAAAAATAAATTTGTTTATACCTGCACTTAAAAATCGATTACGATTTAAAATTTGACGCTTTCATAACTTTTGGATTGGTTGTTGGACCGTAAAGACTCTTTGACACTAGATGGCAGACTTTAAAGGTGGAAAAAGGGGAAGTCTCATGTTCAAAACATGGGGATTTTTTTTTGGTGGCTTAGGACATGGTCCTGAGTCATCGTGCCAAATTTCAGCTTATTATAAATTTTTTCCAGGTTTGCATGTATTTAGTCGTATTTCTACCGAACTACTACCCTTCATTCAAAAATCAAATAAGTCGTTTTTTAAACAACAAGCATTCCTATCCCAACACAACAAAGAAGATGGATAAATGAGTTTTTTGTTTAATTTTACGATTACCTTTTGTTGGCAATGCATCTCTTCATATAGAAAAAGAATCAAAATTGTTTTTTTGACGCCAATTGTCAGGAAAATTATGTTTAAATGTTAAGCGTGATTGCTACAAAGTTGGTGATGTCGTTGCAGTCTTCTTTTTCCCCTTGACCTTGTCTTTTTATGATGTCATATCAATAATACTGAATATTTTTGCGTATCACGTAACTACGTTAATGAATTAAATGTAAAATGGCAAAGTTAATGAAGCACCCTTGATTTCTGAGAGAACTTTTAGAGCTCTGATTTGTTGAATGTTTGAGTTCTGGAAAATTTTACTGTTCCATAAGTGTGCTTGATTAGTTCAGATATTAGTCCTGTCTCTAAACTGTAAGTAAGTTGCCAGTTTGACCTGTAGATCTTTCATTTTAGCGCCAAATTTTATTGACAGTACAGTGCAGATTAATAAAGAGAGATAGTTTATAACCAGGTCTTCACTTGGAATTCTAATATCTGAGGTAAGTTTACTAATTTTTTTTTTTTACCAATGTGGTCAGAGGGTTTAAGTTTTGCCTAAATTCATTAATTTGGGTTATCTGTGGCAAATTATTATAATGTTTTTCCATTTCTTTTTATTTTGGTTTAGTTTTAGGTTTTTGTTTTTTTTAGATTTGACCCTTGACTCGGTTACTACTGTATATACTTGTGTATAAGTCGATCTCGTGTATAAGTCGATACACATTTTAAGACAAGAAATTGCAACATTAAAGGTGTTACTCATGTATAAGTCGACTCCGCAATTCGAGAATATTTTGGAATAATTACCTGTTACTTGAAGCGCAAATCGGGTAACTGATCAAACATTTAAACACGTGCAATAAGCAATACTATCGAATACTGTGTACTACTATACTGTTAAGTAACTTTAACATGTTTGTATATTGCGTGTATAGCAGTAATAATGATATAGTAAAGTATATAATAATGGAGTTTTCTTTTCATACCACATTCAACTCGACTCAGCAGCAACATGTCCAAAAACATTACTCTTGTATAAGTCGACCCCAGAAATTTTACCTTAAAATTGGGTCCCAGAAACTCGACTTATACACGAGTATATACAGTAACTACTACCTCCAATTTATCGTTTTGGTCTTATATTTATTGATGGTCTTTCAACAATTTGAATGTCATGGTTTTTATAGATTGATAATGACTTTAGTTTAAGTTTAAACGTCTCATAAATGAAATGTTTCATTTGATCTTGGCTCAGTTTTTGTTTGTTTGTTTAATGTATCAACTTATTTATAAGTGAAGTGTGGCGACTTAATCTCGAGCTGCTGCCCCCGCAACCCTTACGAAAAGCGGGCAATGAAGAAAGAAGAAAAGAACTTATTTATAATCATTGACTGTATTCTTGTTATTTTCACATCTTAATTTTTTGCGATTGTTCTAAACAGGCATAGTGTTTTGGCTCTGGACAATACCATGCTTATTATGCATAAGTTTAGCAATTACTAAATAGGTACAATATAGTTTGCTCCCAAGCTAACATGCTATAGGTAGGCATCATGTTACTATTTAGGAAAACAACCTAATTCTCTTTGCTTAGAAAACACTCGAAATTTTAATGAGGTGCAAATACAAAAGATAAATAAGATACAAAAGAAACAAAATCATGCAGCATGTGCTGCTGAGAAGTCTGCTTTCAAAGTGAAGAATCAATGGACCAAAATTGATGTTAACTAGGCATTGCATGATATAAACCATGCTTTACTAAGATGCTTAAAAAAACCTGTTTTCTAGATTTTACTTGAAAAATTGAGCAGTTGGACTGATATAATGTATTGAGAGCAGATTTTGAACTTGAGTATTCTGCATCTTTAAAAACAAATTTTGCATCTGATATGAGCGGTTGCAGAGTTATGGCCATTTTTTCCAGTTTTGTCACATTGCCATGGAAACAAATTTTGAGGAGGCATAAAACAAAAAGTAATTTAAAAATTTTGGGTGGTAAATTGGATTGGTTGTTGAACCACAACTTTTGCAAAATTTGGTACGGCCTAATAAATAGAAAGGGACAAACTCTGAAACAGCAGGCCGTACAGTGATTGAGGATATATATTTATATACGCAGACAATACAGGGATTAACTTTACAAACAAGAGGAAGATTGAGTAATAGTTACAAATATGTAATAAAGGCTTGCTACTTAAGCTATTACAGACAAGGTCTGCTATCTGCTAATGTTCTCATTGAGCCAATTTTATCAGGAAATCAACGATTTAGTGGGTATACGCCGACTCATTTTAAAATTTTTCATTGTTTGTCGATTTTTCATTTATTTGATGGAAAATCACCGATTTTTTATGCGCACACTGACTCACCAAAACCTAAGAGGGAACACTTCTATTTGCTACTTGTAGTTGTAGATTGTAGGTCTAGCCAGGAAGGCAAAGGCTCTGCCCCCCCCCCCCAACTGAAATTCCTTGAATAATAAAAATGTTATTAAAAGCCTATTGTTTCTTGTTTTTTAGCATTTTTCACAAACAACAGTACAGTTGTGCAACAGTAATTATCAATAATATTGACGACCAAAGGGTCCGGGACCCCCAATTCAAATTTTGCCTTCCAATTTAAATGTGTAACCAGAGTAAAATTAAGGGTTTTTGCTCTAAAAGTTGCTACCTCAGACTCTCCTGTAATGTATTTATGAACGTAATGCCACTGCACCAGGAACCCCCGCTTAGGTGGTAAGACTTTTTTTTGGTCTTCACATATATTTGATGGGAAAATACAGCAAACTCACCAAAGTGCTAGGGGCCCGCTCAATGTAAATTTGGCCCTGGTATTAACATGGTTAGTTGGTGTAACCATATTCTACTGTATTGTGTTTCAATAGCAATTTCTCCACATTGCCAGTTTTTATGCGACAAAATACTGAACAAAATTAGCTAGGGGAAATGCTCATTGAACAAATTTAATGAATTTGAATTGAGGGGGCCTGGGTTTCCTGGCTGTACATGCATTCCTGCAACTGGTGTTTTGATGACAAAAATCTTTGAGGAAAATTCTTTAGAGTAGATTGTTATTTACTTCTAAAATATTGCAGGAGGCATTTTACTTTGCTTCCCCCTACTTGGGCCAAATCACTTACAAAATTTAACCCCAAAATGCAAGATTTTAAATGTGCTTTGGACTTAAATTGTAAGTACGAGAAGGATTGACCAATTTTTTTCAATTGGTTTTCAAATGGTAAAAATCTAATTTTTTCAAATGGCTCTGTGAACGTGCAAAATGTGTTCCAATGGCATTGAAATAACTTTTTTTCTACAAAAAATTACAAAAAATCGCCCAGCGACTGGTGGCTTTGCCCCCAGACCCATTAACCTCCAGCTGCCAGTACCTGAGTAGGCCTGTTGTGTTTGCTTACTGTATTTCGTTACCCTAGAATAAACTTTTTCTCCAAAATTGCAAACAGTGGCAGCCTATGAGCTTTTTGCTAGTTCTTAGATGGTTGTTACCTAGGCTATTATTCAGTCTACTCTTGTTTTGCTAGCTTGAATCTGTTGTACTGACAAGATCAAACTGATTAATGAGTTGTGAAACAACTCCATGCAGTAGTCTAATAGCGGCATTGCTTTTGGTTAGAACTGGAATGGCTACGCTATTGTTATCAACATTTAGGTTGCCAATAAAAATTACATTAGAGGATCCTATGTCAGGTCAAAAAGAATGGAGTCTATGCTAATCTATTCTTGTATGATTGGTGTAACTTTAGATACCTTCATTGATTTTGCCTTCAGTCCTCGTTTATAAGTAAATATGGGCCAAACAGTTCTCAGATTTCGGAAAGTGACTTTGGCAAACCTCAAAGTTGGGAAACATTCTGTTTTGCCTAAGCAATTTCAAAATTTTAATGGTTATTTTGTTATGAAAATTGACTTACAGTCTGGTTGGTTTGAAGCAAAAATTCTTTCCTTAAAAATAATCATAAAAAAACCCAGACAAGTGGGCTTTTTTGCCCCCTTGTGTGAAACAGGGTTAAAATAACTTTGTCAAGCATACATATAACTTGGTCAAAGAATCGACAACAGAATCAGCACTGGCAAAAATTTTTTGATTGGTACATCCTTAGTGAAAAAAAATGAGCAAAAGCATCCTATTATTTTCCATCAAAAGTAAACATCTAGTTTAAGTGTTTTTTCATATGTGAATTGTGGATGTAAGAAGAAGTTTAGCATAATTAGGCTTACAACTCTCCAAAAATCGTTATAAATATTAATTAACTGATGATAGGAAAACGAGGAAGAACTTAGTTACCATTTCATATTTTCATCCATCTCATTTTTTAGTGTCAAAACAAGGTGAACTTAACATGGGATGGTAGGTTAAATTTTGCCATTTTTTGATGATCAATTAATTAGTATTTTAACTGAATTTGGAATAGTTGCACAAATTAGCACTGTAGTCAGCTTTGCATTGCAAAGTGCAATTAATATACAAGTTCTGGTAGTATCTTAAATTTGAAGATGTACAATGTGCACGGCATTTCTGTTTTTTCTAAAGACTATTTGCTAAAAAATTTTTTTTATTTAGGATTGTGCTGTTCTCATTTTGTTGCCAGTCAAATTTTTAACATAACCGATGTCAGAAGTAACTGCAGCACAGTTACATTTACTGCTCTCGTAGATGGTCGAGGTTCAAGTACTTTATCATTTGGATGGCTTGCTAGACCTGTTAATGAAAGTGATGTAAGTATGGTGTAGTTCTGCAGCATAACGTTTGGATGAATTTTAGCTATGTATCAAACCGTTAGATTCTGTGGTGCATACAGGTGCAGTATTTAGAAAGGCTTCTATCTTTTGCCATTGCACACTAAAGTAAGTAAAACTCATTCAGTGACGAACAGAACAACCCTAATTTAAATTATGAAGAGATTGTATTGCCTGATCCATACTGCCATTCCAAGGTAAAACAACATTTGAGGGGCAGTCAAAAAGGGATACCTTTTTTATCACTGGAGACACAACTATGCACGTAAAACGTTGAAATTAAGCTTAAGTGGTGAGGCAGATGTACTGATAAAATTTAAATATTTATGTATTTTCAGATTTAGGTGTGAGTATATGTTTAGCTGAGTTACTAGTACCATGGCAGCCCCATTAGAGATCCGTATGAAACAGACAGCGGTTATTGAATTTCTTTTGGCTGAAGGAAAAACTCTTGTCAACATTCACAAACGACTGCAAAGTGTTTACCGCGATAAAGCCTTAGATTACAACAATGTACGAAAATGGGCGTGCCACTTAGCAAAGATCTCTGATGTGTCCCAGCAGTCCGGATATGCAAGCTTAAAAGACAAGTCTCGTACAGGACGCCCTTCCATGTCCACTAGGGTGTTGCAGACGTCCAATAAATTTGAAAATGTTATGGCCGCAACTTCTACCTTAGCTCAAGTTGGAGGCTTCGCACAAAAACCCTTTTGGCCAAGTTTAGTAAAAATTTGTCAATGTTTAGGGGTTGCATAGGGACATCAAAATTTTGGCAATTTCAAAAAAAAATGTTTTTTTTTCATTTTGAATGTTTTTGGGCTAGAAGTCAAACCTGTGATTACTTTTGATTATTTCTACTGTTTTTGGAATTGTTGTTTAATACTCAGCCAACAAGAGAACTTCTTAAATCAAAGTTATCAAAAGTTGCATGTTAGAACTACTGCCACAAGCATAATTAATGCCAAATTATTGCATATTTTTCTAATTTAATAGGTAATTTCAAATCGGGCTGTAATTTTAAACTAAAAAAAGCTCATTATTGCTGTTTACCCTATATCAGTATTTTTTTTTTATTGTTCTACTCAGCTGTGTTAACAAAAAGCATTTTATTGATAAGCTGCTATAATTTACGTTTCTTTTCTTTAACACCCAAAGTTTTTCCCTTATTTTTGATTCTGGTTTTTCAATCAGACATCATACTATGCAAAAATGTTTTTTCTTCATTTTTTAATCATGTTAAGGCATTGATTTGATGATCAAGATTTCATTGTTGTGTTCAGTTTTTTTCAATGTTTGAGAAATTTTGGAAATATGGCAAAGATTTTTTTGCATGCTTTGTCGATCTCTGAAAAGTATAATATAATTGCCTTTCTAACTTTGGAGGGTTCTGAAGAAGAATGGCATTGATGGTCAGTTGTTACATGCCATTTAGACCTTTTATGGTGCCGATTGGAGTTTCGCGGTTGAGTAAATGGCTAGCAATCAAAGCTTTCCATATAGGCATTGAACTTCGGCAAGGGTGTATTTTGTTTCTTCTCTTCTTCATTGTTACATGAATTGGATTGACAAATGCAACCAAGTAGATGAGTTAGCCACAATAGGAAATTGAAAAATCAGTTGCCTGCTTTGTGCTGATGATTTAATTATGCTTCTACAGAATCTGGCCTTCAAAGCATATTCACTAGGTTTGCAGCTGCTTGTGACACAGCAGGAATAAAAATAAGCTTGGTCAACACTGATGTATTTCATGTTTCAAGAAACACTAATCAGTGCTATTGGCAACTGAATGGAGCGACACAGAAACAAGTATACAAGTTCAAGTATCTTTGGGTTGCATTCACATGTGATGGAAGGCATGACGAAGAACTGGATATACGAATTGGCAAAGCAATTGAAATAAAGAGAGCTTTGCACTATTCAGTTGTTGTGAGATGAGAATTGTCTAAAAAAAAGCAAAGCTCTCAATTTTCGAAGAGTCTTTGTTTCTTCTCACCTACTGTATCTCTGTATGGTCGTGAAAATTGGGTAATGACTGAAAGGGTGCGATCGCAAGTGTGTGTCCAAAATGAGGTTTCTCTAAAAAATCAAAGAAGTTACGTTATTGACAATGTGCGCATCTCTTGAGATTCGTAAATCTCTAGAGCCGATACTTTTCCATATTGAGAGATCTCAGCTTAGATGGTTTGATCATGTAAGCAAAATGCCTTGTGGAAAAACTTCCAAACATGCTTTACTTGCCAAAGCAAATAGGGAAAAAAAAACAGCTGGACGTCCTAGAAGTACTAAAGAGGGTCCACGACAACTGACTGTGACAAACTGACTGCGAACCAACTGACCGCAAACGAACTGACCGCGAACAACGCCGATTGGCTGAGAAGGGTGATCCTAAATATATTTTTACTATCCCCAGAGCTATCTTGCCCAAACCTTCACTTTGTGACAAAATCACTGCGACGAAATCAGTGACGAAAACATGTAACGAAATCATTGCTTCGCGGTCAGTTTGTTCACGGTCAGTTTGTCGCGGTCAGTTGTCTTGGCTCGACTAAAGATGAGTGAATATCACATTGAGGATCGTGGGTGGAATTGCGTGGGACTTCACCCAAGCAAAACGATGGGGGTGATAGAAGACCGTAAAGTGTGGTAGCTTAATCTCTAGCTGCTGCCCCCGCAACCCGGAAAGAAGGCAATGAAGAGAGAGTGAGATTTTTCTTTGAAGTTTTTAGTGGTTTTGTTTGCTTTTCTACTGTTTGTTCTGTTAAAGTTGCATTTGTACAAATTTTTCATTTCATCTACCAACTTCTTTACTTCCACAATTATTTTTGATTGACAAATTGTAGGAATTCCAGCTTCGTGTTGGGAAAAGATGTGCTTTTGATAGTATTGTTATTAAGTCTAGAAATAGTTCCTGGCAGGCAACTGCTAGAATTTACTAATCTAGTAATAGTATACTGCTAGTAGATTTACTAATGTTAATGGTTTATAGAGCTTGTACTAAGTAAATTGCACTAAACTCTGTATCTTACACAGCAAAACATAACAAATATGGTTTTTGTAAGCTGCTGCTGCAACTATAGTTAAGTTAGGACATCAGTTTGATAGATTTCAATGAATAGGCCTAAAGCATAGTCTGCACGGTCATTATTTAAGAAAGTAACATTGCAGGCTATGTTTCACTCTGTTTTGCACTATCAGCCAAAATAGATACTCCAGGTTTAACTCAAATAGAGTTTCTGTTGTAGCTTTCCAGCACAGAAATAAGATCAATTTTGACGACTATTAATTCTGAAAGAAACTAACAAAAATCATAAACGTAAACAGTTTTAGAAGTTGTAGTAGAATTTTTTTGAATGTATTAGACCAAAAGCAAATGTTCAGTTTTGCAATGGCTCATTAGTAACAAATGATTTCGCATAGCACCATCTAGCGGCACAAAATCAAACAAGTACCAAATCCTGGGTAAAAAAAAGTCTATGTGCGGCCCCTAAACCTCAATTTTTTTTTCTCAAACTTTGTATTCTTTATTTTCTTTGGCAACCTCCTAGTTTGAAGAAGGTAGAAAAAAATCCAAAAAGGTCAGGGCAACTGCAGCACCCTAATGTCCACCAATCTTGACAACAAAGCAAATGTTGACAAATTAATCAGAGAAAATAGGCACACAACACTTGATGAGTTGGCATCAGAGCTTGAAGTAAATCATGGAAGTGCCCACCTCCTTGTAGAGTCTCTTGGTTATTCAAAAGTGTGTACCCGTTGGGTTCCAAGACAGCTGACTGATGAACGCAAAGCAGAAAGGGTAACAAATGCAGTGAACTTATTGAACTGAGTGAAAGAGATCCCACACTGTTTGAAAGACTTATAACGGTGATGAAACATGGATACATCATTATGAGCCAGAATCTAAAAGGCAATCAATGCAATGGCGTCACATGACTTCACCAAAACCAAAAACTTTAAATCACACAAAAAATCATGTCCATTGTATTTTGGGATGATCAAGGACTTTTGCTTGTTGATTTCTTACCAAAAAGTAAAACAATCAACTCAGAAGCATACGTCAAAACCCTTAGAAAACTTCGGGCAAGAATTTGACGTGCAAGACCCCAGTTGGATATGAAAAAAGTTTTTCTTCAGAATGACAACGCTCGACTCCAATTACTCCTTTTGGGTGGACAATCGTACTGCATCCTCCATATTCTCCTGATTTAGCACCTTTGGACTATCATTTATTTGGTGCAATGAATGAAGAACTAAGAGGCAAGCATTACGTTGTTGATGAAGAAGTTAAAATAGCTGCCAGGAATTGGCTTTGCAGTCAGGCTAGAATACATGCTCTCATACAATGATGGAAAACTGCAGTTGAAAAAGTTGATGACTATGTTAAAAAGTAGAAATGTAATCCATGAAAGTTAGGCTCAATTTTGATAGATGAACTGTTTCGTGTTCTGTATTTTTCACATAATATGAAAAAAAGGCATTTCTTTTTGACTGCCCCTTGTAACTGCAAATTTTATTATTTCCACTTTTTATTTTGAAAGATTAAGTGGCAAGGTATATTTGCGACTTTGTGTATAATTGCTAAGTCAAAAAACTTATTCAGCAACAACATTTAGAGCTTTATTGTTGTTAAAAAGTCATTTTGACCAGGGATATCGATAACATCGGGATCGCTCACTGTAATTCTACACTGACTACAGTGGTGCTAGAATTTTTTTTTATGTTTTGTTGATATAAACTAGAGACAGCGTTGCAAAATAAGAAAACCATACATACTACATTAAAAACTGTACTATTCTCATGATAAAATTATAAACCTGGGTTCAATTCCAGAGTCTTTTCTAACTTATGCAGATTAAAATCTGCTAAAAATTTAATCAAACTGTAGCAATACTCAAATAAAATCATGACTAAAATGTAAACAAGAAAAAAGCGAATTTACAAGTTCAAGCCATAAGAACAATAAATAATCAAAAAAACTCAGCAAAATTACTTTATAGTTAAGTTCAAATTGGCATGACACGTAACATTTGCTTTTGGGAGTGAATTTGGAAGCAAGTTTACTTATGCTTTAAACTCAAAAATTTTTAAACTTGATTCTTTAAACACAAAAACTGTCGTCGAGCACTTTCATGGACAGCTAGCTAGTTTGTTGAAATCTAAACTCCGAAAACACAAATAGCATAGCAGTACTGCTTAAGAGCAGACAGGCCACCACGATTCGCTTAATGTCACTAGGAGGTTTTTTGCTTTCCAAATTTGAAATATATTCAGTATCAGTCAACAACTCCTTGCAGTCAGTACCATATTTTCGAGCTGATAAGCCGATTTTCTGGACCTAATTTTCTAATCGAATTTTCTGGGGTCAGCTTATTTGGCGAATACACCTTGAACCACACAATACTGGTGATCAAAACGTCACTGTGCGTCAATTCACTGCACTTTCCACTATTTTGTATTTTGTCCTACCTATTTACACTTAGCACTGCCATATTTTGCCCTTTGCCCGATCAGTATCGTATTTGCCATGTGTGATTAAAATGGATAAAATATGCGTTTTTTTCTTCAAATTGCCACAAAATATCATAACGCCGGGTGCCGGATTAATCTGGCGCTGTGCTGCGTCGATCAAATTTTCTGCCTTGACTTATTGGGCAGTAATATAGTAAAACTCTCATTTTAAGAGCTGAAAGTTGGTCTCGGTTTATTCGACGGGTTGGCTAATTAGCTGGAAACTATGGTTCGTTTTTGTTGCTGAGATGTCCATCTGCTTATCTGCTCAGTAACATAATAAGTGACAGTGACATCATCACTAACTTCAGCGAGTTCAATTTCTGAAGCCCATCTTTGAAACATATCCTCCAAACAGTCCAAAGTTTTGGTGTCAGGAGTTAGTTTGGGTGGTATTTGGTGAGCCAAGGTGTACAAAGCATTTTGGCGAAGTAGACTCAAATCACAAATTTTTTTCCGCCAAATCAGCTGCAGAATTGACGTATAAAGTTTGCCATCATATTGTTTGCCTATTCCAATCAAAACGTCTTTCAATTGGATCACTGGTAAATTTTCCAGATAATACGTATGTAAATCCATGCTTGTCAATGAGATTGTAGGTCATTGCCTTCAGTGACATAGGCAAGCAGTAAACGTTTCAGCTGTTAAGCCAGATTGACCAGGTGCTTTCCATTGTTTGAGGATTGCAAGTGCTCAGAACCTGGAACGTGTAGTTGCTAGATCCACTTTCATCAAAACAAACTGATTCACACATTGAATTGTTTTTCGAAATTCTGAGGAGTACAGTAGGTGATTAATTATTTTCAGTTACACAGCCATAAACATAGGAACAGGTATTGGCTTAAAAAAAATTACATTTCGGTTGCAATAATTGCCAGCTCAGGACAAGACAAATTTTTACTCTGTCACTCAGTAGCAATATACAGCAGTCATAAAGATTGATTAGATTTCTGACGGGGAAGTTACGAAAAGACCTTGCGGTCATCAAGTCAAGCAACCATCTATTTGCTAAGAGAACTTATTGATTCAGCCAGTAATATTGAGGTTTCAATATTAGCAGAGGCTATTTTCCCTTTAGAGGCAAAATAGCCGCATGTTATTTTGCCATTGAAGGCAAAATAGTTCTAAACGCTATTTAAGCCTCCATTGCCAAAATAGCCCTAACCCTTACCCTAACTCAGGGGCGCACCCAGCAATTTTTAAAGGGGGGGGGGTTGACTTTTTCAAAAAGCAACCAGTACCGAATTGTGGTTAGTGCAGTTATAGTCAAACAGGGTTTCGCGGTAATAGTTGCATCGTTGCAACATTTGTTTATTCCAAAACCTTGTAATTACAATTTTGAAAGTTGTTGGTTGTGGAGATTACGTGCAAGATAACAATTTGCTCCCGTTGGGCAATTTTTGCGATTTTTCAGAGAAAAGTAGCCATTTTAACGCCATTTGGATGACGTATGTTTTTAGAGCAATTAGAAACAGCTAAATTACTAAGATGGGGGCCTGGACACGAAGCCCCCAGCCACTGGACACAAAGCCCCCAGCCACTGGACAATTCTTGCGATTCTTCAGAAAAGAAATCCATTTTAACGTCATTTGGATGACGTTTTGCACGTTTTTAGAGCAATTAGAAAAAAGCTAAATCCTGAGGTGGGGGCCTGGGGCCAAAGCCCCCAGCCACTGAGCAATTCTAGCAATTTTTCAGAAAATAGCCATTTGGATGACGTTTTGAACATTTCTAGAGCAATTAGAAACAGCTAAATTACTAAGATAGGGGCCTGGGGGCTTAGCCCCCAGCCACTGAGCAATTCTTGCAATTTTTCAGAAAAAAATAGCCATTTTAACGCCATTTGGATGACGTTTTGAACGTTTTTAGAGCAATTAGAAAAAGCTAAATTACAAAAATTTGGAAGCGTTTGAAAGAGTTTATTTTGCTCTGTCCAATCAGCCCCCGCACACTTATCGGTCAAGTCCAAAATATGTTCATATGCTGAAAGATTGCAAATTTGGCTTAAATTTTTTAAATCAATGCGTTCATAAATTCAAAAAGCTTGTTAGTGGCACAGAATTTCAAAAAAGCTTTCATTAGCGTCGGAGCTATAATTTCCACTCAGGCTGTTTTAGATTGAACGTTTTCATCCAACTCTTTCATGAATCTACGCTGAAATGAAGAAAAACTAAAATGCGATGGTATATACAGAAGTTGATTACATTGAAATAGACATTGGGTTGCTATTATGATGCATGATGTTGCAAAATCACCTAAAATACTATAAGGTAAATGCAAAAATATAGAAAAAAGCATTTGGAAATGATAGCTCTGACGCTGTTAAAAGCCACTTTTAAATTCCTGAATACGTTTGCAGAATAAAAATCTTGACGTTTGAGTGTAATTTTGTTGTGCTTTTCGTCTTCAAACAGCGGATATGTTTGCTTTTTTAAGGGAAAAAGTGCGTTTGGCTTAGTAGGTTTTTTTTATACAAGTACGACTTTTTTCACTAAATGACGTTTGTCTCTTTTTAGTGTCAAGCAATGTTCTGCTTAAAAGTTTATGATTGGGTATAATATTATCCATTATTCAATGGATATAACAAATACGCATAGTTACACAATATATCGGTCTCGTAGTTGAAACGCCGTGGAAGCAATATTGTAATTGAAACAAATGCAAAAATCTCAATTGCTTGGTAAATATCGTAAGAATCAAATTACCGCCCTTAAACAACATCTTATCTTGCAGGATCATATTACAACCCTTAAACAACAACGCAAGTGATTATTTAGTGAAAAGTAAATATGGCAAAGTGTTACAAACTGTTTATATCAACAAAATTATGTTGTTCTTTGAATTCCAAAAAGGGGGGGTTTCGACCCCCGGAACCCCCCCCCTGGGTGCGCCACTGCCCTAACTCCAACTCTAACCTTAACTCTAACTCAAACACAGGAAAAATACAACTGTGTTTTGCCTCTAGAGGTAAAATAGCCACTTCCTTCGATATTTTTTCATAAAATGCACCGTTGTTAGATTTAAGGCAGCATTGTTAGATTCAGGCACTTAAACGCTTCTGGATTTAACCTGAGTCTGAAGGTTGCAAATAATTCAGCATTTAAATTATATCAAAATTTTAACTCACCATCAATTTTTCAAAAAAAGGCCATGTCGCGATCGTTGATACTTGGCTAGAGTGCAACCTTTAATCCCTAGAATTGCCCTCTTCGGCTAAAACTAGAGAACGACTGAGATGTTAATTGACGAATCAAAAATGGCAGTTGACAGTTCCTTTAGCTTCTTGAATCTCAGAAACAGCACACCAATCGTAAATAAATTAAAATTTCTATTTAAGATTGAAACAAACCCACTAACTGAGCAAAATCGCTCCACTAACACTTTTTACTAAACGGCTATACGAGCCAACCCCAGATACACAAACTCGGCTTAACTGCCTACGAAACTAATACCGAAAAATCATCCACTTTTAGAATACTAGAATATAATTAGAATCAAAACGATCCGTTTATTTATACCAGGCAAAAGCTATCGAATCTCCCAGAACAATCCATGAAACGTCACAATAGAAAACATATTAGCGATTACAAAAACACAACGGTAGCGTAATTGTGACGTCTCAAACTTCAAGTCTAAATATAGCAATTAAGACATGTAAACAACTACAGTAATTATTCCAGTAACTAATAGAAGACAGTAGAAGATACCAGAAAGGAAATATCTAGAATATTCTAAATCAAAAAGGCGGCAAAAGTAGTAAATCAGTCACGTACTCATTAAATGCAGCAAATAAGTATATCTCAGGCATTCAAAATTATTATTTGTGACAAGCCATAAATAACTATAGTTTATTACGAAAATTATACAGTGAATTTTTTAGAACAAAATAAAAGTTTTATCTTTTTAATGAGATTTGAGAGACATCATTTTCCCACAATTGGTAATAAGTCACAAAGTTTTCAGTTATAACAAAGCTTGGATAATTAGCTCCATAATGACTTCGAACATGGGCTGTGGGTTTGCTGACCGCACCTGAAAATACGCACATAAATGTGTTAAACATGACGTGCATCCCTAAACTGTAAAGTATATTTTTGTACAGCAATTTTATGATGTAGCTGTAAAATAGTTCCAGCTAATTTTGTGGCAGATGTACTGAAACGTTTCTTTTTCAAACATATGAAAATACAGGTATAAGAGATGTTCCGATTGTTACAATGGTACTGCTAAATACATATATTTTACACTTTAGTTAAAATAACCAAGAAGTAATGATAGGCTATTCCCATAAACTTAAAAAGTACGCCTACAATACACAAGCTAATTTAATAATCTCATTTAGCAGTATGTGAGTATGTGTAGAAACTATAACAACTCAGATAACTTACAGATGGCATGTTGGGATGACATCTTGGCTACATTGCGAGCAATTATCACGCTTTTATGCTTTTCTTTCAAAGCATAAAGCTGTTTGGTATCTCCATATATGCATAGTCCCATGCAAGTAGATCCAAGAATCGTCTCATTACTAACTTTAGCTCAAAATAGCAAAGTTATTGTGGAAATAAATATACTGTACTTGATCTCAAAAGTCAACAACTACAATTTGGAAAAGTAGCCAATACATTTGAATTTACCAAGTCACTAAAAAACTGCAAACATTACAGTGGGCCACTGTTGCACATGATTACCGATTAATAACTATAGCAATGACTGTTGACTACTAATTACTAGTCCTGCAATGTGTAAACTGCGATTTTCTAATCTACACCTTATCATGATATCATGTACATTTTCTCAAACTTTAACGATAATCACTTTTGCTGAAAGTAGTGGCATCACTAAGGATGGTGACACCCGGGGTGGAATTTCGTGGCGTCACCCTTCATAATGTATAGTTGGTTGCAAAAGATTATATTTTAAAGATAGTGATACTACTTCATTACTGTAGAGTGTAGATAGCAGTGCTTATTTGGTTAGCTCAACAACTTTTCATTGTAAGATTATAAAACTTCAAAGTATGAACAGCACACGTTTAATACCAGGCTCGTAACCAAAAATCTACAATGGGGAATAGGGGAGGGACTGTATTCAGTGGTATGGTAGCTTTGCCTCTATCTGCCAGAGGCTATTAGGGGTCTGGAGGTGAAGCCCCAGTGCTCAAAAAATATTATTTTTTTGCAAAACTATCTTAGTTTTAGGCTTTGAAATAAATAGGCCGTTTAATAAAATTGATTTAAACTGTTTTTGTCTTACCCATGTCAAAAATCAGCAAAAGAACAAATTAGGGTTAAAAAATGTGGCCTATTTTTATCAAAACACACAATCCAATTTTATGCTGGCAGAAAGAATTTGTCTACTCTCTTCAACTTTCACAGTAATTATACAAAGTTTGGCAATCAACCAATTAGAATTCATAATCTTTTTTTTAGATGGAATTTTCAACGTCTTAAAGTATCTTAAAAAGTCACATTTTTCAACTTTAATTTGTTCTCGTTTGAAGTGGTGCAAAATTTGGATATAACTTTCAGTCAAGTTGATTCATTTGAGCTTTTGCAATAAGCCTTTAAGGTAGAACTTTGCAGTTGCAATCTCTGTCTGGTTTTGTTTGTTGTAAGCAGGATCTTAAAAGACCAGCAGAAATTTTGTGTTTGGTTTTTAGGTATAATGCATTAAGGAGAATTGCAATTTACAATAAAGAGAAATGCATTCTATAGAGATTGCACAATCAGTGGTAAAGATATATGCAAGTTCTGATTGTGCAATCTGCTTAGAATGCAGTTTTACTTATTGCAGATTGCAATTTTTCTTAGTGCATTATCTTAAAAAACCTCAAACACAAAATTTGTGTTTGTCTTCAAGATCCTGCACATAACACACCAAACCAGTCAGAGATCGCAACTCAAAAGTTCTATTCAAAAAGCTTACTGCAAAAGCTCAAATAAAATCAACAAAAAATCATATTCTAATTTATTCTTGCATTAATTCTTGACATTGGTGAGACAAAAACAGTTCAAGTCAATTTTATTAAACAGTTTAATTTAAGGCTACCTCAATCCTTCAAAAGATCATGAATTTGACTTTGATTTGTTAAAGCCTTTTTAAGATGGTTGTAACTTTAGTTACCTCCATTGGCTTTGCTTGTAATCGTTTAATATTTAACAGTTTATTCTTATCATTAGTGTTCAGCCATGCACTCTGGCGTTATGCTTGGTTTTTGTCTGCGTATACCATATTTTTCGTGTTGGTGTAAGATGCGTAATCGATAAATAGCTTTTATTGCTTTTATTGTTTTATAAGATGCATTGTCCAAACATGGGTCCCTATGATTGAAAAATATGTCATGTTAAAGATCGAGAGCCAAGATAAATTTTCTATTTTAGTTTTAATTACTGCGTCAAGAAAAGTTAATCAGCAGCAACGTTTAGAGGTTTATTTTGCTTAAAAAGTCGTTTTGGTTAAAAAAAGCTCAAAATTGCTATTTTTATCTGTTGATGTGAACGATGTCATCAATGAACTATGCTACTGAAGCGTGGCTTCATTGCAATTTTCAGGCAGCTTTTGCATTTTGAAATATTGTCACTATTTGCTTTTCCGCTGCTAAATGTTACCAATTTCTAATATTCAACATTCATGTGAAGAAATCTTGTTACGTTATCTTGTTTGGATGTAAGTGAAGAAGTTGTAAACAGTAATAATACTGTATCTGTAATTCTGCATCCTGCTGTAATGAATAAAAGCTATTTAAAAGAAGTTACATGATGGCCTTTCTTTTATTGAAGTATATAAGCCAATAACAAGGGTAATTAGTAATTATTGCCCTGACTGTGGAAGAGTAGTGATACCTAGAGAATGCCAATTACTCTATGCAAACAATGTGTTAGACAAGAAAGCTACAGCAAATTTCTTGAGCACTGCAGCGATGCTTCACTAATTTTAAATTGCAACTGGAATTGAACTTATCTGACTTGTAAGTTATTGGATGTAGAATTTTTTGTTTGAAGGACTTACGTGCACTTCCCCAGTTAAATAAATACCAAATAAATTAAGTCTTAGTCAGCCATAGCTTGGAGCAATATCGTAGCAGCGTAACTAGATTTAAAAGATTTGAACTTAATTTTTTAAAGATTTTATTCAATTAATTTCATTTAAATTCAAAACAGAATTTAGCAAAGGCAATAGTGAAATGGTAGAGCGTTGGGTTAGTGATTGAAAGGTTACTGACCCCTGGTTCAATTTCACATTGGCAATGCGTTGTTGTGTTCTTGGAAAAAACATTTTATGCCTAACACCCTTCTGGGTCAAGCAGTCTACTTGTTGAGGTGGCCCAACCTGATGAAACACTTGCAAACAGAACCCAAAAAAGTGCATCTGTGTTGGTGTGGTTACACAAACGCAGAATGCTTGCTTCATACAAACTAACAAGTGGAAATTTTGGCACTCGTCTTAATATATCAGTATAAACCATCAGCAATTTCAACCTTTGAAAATTTTTGTTGAAGTGAAGCAAGCAGCATTGCGTCATAACCTTGCAGCATTATTTTACTCTCTGCCAATAGCTCCTCTGATTTATTAACCCAAAAGTTCTTAGGGTATTTGTTATTACTGTTTGACCAAAATAATTTGCGTACTGTGACAGTACATATTATAGGCTATTAATCATAAACCACAATCATGTAGCTGATAGATAAGAAACACGCTGTCAAGTGTCTAATCGTAGATGCTAGCATTAGTCGGTGAGTAGCTTTATTTTATGCTTAGCAATAACTGATTTAGAAGTTTTGGTAATCAACCAGTCTCCTTATTAGTTATTAGTACCAGCCATTGCAGATAATTGCTACCACACTGCATCAGTTGGCAGCGTGGCCGAATGGGTAAAGGCGTTGTTTTTACGACGACCCAGATCGAATGATCTGTGTTCAACCTGCACTCTGGTCACGCTCTTGCGTCCTTGAATAAGATGCTTTACGATAATTATCTCTGCCTGGTGGCTTCAAACAAGCAGCAAATTCAGTGGACAAGAATTCAAAGAAATCCACAGGAACATTGGATAATCGAAAACTTTTAAGCAGCAGCGGATCTCTGCAATCACGAAGTAGTCACTGCAACGAAAAGTGTGCGGATTGTCCAATAAGTTAGCGTCTGATGCTGTCCGGTGACAGGAGGATAAATATGCGCTACAACAACAAACAACAACAACAACTCGCACCTAGGTTTTTTTTTCAAAATTTGGTTTCGGTCATTTGACCGATTTGCCAGATATTTTTTCGGTCATTTTCTTATCAAAGTAAAATAAACAATATTTCACTTTATTGAGTTTTTATTAAAAGAATACAAACACGATACAAAATTTGCAAAACACGGTCATAAAAACAAAGCATTTTAGATCAAATTACTTCAAGCATTCTTAGCTAGATTTATGCTACGCTCTGCAGCGGGTATGATATAAGCAAACACTGCAGTGATGCAAAAAGGCTTCAAAAAAGAAAAGCATTAGATAGCATAATCAAGTTACTGAAGTCACTAAGTAATTCCGAGTTATTATGATTTAACGATCGCAGAATGATCCATCTTTAACTAAAACTAACGTATAAAAAGACTTGGGATGAACGACACAAGGTCGCAGTTTTGCTCTTTCACAATGCGAGAACAACTAAAAAAACAATACCTGTAGTCGTATTTTTTGAATTATCAGAACAAACTAAAACTTATTAGCGTGTAAAAATTTGCTACACAAAATCACGACTTTAAAAAAGTGTTAAACTTAAACAAATCGAGAAAAAACAATCCTGCGCAAAATATGTCTCTCAAAATTTAACTGTCCATATTTATTCTTCTTCAGCCATTGGCTTGTTGGGCTGTGAAGAAAAAGCACTGGAACCCCTGCTCTTTGCATTGTACCTGGACCGCTTTGTAGATTGTAACCAATGGTTGTATGCATAGGTGGGCACAAGTCCGTTAATCCTTTAATAACGTAGCTAACTTTTTCATTAACTCATTAATCCGTTAAAAAGTTTTTTCATGTTAACGGACTAAATTAACTTCCGTTAAGTTCTGTTAACTTCCATTAAGTTCTGTTAACTTTCGTTAAGGTTTTTATCATTAATATCTTGCACCATTCATTCATCGGACCGGTACAAACCAGTTTGCACTGGTAACTCTTGTTGCGTGTTAGCATGAGTTTTATAGAAGAAAGCAAAGAAAGGAGCTCTTTTTTGTGACAAATAATAAGCTGCAGTCAAATTAAATTCTGTTCGCAATTTCCAAAGATGTTCCGATCGCAGCTTCGTTTGTGCATTTGAACTTGTTTTTATCTTAAAAATTAGATTAGACTGTAAACTGTAACTTCCAAAACACAAAAAGACCACCATAGCAATAAATATTTCCTTACGATCAGCTCAACAACGTCAATACGTGTTGTAGAAGCAAGTGAATAAAAAGAAATGTAAATTATACGCAAAATGTTAACGAATTAATGGACTTTATTAACTTCGGTTGATTAAAGCTGAAAATAACGAATTAACGTTAACGGAGGTGTGAAGTTTGTTAACGGACTAGTGGTTAACAAACCAAACGTTATACATTAACTTGCCCACCTATGGTTGTATGCCAAACTGTCATCGCAAGTTTTGTACCATTCTGCATTCAAGCGTAGTCGCATCACTTGTCACAAGTGAATGGTAGTTGACAATTTTTTTTTGGTGTTTTTAGTCTAGTCAAAGGACTAAAACCTTGTTCTACAGTTGCGTTTTCAGCATTGAAACTAAGTATTGCTCTGGCAATTGTGGAAAGAGTGGGCCAAACCAATTCTTGTTCTGCAGCGATTGTCAAAACTGTTTGCCAATTGTCATCTGCATAACGACGATTCCGTAAAACTTCAAACTTAAAATTGCACCATTTGTCTTCCAGCACTTCGGTTTTGATAGGGTCAGGGCTAATTTTGTAAAACTTAGTTAGGGCAATGACTTCCTTTCCAAATTTTCTTCATGCAAGCTGGATTTTAGTTTTACTGCTTGTTTTTAACAAAACTTAATTGAACTCGAAAAATTTGACATCTTTGCCAAACTTGAGAAAGAATAAAAATAAGAATCTCAGAACTTGAACTCGCATAAAGAATGAAACGAGTTCGTAGCTGTTGTTACTGCATAGCCTAATATTATTTCTTTTCAACTTGAAGACGAACTAGATTTGGCTTTGATGACATCTTCGCTACTTGGTGATTTTAAAAAATGAACTCAAGTTCGACTGCTTACTGCAAAATTTTGTTTTCTTCTTTCTGGGCTATAGTTGCTCTCTTTTACTAGAACCACTCAGCATACTCCTGTCAGTTAAGATGCAATCTTGTTCTGACTTTTAGGACTAAATAGTGTGAACTAATCTGAATAAACTTAGTGCTAAAATTTTTATCAACCGCTCCTCAAGTTTATAGTATTTTTCGTTTTATCACTTATCTTTACGTAGCAATTCACTTTGTAGTTATTGCTCTGCTTTATTCATTAATGAGTGTGATGAAATAATAACTATTTTTCGATGAAAATCGTACGTTTTTTGATTTCTGCTCTTTCAACGCGTAGGCCTACCACATCAATTCTGGCATTCGCGCCATGCGCACATAAGAAAAGTGCTTCAAAGCAATACTTGTTTAGAGAAAAGAATAATCAACAGCTAGTTTAGTTTCTTGACATTCGTGCATGGTGCTACGAACCTGCGAATATTGTGTTGGCCGTGGTGAAAAAGTTTTTGGTAACCATGACCGAACAGACCAAAAACATTTTGGTCATTGTGCAAAAAAATCGGTCAATGACGGAAAAAAAAAACCTAGACCCGCACAACTAACAGCTTTGATTAATATGCACAGAGCTGGACAGCGCTCTTTCGAGCTTTTAGCTCTCATCCACAGCCCTCAGCTTCTCTAACAAAGTTATTCCCCAGCTGTTGTGTTTTTTTATTGCAAAATTATGAGAAACAAACAGAACACAACATGTCACATTTGTTTTCAATGTTAATCAATTTTTATTCTTTAATTGAAGGTATTCCTTAGCTGGACAAGAACTGGACAAACCTTAAGGGCTTGCACAGCGGCAGAGGCTTTCTAGGGAATAAACGATTTTTCACTTGTGGTACTTAAAAAAAACAAGTGAAAAAATCACTGAACCCTTGTAGCAAGGACAGCCATAGGCTATCCCTACTACAAGGGTGACTATCCCTACTATCCCCTTGTGTGACCACAGAAATCATAACCGAAAAGTTAGGACGTCAAACTTTTCAGCTTTGATTAAGTTAGAAATTTAATGCATATCGGTGCTACTAAGCTTTTCTGTAATTTTCTATAGCATCAACAACTGGACAACCTATTGGATCTCCTGAGTAGCTGACTGTTTGTACAGAAGTGATGTCATTCCACTGTTGGCAAGTTTTTCCGCATAGAGCCTTTCAAACCTATTTCGGCAAATTTGGCATAAATTAAACAAAAAGTTTAAAAACTATGGTATAATAATTGTCAGAAAATTTGTGTTTCATTTTTTTGTCGCTTGATATTTTAAGATAATTCACTTTTGTCTAAATGAATTTTTTTCATTTTCCAAATTCTATCAATATATTTGAAACCAAATTTTTTTATCATTTGTATTTCATGTGGTTTGATCGTAGTAAAGCTGGATTACTGTATCGTAAGTGTTATTTTTTCTGAGTATTAGAGGCAGTGCAGCTACCGTATCATACTGGCCATAATTACTGTAGCCAACTAGCTGCTAAAGCTATGCTAAGATTTGTTGATTAGAAGTTTTTTTGAGCTGAGTAGTTCAATATTACATAGCTAAACTTTCGTGCTATGAATAAAGCCATACTATCAACCATGGTCAGTCAGGTACCATGGTGGATTTTATGGCTTAATTGATAGTACTGGTATGAAAGCCATTCACTCATGTTTAGCTATGTACTAGCTGTACCGATAGTAAAGTATTTAAAAACATTTTCAGTTTTTAAGCGCTGAACTTCGTATTTAACATGTTAGATGCTTGGGTTATGAGATGTTGATCAAACTCAGCTTTGAGTTGCACTCAAAAAAAAGGTTAAGAGTCACTGATGTAAGGCTTGTAGACTTAAGTGTATTGAATACTTTTAAAGACAATTTTTTTTTGAGCTTAGTGAATAATTATCCATTGACCTGAAGTGAGGCATTATATGTCTGAGCCCAGAACTCCAATACCATTGTTTTTAACAGTTCAGTTATAATTTATTGCAGATATTACTTGCTTCTGTTATATTGAATGGAATGGGTAATGTGAGCATAATTCCAGCAAATAACACTTTTCTTCCTACCAGTTTTTATGATGTCAGGTATGGTTGGTTGATTTTATGGTATGTGTGATTCCCTAACTGCAGTGCATGAACCCCCGGGAGGTGCATAAGTTCATCCCAGATAGTTCAAGAGATTTTCCAGAAAATCAAAACTAGAAATGTTTTAAAATCAATTTAAACTGATACAATTTGAATAGAGGATTAATTTCAAATAAAAAGACTTCATTTTTAATTGCCTACAAACCGCATTCAAAAAAGTCGTGATTTTTTTGAGAACACTTGCATATTGACTAGGTCCTCGGTGTTTTATTGTATAATTTAGGCTCAGATCCTTTCTTAAAAACCTGGGGGTTTGTAGAGACCTCTGACATCCACAGGGGGTTTGTGGCCGCATAAAGTTAGGGAACCACTGGGCTAAAGTTTACATCGTACCAGATTGTCACAAGTCTGTTTATTTTTCTAAAGTTTTCATATCAATTGAAGAATTGAACATTAGTAGCCTATCTATGTTTTACTGAGCACTAAACTGTGCGCACTTTTGAAGTTGTTGAAACATGCATCGTTGTTTCTGATAACAATGATTTTGTTTAGCAGAGCAATTTTAGTGTGAAGTTTAGTTGAAAGTTTGAAACTAACGAAAAATGTAAGTTGTTTTTGACTAACATTAACAGTTTTGTGGTTTTTCATTTTAAAATTTATACAAGGACTGAAGGCAAAATCAATGTTGTGTAAGGCCAATCGTATTAGATTGGCATTGACTCCATCTTTCTTGAATGAGCTACTTCAGAGGTATTCTGCTTTAAACATGACGTTGTAGCCTACCTGATTTTAAGTTTTATTGGCAACCCTGATGTTAATAGCATTAGTGATGCCATCCCAGTTCTATGGAATACGGTTGGCCTGACTTATGTACCCCCATTGATTTTGGCTTCAGTCCCTGTTTAAATGTCTCAAAAACTTATCAAAAATAATATAGTAATGTCAAGCAAAAAGCTCTTTGCAGTTTACGTGCCAAAATGCCCAAAACTCAGCTCTTCAAATAAACTTTACAAATGAAAAAAGTCAGTAAAGTAATTTTTAAATCAATTCCATATAAGCAAAGTTTTCAGTAGATAGTTTTTTATTTTGCAGGTGAAACATTTTTGTATTAATTATTTGCAGTTTTGATTTTTAGAAATTAGTTAAATAGTTTCATGTCATCAGAATTATGAACATTAAGAAAATGTCAGCTTTTTGTTGTGACTCTTTGCATCAATTTTAATTTTGTAAACCAGTTAACCCATATATTATTCTTCAAGGTTTTGTCAAACTTCCTTCTTTTTTTTCCATTCTAAAATGTAAAAACCAAACTTCATTTAATCATAAAACATTTTGCATCAGCATGATTTTTGCTGCTTGTTGGTGACCAACTGCAAAATTCGAGGCTTTGTATTGAAAAAATCAAGTCTTTTGTTTTTTTACCTGAGGGTTTTTGGTTTGGTGCAACAGTAAGTCTAACGTACTAACTTTCTACCACAAGCTAACAACGATCATCAGTCTACCTTCTGACATTCTGGCTCACAGCCTGCCCTTGTTCCTTGGTGCTTTTGACACAGTACTCTTCTCATCGAGGTTTTTTAAGGTGAATTTACACAGTATCCATTTTTCTTCCGTTTTTGCTTCTTATTTAAAAAGTATGTGTTTTTTCATTCGCATTTAATAAGTCCATATCTGCACTAAGTAGACTGTTGTATATCGGTGAAAATTTTGTTCAAAAATTTTGTGTATGAACGATAAGATGTTTTAAAATAGATCTGTACCCTAGGGTAATGACTTCAGAAAAAGAAATTAGCCTGCTATGGCATTGGATGAGTTTTTTGTTATGTATGAAAGATTTCAAAACAATTTTTGAAAATTTTACGAAAAGTTCCCCCACCAACCCATTTTTCTGACCCCACTTGCCCAAAATTAAGGGTTTTCTGGTTTTTGTGCACAACAGCGACAATTTGCAAGCTTAACTCTTTCCACCCGATGCGTGCTTTTATCGTTTATGGTTAAAACTGAAGAATTTTTGCTTAATGTGTCTTTCGTTGATCACCAACTACGTCGGCTCTGCTTGAACGATTTTCACAACTTTTGCTTTGAATAAAAGCGCTTGAAAAATGCTATCCCGCAGTGCCAATTTTATCTAACTAAGACGTTTTGTAAAGTGCGATTAAGCTTTCCGAAATTACTTGAACATGGCTGTTTGCCAAGCAAAGAGCGTAACAAGGTTGACGACAATAGCTGGGTTAATCAAGTATTTGGTGATGTTGTTAAGAGCTGAAACACGTGCTGGAATGATTAAACTACTTTTCAGCTTTCTACTGCCCTCCAGAGACAACTTCTATGTTTAATAAACTTCTTAGCTTGAATAAATTAGCTTCAAAACATTTCAACTGTGGGAAACAAAACGCCGAAGTTACGGGAAGTACACTTCTCTCTCGGGTTTTTTGGTAAGAAGTCGCCGGAAGTACACTTCCTCATTGGGTGGAAAGAGTTAAAAACCCTTTAGGTGAATGGGTCTTATAACTACACACAGTTTGAAAAAAATTTGAACGGAATCGAGCAATGGGGTCAAAAGTTATGAGCAATATAGTGCTAAACTTGTGAAATGCTCTCTCTAGCGGCAGAAATGCAAAAGGCACTATAATTGGCTTATTATCATAGCGTGAAATTGATGTTAAATTTTATTTTTTTTTGGTAGGATTTGTTTAAAGCAAGTATTTCGTAAACTGTTGCGACTATAGAGGAAAACATTACTGTTCTAATAATGAGATTTTGAAAAATACACTCAAAATAGTTTCAAAATTTAAATTAAATGTAATTATATATGCTAAACAGTAGCAATTGGTGTTGATGGTGGACTGCTTTAAAAAGATGATCGCTTGGGTTCAGACACGTAGCTAGCATCCAACCTCAGGGTACGTTATTAAAGGAGGGTTGCAACATATAGCAGGTATTCATAGCTTTATCTTACATTTCGAGATATGATAAAGAAAAAAAAATTCTGCAAATTTTTGTTTAACTTTTTTTATTTTTTGCTTGCTCCACAAAAGCTCTCTTAGATATGGGCCCCCAAGTGCAACAAATTTCTGTAAAAAAAGCAAACGACAAAAATAGGAAAAGTCTTCACGTAAAAAAAATGACACAAATAAAAGCATTGAATTTTTGGTGAAGACCTTCTTTGATTTGTTTTTTACTATTATCTGGCAGAAAAAAAAACATGAAATTTACTGTAAAAACCTTTTGATTTTTCCATCAAAATTTTTAGAAAATTGTAGCAAATGTATGGTGAAGCTTGCCCCCTTTCACTTAAACCACTAGTTGCGTCATTGCCAAGGAGGCTAAAGCATTTCCAGGAAGGGTCTTGGCCCAGCCAGCTTCCGTTTGGCAATGGCCTTGTGTAGGATATATCTGAAGCTGCATTCACACGGGCAACTTTTAGCTGCGAGAATTGGCATTTTTCCTTTTTTTTCTCAAATCGATGAAGAAACTAGGGCATTTGCGGAAGAATTAAAAGGCAAAATGCTGATTCTCACATCTAAAAGCAGTAGTGGTAGACTGGGGGGGCTGGCCCTTCATTGGCATGCGATGTATGCAAAATACCCTGCTTTTATTACTTTTCAGAACAATTTTTGCTCTGAAAGTGAAAATAGCCCACCCATTGGCATTGGCAATAAAAATGTGACTGCATTTGCTTTGGATTAGAAGAGAATTCGGTTGCAAAACTCAACCCCAATGTGGGCGAAGACTTTTTTCAATTTTTTTTGTTTTATGTTTTTGGTCTTTATCTAATTTCAGGCAAAAAACCGTTCTAAGTGTAAACTGTCCCAGTTTTGGTGTCACACCTCCGAAACAGCCTGCCCTTTTCAAATTCCTAACTACGTGCCTTGCTAAAAGTCGTTTGTGTAAATCAACTTGAGAGTGATACCTTCGTCATCTGAAGCTAAATGTACCTTTGTCATCCAAAGCTAAAAGAATTATCATGATTTTTAACATCGTTCAAAAGAAAGCTCATTGTACAATTCAATTTTGTTGAAGTGTTGTAGGTGTGGTTCTATGCAACGATATTCTTGTAACAAATCTCTTCGTTGCTAAGCAGTGGTTTAAAACTTAATGGCAACAATTGTAACTTTTTAATGCTTTTTTGTACTAAAGTTTAACTAAATGCTAAAGCAAGTGTTTTTAAGGTCTGCTAGTGATGAAGTTTAAACTTCTCTATTTTGCTTTTGATTGCGTGCTGCAGCGTATTTTGACTGAATTTTCAAGAAAGGGGGGAGAACAAATTTAGAGTGATGTTGCTCAACCTCGCTTGGATATGGTTCTACTTGGGTTGCTAAGTTACTCGAATCTACAAGCTAATAAACTATGTTACTAGCCAGACGCGCGCATTAACTAGTTGCTGTAGTAACTAGTTACTGTAATTAGTTGCTTTTTTAGTGACTGTAACTGTAACTTAGTTACTTTTTCAAAAAAGTAACAAAAGTGGGAACTAGTTACTATTTGGAGACATTAAAAAGTTACTAGTTACAGTTACTTTTAGTTTTAGTCCTGTTTAAAAAGATTCTTTAATCTTTAGATTTTGGTTAAATGAAACATTTCCATGTAATCCCTGTTGGCGTTACAGATTACGGATTTTTTGTTCTGCACTGATGTGGCAGCCCTAACCATGCTGTGAGAAGATATTAGAACGTTTTTAAATTAAAGACCTTTTAAAAATCTAATAAGTTACGTTCTAATATCTTCTCTGCAGGGATTGCTTTGATTGCATAATTTTTACCAATAGCGTGTAGTGTTCATTCAGCAGATAACATTGTTGTTAATATGCCCGCTTTACCACTTTTGTTGCTTATCGTTTTGAAAAGACATTTTGAAGCACAAAGACAGCATGGGCAAACACATTTTGAAACCCAAACGTTCTGGTCTCAGCGATGAACATTTTGACATGCTTGCTTTCTTGAAAGGCAATTAAATAAAGTGCATCAATGTGTTATGTTGGGTATTTTTGTTATAACAACAGCAAAAATAGCCATTAGCAGCATGTGCAGAGGCACCACATGAAAATTAGAAAAGGAGTAGAGAAAGAAATCTGTTAATAGCGGTTCCCAAGTACAAAATCAACATTTTCGATACTTAATTCAAACTGGTAACTAGGATGTGACATCGCAAGCGATATCTGGGGACTTTGCGGAAGTATCTGACTTTACTGAACTAAAGAACTTGGTTGTTGATAGTCAGATCTGAACTACTCTGCTTTCAAATTTCATGGTGTTTCATTAACGTGATCAGGTTTGTAGTTAAAGGCTTTAAAATTTTGCGTTAAATTTCCATAATTACTTTTTATAATTATGAACACGATTAATTAGTAAAGTACAAAAACTATAGGATACCAGTAAATTAACACAAAAATATTGTTGACCACTAACCAGCTATTCTTGCCGTCAACTAATACGTCTTATCTGCTCGAATTTCGACTGGTTATGTGTTTTTGTTCAGATAAAAGCTACAAATTACTGTCTATTTGCAATCGTGTTGACAGATGAGGGCATCAAAATGACGACATAGAGAAAAAGCTTCTGGCATAAAGCTATTGATTTAGTAAATTCTCAGACAAAAATGACAATTGGAAAACTATAATGCTTGCGTAAGTTATACACTGAAAAACTGGAATGCAATTGCCGTATATTCCGGTGTATAAGACGATCGTCGGATAAGACGAAGTACAAAATTTGAATAAAATTTTGTTCATTCATCAAAGAACGGTTGTATAATATGACTGCTAAATTCTTGCATGTTTGTCTTACAAAAGTTACATTTGTCACACACCAACGCACACTTTTTTCCTAATATCAATGCTATTCTCTTGCTTTTTTCTTGATTTACACATCAATGTATGTTTTGCCATATTATCGCCAAATTAGCCTAGGCAAAAAATTTGATCGGCGCAGCACCAGATTAGTCCGGTGCCTGGCATTACAGAATTTTGTGCGATTTGAAGCAGAAAACGCAAATTTTTCAGTTTTAATCGCACATGCAAATAGGGTACCGATAGCACAAAGTGCAAAATACGGTAGTGCAAAGTGTAAATGGGTAATACAAAGTGCAAAATAGTGCAAAGTGTTAGAAAATTAGGTTTAAAAATTGGGTCCAGATAATCAGCTTATTAGCTGGAAAATATGCTACTGATGATGTTAAATAAAAATACTTTTCTTGCACGTTTTTTATTTTTACTACCAACTCATTTGTTTATTATTATTTTTTATTTTTTAATCATTGTTTTTTATTTTTTATTACCAACTTATTTGTGATTTAGAAAATCTTCATGTAAAAATTAAGATATGACTTTTATATCAGTTGCATAAGACGACCCCAATTTTTAAGGGTGGTTTTTTGCACTTGAAGGGTTGTCTAATATGCCGGAATATACGTAGCTTACAGGGCCCATTTGGCATGGTTTTTTCAACGTGGTCCACCAAATTTTGTTACCTTTAATCTTGGATTCATATTAACCTATTCAATAGATTTAATTTGTTTAGCTTTTGTAGTTAATGAGGGCAGGTGTCAACGTAATTCGAGGACCTCTATACTATGGCATTTCAAAAACTTTTCATGTTATCTTATTACTTATGTTGAAAATTTCATTTTTCTTTAAGCTTGAGTGGTTAAAAATTTTGAAAGACATATTTGAGGAGGATTACCCAATTTGTGGCAATTGAAATTACTCATAACTTTATCTTTCCTATCTATTTTGAATCTTTCTTAAGCCTAGCTTAAATGGTTGAAAAGTTTCAGTTTTTGAGACCTTGTTTGAGGGACCCTCATTTTGGTACCCCCAAATTTTGTCATATTATAACTTTCTGTTATATTTACCTATCCTGAAAACTACATGCGTTTAGCTTAAGTGGATAAAAACTATTAATTTTGGCAGTGCTGTTAGAGGAGGACCTCTCCAATGTAATATACCTCAAAATTTGTCAAATTTTATCTTTTCTATGCATTTGTCTATTCTGAAAATTTCATGTGTCTAGCTTAAGCAATTAAAAAGTTTAAATTGTGGCGTCCTGATTTGAGGAGGACGCCCCATTATGGTACCTCCTAATTTTGGCATATGAAATATCTTTTTCATATATTTACCTATTCTGAAAATTTTATCAGTGTAATTTGAGTGGTTTAAAAGTTTGAATTTTAGCGGCCTCGTTTGAAGAGGATCCTATTATTTTTTATTCCCAAATTTTGTCAAATTTTATCTTTTGTTTATGCTTGCCTACCCTGAAAATTTTATGTGTCTAGCTTTAAAGGTTAAAAAATTTAAATTTTGACGGCCTTGTTTGAAACGGAACCCCTCATTCTGGTACCCCCAAATTTTGTCAAATTTTATCTTTCTCTTATATTTACCTACCTTAAAAATGTTTATTGGTCTAGCTTTAAAGATAAAAGTTTGAACTTCAGAGAGCCCGTTTGAGGGGGACCCCCCCATCATGGCATCCCCAATTTTGGGCGGGTAACAGTGCTTTTGGATAGCTATAATAACTCATAGTATAATCCATGTGCGTTTTGTGGTTTAAAAGGAGGTAGTGATAGAAGAAATAAAGGAAAAAAAGAAAAAAAACCAGGAAAATTTTATCCTAGGCGAAATAAATGAATATTACCATGATAAAGGTCGTAAGTAGTATCTTAAAAAACACAAACTTTTTTTGCTGGTGTTGGTAGTTATCGAGATATGCTGGTTTAAAATTGTCCACTTTTTGCTGATTTTCGGCCTCTGAAATTGCGATCGCGTGACTGAGCGCCCCCAAACTTGATGCGCATATGTTCTCTATCTGCACCCAAGTTGTATTCAAATTTCAGCGGTTCACTTTCAGCAAATTTATAGCTATAAGCAACTGAATAAATTTTCGAGACAAAAATGGCAGTTTTTTCTCAAATTTAGAGTTCCTAAATCACGATTACGTGATCTAAGTTCCTCAAAATTGGCATACATGATGCTTTTAATTATTGTCTTATTATATCCAAAATTCAACTTTCTATTTAATTTGTTTTTGGTTATAAGCAAATCAATAAATTTCGCTGCTCATGTAGCACAGTATCAAAATGGTCGAGTAAAAACAAAAACAAAAATGCACGCGTGCAAAGTTTTTATTAAATTTATTAAAAGTACCTGTAACTTTAACTCAAATTAGTTACTTTTTCAAAATGGTAACTGTAACTTAGTTACTTTTTTTGCCAAGTAACTGTAACTCAGTTACTTTTAAAAGTCACTTGCTCACCACTGTTACTAGCGTACTTTAAATATAAAAAATCGTTGTACTTTCCAAAAAACGAAACTTTTTGCTTTTGCTTTTGATTAGATTACCTACGAACGTTGAAGTTTTGGTATAGCTCATGATAATGTTTTTCAAGCAAAAACGTTTGTCATTTGAGCAAAAACGTTTGTGAAGTACAGACGCTTTTCAAAATGTGTTGTTTTTGATTTAACAAAGCAAACAGCTACAAGTTGACAGCTCTTGCACTAAATTTAGTCAAATACCTTTAGTGCAAATTTACAGAAATTAAGTAAGAAGTTGCAAACAAACTGATGAACTCAAAAGAGAAAATGAACAAGTTTAAAGGAGAGGAAAACATCAAGAGCTTAGCAGTGAACTCTGCAGCAAGAGGGTCAATTACCTTATTTATGGGATTGACGAAATTGCTTGGGAAACAAGAGAACAAACAGAAAAACTGTTCAGAAAATTTTTAAATGAAGTTTTAAAAATTCCCGACCCTAATGCCATTGCTCATGCCGATATTCACCGACTACCACAGCGCTTCATTTGCAACAAAGAACAAAAAATAAAAATCTTTTTGTTGATGACGAGCGAGTGGAACTACCTGACAAAAAGTCAACCAGAAGAAGGGATCAGATTAGCAATGAACAGTCTAATAGTGATTCTTCTGACGAAGAAAAAAAAAGCTGTTTTAACCAGTGCTATAGTGTATTAAAAATATGTAAGGTTAATTACTGCAAGTTTCACCAATATCAACTTTACAGATAAAGCGGGTGCATTTTCTGTGACTTATTGATATGATGGAACTCTGATCTCAATTTCAATATTCTTATAGGGTCGTATGCACAGGAGTGGATTGGTTTCCTTCCGCAGAGTAATAATAAACCTGGGGAAAAGTTTGAATTAGTGGCAGGGCAAATTGCTGAAAGGTTAACATACTTCAAGATTACCTTTCTAATGAAATTTTTTTTATTTTTTTGTGTAAGTAATAGTGTCAACATATTAGAAGATAAAGCGCTAATGCTTCGTGAATTGTAGTTGATCTGCAGCTGGTGCTGACGACTGTTAGGCATTACAATCATAATATCACTGTAGTGTGTATGAAATGATTCAAATTGAGGGTACAATTTAATAATTTTGAACTGAGTAGTTTACTAAAAAACTGAAATTTAAGTGTATCAAATTCAAGTCATTAAAATTTGGATAAAATTGCGTATTGCATTGCAAATGCTGTTATTTAATGTATTTGACAAATGCACCATATATTTATACTATGCATAAAGTGTTTGTTATGATTTTATAGCTGTTTGTTATGATGGGTTTTGTTTTTGACGAACATTGTGAGTTCCATACAATCTGTATTTTACTCTTATCTTGTTTGTTTTTTGTGTTTTTTTTTGATTTTGCTCGGTCATGATGCTACATTTTTCGTGTGATGGGGAATTGTCAGAGGCCCTGTGCACGAGTCGAGCAGCAGATCCCAACAATGAACCTAGTGAAACGTGCAACCAAGTTTTTAATTCGATAACTAATAATATTGCTGATTGTGATTTTGTTGACTTTTATGACAACAGTTAAAATTTTTGGAATGGTGACGACTCCCTGATACTAGTGCACCTTAATATTAGATCACTTCATAAAAATTTTGACGATTTGCATGAATTTGCCAGCTTGCTTCCCTACGAACCAGACGTAATATGTCTATCCGAATCTTGAATAAATCAACCTTTGAAAAACATCCAACTACAAGAGTATAATTTTCTCAATGCTAAACCTGGTAAAAAAGCAAGCAGTGTAGCAGTTTACTTCAGTATAAAATTTAATTTTACTCAGCTTAAAAGTTTTCATCTGTATGGGTCGGAATCCATATGGTTAAAAATCTGGAACAACAATTCGACAAAAACAATTCTAATTGGCTCTATCTACCGGCATCCAACCAAAGACTCAAATAAGTTTTTAGATGATTTTTCAGATTGTATGGAAAACCTCGTTGATGAAAAGAAAATATTTTACATTATTGGTGATATTAACATTGACATCAATAGAACTAATCAAAATAATCCTCAAGCTGACAGATATATGCAAGTGATAGCAAGTAATGGAGCGTTTTCCCTTAACTAAACCCACCAGAATCACAAATAAAAGGCAACAGTAATTGACCATATTATCACTAATGATACAGCGCACTCATATTTACCCCGTATTATACCTACTTCTCTAACGGATCATTATGCAATCATGTGTAAAATCAGCAAAATTGAAAAGCTTAGCAAAAAATTACCTATTTCTTTCTACAGAAATAAAAGAAACTTTTGTTCAGAAGCTTTTTCTGACAATCTAGATAGGGAATCAGGCAACCTTATTTCAAATAATTTTCCTTTGAATTATGACAATTTTAATAAAACAATTGAGCAGTTTGTAAATTTAATTGCTAAAATCATCGATAAGCATGCTCCGCTCCAATGTCTGAATCAGAAGCAAAAAAAACTAGCAAGTAAACCTTGGATTACTAAAGGAATATTGATCTCCATATGGAAAAAATGCCATGTTTAGAACTCATTTCATTAAAGGTAATCTCACTGAAAAAACCCTGTTTCGGCTTTATTCCAATACACTTACAAGAATCATAGCCTTATCTAAAAAGATTTATTTTTGCTCTGAATTTGCGCGTAACAAAAAGAATCCGCGCAAAACATGGGAAATAATACAATTAGCGTTGTTGTGTAAACCAAAATGTGAACCCCCTGTTGCGTTTAAAGAAACACAGGACCCAAACATTATTGCGAATCAATTTAATGATTATTTCTGTAGCATAGGATATAATTTGGCCAATAGCATAATTTGTACTACGCGTAAACAAGCTAAATATTTTCTTGAAAAAAAGATATCTGATTCCATTTATCTTGAACCTCGAACTACTAATAAAATCTTAAATCAAGTTACTTCCCTGAAAAATAAAGCAGTGGGGCACGACAACTTCCAGCCATTTTTTATTAAAATAACCAGATTTGTTATCGTTCCATATCTCAACTTATTTCTTGACTTTGTGTTTACTGAAAGTATTTTTCCTAGCACTTGCAAAGTTGCCAGGGTCGTCCTCGTCTACAAAATGGGAGCAAAAGATGACATGAATAATTATCGGCCCATTTCGATACTCACCTGCTTTTCTAAAAGTATTGAGAAAATTCTGTATGCACGACTCTACAAATTCCTTAAAAAACACAATGTAGTCTGCAAAAATCAATATGGATTTCAAAGTAATGTTTCTACTGTGCATGCAATGCTGGATGTTGTGACCTCCTGTTACGATAATAACTAATCCTGTTGTACTGCTTTGTCTTTTGTTGATTTAAGAAAAGCTTTCGATACAGTGTCACATGAAACACTTTTGATAAAACTGAGCAACTATGGTATTAGGTGTGTGGCTTATGATTTGATTCACTCTTATCTTCATAATAGACAACATTTTGTATCTAACAATCAATCAAAATCTGACCTAAAATTAACTCATTGTGGAGTCCCCAAGGGTTCGTCGCTTGGCCCCTTGTTTTTTCTCGTTTACATCAATGACCTAAATTTTGCTTTAAAAAGCCAACCTAGACTTTTTGCTGACGACACCTGTTTACTTGTGAAAGGCTTAAATCCTGAACAATTGCAAATCAAAATTAATTCGGAATTACAAAACCTTCATCAATTGTGTTACGTAAATAAACTTTCGATCAACTCTTCCAAAACCAACATCATAATTATTACCCCTAAACAAACAAATGCAACAATTCCTCATCTTCCCTTGACAAGTAATGGATCCGCGATAAATATTGGTGATAGCGCTAAATATTTAGGAGCTGTGATCGATAACGAACTCAATTATAAACATCACATTAAAATAATGGAAGGAAAAGTGGTTTGCTCCGTTGGAATATTATCCAAATTAAAGCACTTCTTTCCTCAAAACATTATGTTGCAACTTTATGATGTATTACAGCATCCGTTCTTTCCTGAGGCATTCTGCTTGCATGGCCAAACCATCTAAGCTGAGATCTTTCAATTCGGAGAAGTAACGGCTCGATGTTAAGCGATTTTCGAATTTCAGAGCTACGCACCTTGTTAAACAGTGTCACTCCTTCGATTCTTCGTAAAAACCTCATTTCGGACGCTTGCACTTGTGATCGCATTTTTTCGATCATTACCCAAGATTCATGACCATAAGTGAGAATGGGGACAAAAACTGCTTTGAAAACTGAGAGCTTTGCCTTTTCAACAATTCTCGTTTCATCACAATTGAGTAGTGCAAAGCTCGCATTACTGCACTAGCCTTGCCTATTTGGGTATCCAGTTTTTCGTCTTGCCTTCCGTCACTCGTAAATGCAACCCCAAGATACTTGAACTTCTCTACCTGCCTCAGTGTCGCTCCATTCACTTGTAATACGCACTGATCAGGATTTCTTGAAAGATGAAGTACCTCAGTTTTGGCCGTGCTTATTTTCATTCCAGCGGTGTTGCATGCATCTGCAAAGCTATTTAATGTGCGCTGGAGGCCAAATTCTGTGGAAGAAAGCAGAACCAAATCATCAGCAAATAGCAGACGACTAATTTTGCAATTTCCAATTGTGGCACACTCATCAGCTTGGCTGCATTTGTCGATCCAATTCATGTAAACAATGAAAAGGAGAGGTGACAAAACGCACCCTTGCTGTAGTCCAACGCCCACATGCAATGGCTTTGATTGCTTGCCATTTACCCAAACACAAACCTCCGGTCTGCTGTAGAATGACTTAATAACGCGTAACAATTGACCATCAACTCCATACTCCTGCAAAACCTTTCAAACTTTATCCCGAGGAACTCGGTCATATGGTTTTTCAAGATCGACAAAGCATGCACAGAGATCTTTGCCATACTCCCAAGATTTCTCGAAGATTTGCTTCAGAGTGAAGATTTGGTCCATGGTGCTGTGACCAGGACAAAAACCGCACTGACCATCTTCCAGTTTTGATTCCACTATTTCTCGGCATTTCCGTTTAAGGCATTTGGGATAAACTTTTCCTGGCAAACTAAGGAGTGATATCCCTCTGTAGTTTGTACATTGCTTGCGATCTCCTTTATTGAATATTGGAATAATCACACCTGTTTGCCAATCTCTGGGAGTTTTGCCAAGCTTCCACGCAACTTGACACACTCGCGTTAACCAGAGAATTTCTTCTCCAGTCAGCGCTTTCAACATCTCGGGTCTGATTTCATCTTCACCATCAGCTTTTCCAGATTTTATCCCTTTAATTGCAGTTGCCACTTCTGCTGCAGTGAAAACTTCGTCCTCCCCTAGATGTGTCACTTCGTGTGTGTCACGAGTCGATGCCTTTACAGGATTCAAAATATCTTTAAAGTATTCTCTCCATCGTGAAAGGATTTCATTCTCATCTGTTACAATGTTGCTGTCAGAATCCTTGATGGAGTATGTGACACTCGATCTTTTGCCACGTAAACGGCGGATGGTCTGCCAAAATACTTTGTTTGCCGATAAATAGTTGGAATTCAACCGACGACCAAACTCTTCCCATGACTTCTCCTTGGATTCTCCCCAAACAAGCTTTACTTGCCAAAGCAAATGGGAGAAGACCAGTCGGACGACCTAGAACTAGATGGATCGATTACATGGAGGATCTTGGATGGAATCGCTTGGGACTTTGCCCAAGTGAAATGATGGAGGTGATGGAAGACCGTGAGGTGTGGTGGCTTAATCTTGAGCTACTGTTCTCGCAACCCTCACGGAAAAGCGGGCAATGAAGAAAGAAGAAGAAGCGTCTGTTCTTATCCTACGGTATTATTATCTGGGGAGCCACTTATCCCACCTACATCAAAAGATTGAAATCCTTACAGAATCGAGCAATACGAGCAGTTGCCAGATGTCACTACCAAGATGAAGTAAAATTATTTTACAATTAATTTAGGATTTTGCAAATTGACGATCTATTAAGGTATGAAATTGCTAAATTTGTTCATTGTAATATAACCAACAAAACTCCCAATTCGTTTTGCAATTATTTTTGAAAACTGCTGAATATTCGAGCCGAGTTACGAGACAATCAAGTGATAATTCAAACCTTAGTATTCCATGCTGCCAAACAAATAAATTGCAAAGGTACATTAAATATCAGGGAGTCAAAATCTGGAATTCCATACCTCAAAAAATTAGTGTGTTATCTTATAATAGATTTAAAGTTCGGTATAAAAATTTTTTGCTAAATCAGTAGCAATTAGTTCTGCTTGCACGTCTCGCGATAACTATTTGGATCTTCCGATTTTTCTATGGTAGGTTTATGTGGTTTGGTCGATGACATGCTAGTAGAACAATAAAATCTAATAAAGGTTCCTTTCACCAAAAAATATTCAAATCTCAATATTACTGGCTAAATCAGTAAATTTTCTTGACATTTAGGGTGGTTACTTGACTTGATGACCGCAAGGTCCCTTTGCAACTACCCTGTCGCAATTCTAATCAATTTTAATGACTGCCATTGTATTGTTACTGAGCGACTAAATAAAATTTGTCTTGTCTTGTTTTGTGAGGAAGCAAAACAATGTAGTACGGTAGTTCACTGCAATACGTTGTAATGTTCTTGATAGTTCGAATGTGCTTAAAGTACCGTTGTGTACAAATTTGAAAAATGATGGTTTTAGTTTTTTACTGTGAACTCTTGTGAAGACAATAGCAATGACATAATCGAAGATAGGACAACTCTAAGAGTTTTTCTACTCAAAATTGGAATTTGAAACTATCATAAGCTTAAGCAAGTTAAAAGTATGACAACCTAGACACAAAAACTAATGTATATAGCTATTAAATGACAAAATTTTACGGAAATGCTTGCTTTGGTTGTTTCCTAACCTTTAAAATAAAATTTGACATCAATTTCATGCTATGATAATAAGCCGATTATAGTACTCTTTGTATTTCTGCCGCTAGAGGCAGCATTTCACAAGTTTAGCACTTTATTGCTCATAACTTTTGACCCTATTGCTCGATTCCGTTCAAATTTTTTTCAAACTGTGTGTAGTTAAAGACCCATTCACCTAAAGGGTTTTTCAAAAAGCTTCCAAATTGTGCACCAAAAACCAGAAAACTCATAATTTTGGGCAAGTGGGGTCAGAAAAATGGGTTGGTGGGGGACTTTTTTGTAAAATTTTCAAAAATTGTTTTGAAATTCTTCATACATAATGAAAAACTCATCTCATGCCATAGCAGGCAATTTAAAATTTTGCAAAAAAATTTTTAGTCATTGCCCTACTGTGCACAAAAAATTTTTTTCGGAAAACTTTTGTCTAGCATGTGACTGTCTGTTAGTGTGAATATGGACTAATAAAAATGCGGATAAAAAAGCGCATGCTTTTTCAAGAAGAAGCAAAAACGTAAAAAACGGATGGAAACAGACAAAAAACAGATACTGTGTAAATTCATCTTTAGGGTTACTAACAGATGCGCGTCGCGCATGTGCAATGATGATTTTGTGATGTACACAAATAAGAATTTTGCGATGTACTGGCTAAGTTGTAATTAGAGCCATTTTTATTTTGACCTCAAAAAATTAATTTTGACTTTATGTTTACTAAATTTTGACTTTAATGGTTTTAGCTTTCTGAGCTTGGAAGTTGCTATTAATTAATCGCAGTTAAATAAAAATCTCAAACACCCAGTCATGTGATTGAAGCAACTAAGCGATGCAGGACTAAATTTTAAGAAACTGCATATATTTTGATGACAATTACACTTTGTGTTTATAACCATCAATAAAATTTGGATTAAAACTGGCTGTTCTCGAATGTTTGAAATCATTTGTTCTTAAATTTTGTTGGGAAATAAATTGGCAAAGTTTCACTCTTGCTCAGTAAAAAGTTGTGTTGTGTACAAGTTTTGTTGATTGTTAAAGCTGTAAAAACAAATAATACAGTTACATTAATCGGTCCTAAGATTTCAAAAATCTGGTTATTTCATTGTAGAATATTGTGCGATACTATATAAAAAAAATTTACTTCTTGTTTTTTAAATTTGGACAAAGTGATTTTATTTATTTTATTCATGTCGAGGTTGGCATTCTAAGCAAATGGTTCTTAGTTATTAAAAAAAAAATTTTGGTGTTGTTATAAAATTGTTTTATAAAAAATTAGTCCAGCTGATTGTATTGTAACATTGCAAGTGTTTATAGAGGTTTGAGTAACAATACTTCATTCAAACATATCTAAAGCAGCACATCGACTTTTGGTTGCTGCTATTATGCAGAAAAACAAAGAAATCTGCACTATGTTTCCAGAGTCATAATTTCAAGCGATGTTTGCCAAACCTTTGAAATCGAATCCCAAGGGCTTGATTGGACCATAATTAAGAACCACTGTCATATATTATAAGTGACACAAAGACCTTAGTCTTGTCACACAGTGCTAGACACCAGGTTTGCAATGATATAAACATGCAATTTAATTATGACTTTGCTCGAATGAACAAAGCATTTTTCATAGCAAACAGCCAAAATTGCAATAAATAATACAAATCCGGATTTTGGGTACATTGTTGCCCTTCAGGTGCATGTAATAAACAAATTTGAAGAAAATAGGCTGCTATTTTAACATTGCCCTATACTGCCGTAAATTTTTGAAAAGCAACAACTGCAAAATCACGTTTTCGAGAAAAGCAGGTTTAAAGGTTTGAGGCTCTCCTGTTTTCACCAAGCTTGTCTTAGAGCATTAAAATTTTTTCTGATAAATGTTAGAGCTACTCTCACCACCCATGCTTAATTTCAGTTTTCAGGGTTATATGAAGTTGGTCATTTTTAGACTTTTTTTAGAAGTAAATACATTTTTTTTGTGCAGGTACTGCTTTTTATTGTTTATTCGGCAAGAAGAATTTAAGAAAAAAAAAAATTAAAACCAGTAACTGCAGTTCACGGATAAAATTCTAGTATTAGTTGATGCAACGTAAATTTTAGTAAAGCATTAAGTGCATGAAACTAGCCGAATACGTTGATTTTTGATTTAACTTTCTTTAAATCAAGTAATTGAATTACAGGAATGGCAAAGAAAAAGTGAGAAAATTTTATAAAATAGTAGTGGTTTACCTATTTACATACTTGGCTCGACCTGCTTTTTAGATAAACACATCATTGACAATACCTGGCTAAATATTATTTTGTTAAAACTTTTTGGGTAGCAGCAAAAAACGTGTAATGTTATCCTTGGCAATTTTTTCGGATTCGTTTTTTCTCACCATAATTCGTAATTTAGGGCTACTGTTCTTTTCAAATAGAACATTATCAATACTTTGCGTAGCTTCTAATGGATTTTTTTTCGATTTTGAGCCATTGAAAACTTGAATTGGTATTGCTTGTACTCAGAGTCAGAGGTAGGTGACAGTACTTTTGTGGACAAATATACACATTAGTGGTAACCAGTAGCGTAACAGGAATAGTTGGGGAAAGGGGTTGCAGCTCCCTATTGGAATGTCAACCAAAATGCCGAATAAGGAAAATACCAAGTTTTTAGGAGGGGTGCTAATTTGTCAAAAATAAAACCAACAAATAAATGAAAACTGGTAAGAAATAAGCAATCAAATTTAATCACAAGTGTAACAATGCTAAACATAAGTGTCATCAACAAATATACTATAAACTAAGGAATAGAGGGGGGGCTATTCAGTGTTAGTTAATTGTCAATCATTTCTCTCAAATCTCTCTTCATTAGCTCCCCCCCAATTATTTTTCTCTATAAACTGTATATGAAATAGATTACTCCATGTGAGTTTTATTGAACTATTCGATTTTATAATTTACGAGCATCTAAACAATAGAACTAACTCTTTACCATTAGCCACTTCCCAAATAGCCCATTTATGCCACCTGTTTAATCATGTTTGCACTGCCAGTTTCTAAGCCACGTTTTAAAAGCATTATTTTTCAATCAAAATAGCCTTAAAATGAAGTTATTTTTGCAAAAAAATGCAAAATTTTCGAGCAGGCTGGGGGCTTTGCCCCCAAGCCCCCAGCCTTCGGCAGCGGGGTGCTCCGCCCCCAAACCCCCAAAACAGCCCCATTGTGAATTTCTGGCTAAATGCCTGAGATAGGATTTCAAAATTAGTTAAATACCCATCACTTCTCTCAAATCTCGTTCCATTATCCCCTCTCCAAATTAACTTCATAAAATGTAGACAAAGCAGATTACTCCTTGTGAGTTTTTAAATTTAGTGATTTTGTGATTTACCAGCTTGTAAATGAGACCACTGAAATTTTACCATTAAGTACCTCCCACATAGCCCACTTATGCAACTAATCTAATCTTGCTTTTGCAGTCGTAATTTTCAAACTTTTTATCATAATGCCACGTTTCAAAAGCGTTTATTTTTATCATAATATGCCCTAAATTTTGTTTTTGAAGAAAAAAACTTAATTTTGAATTAATTTAATTTTGAAGAAAAAAATTTGATTTAATTTTGAAGAAAAAAACTTAAAATTATCTTATTTTTAAAGAAAAAAAATTGCGAGCCCTCCCACTGCTAATTTCTGGCTTCGCGCTGGTACCATTGCTACTTTTTAATAACTTGAAAAATTGAAGCAGCTCTTTGCTGCTACTATTTGGAAGTGTTGAGTGCTTTTATTAAGATTTCGCTCCTTAACATGTTGAGGCTAAGAGTCTAATTAAGTAATTATATTACTGAAACAGAAACAAAGATATAGCCAATGTTTTGATTGGGGGAAAATATTTTGAAATCTATCTGCTGACTCACCTTTAAACTTAATATAAAAAATTATCAATGCTATGCATTTTCAAGAGAGAATGTTTAAAAGCATTGTTTTTACATTCGATAAGCGTGCAAATAGCAGTAAACTTTACCATTACATAGTTTTGTCAGCATTATATCATAATTACAATATGCAGTTACTGCTTTTCAAAATTTTTTTTTGTCTGCGAATTAAGCATAATCGAAGGTTTGAAAAGCATTAAACAGCTTCACTGCTTTTCAAATATTTTTCGTTAAAGATCATGAAAACAAATAAATCAAGAATAGCTGCAACGGCAGTTACTGTGTTTCAAACTGAGAACTTGGGATAAAACATGCTCAAAATGCATTTTTTAAAAACAGTAATGACCATTACTGCGATTCAAACTGAAACAGCGGCTGTTTACAGAGAAATTACGTCATTTGTACACAAAATAACTCTGCAAATAAACATTTTTGCAAAGCTTGGACGAGACCAACGAATGCGGAAAGTGAAAAAAAGGCAAGTTATATAAAAAACGGAAAATCAAAAATTTGCAGTTACTGCTTTTCAAAAATTTATGGCATTATAAAGCCTACCATGTACAATTAGATTAATTAGTGCCTAACCTTGGCATAAAATACACAAGTTTGAATTAAGTAGGTTACTGCTTCAACATTGTCCTGCAAGCGTTCCATGCTCAGTAAGCACTCTGAAACTATTCAAATGGATGTTATGCCAAGGGTGGACAACTGGAGAGATTATGTTTTCATTTAAATGGCCTCATTGTGAATAGCAGGCTAGCAAGGCAATGTTGAATTAGTAGCGTATTTTATGCCAAGGTTTGGCATTGATTAATCTCATTGTACATCGGGTAATGTTTTGCATGTCAATTCCTTTTGACATTTTCTTTGTGTAGTTTCTTTTATCTGTTAAATTGGCGCCTATTTTATTCAAATTTATGTATTGAGGAGAACTAAAAAAGCTCAAAATCTGAAGAGCAAATTTATTTTTATTTTGGTTGCTAGCTCTGAAAAATACTTTTAATTATTTGAATGTTGTCATAATTTGATTGTGTGTTTATATCATTGCATATCTGGTGGCTAGCAATTGCGGGCAATGTGGTTATGTTTCTTAAATTGGTCAAAAATGTGTGACAAACTTTTTTTGGAAATGTTGTTCGCTATTTTGATTTCATAAAATGATCACGTTACAAGATTTGCATAGTTTTTATTGCTAAATGAAAGATCAAAATATCAGGTTTATTCAAGGATAAGTCGCAGTTTTTTGGACCAAAATATCTCTCAAAAAGGCTGATGCAACTATTCGTGTATACACAAATTCATAAAGTATGTTGTATGTGATAGAAAATTTTTCTGAATTATTTTTCTACTATCGCTTTTTATCTTATTGCCTGTCTCACTATCAATCGCGTTAGTTATTGTCTTCGATGCGAGATACGTTTTCCATGTTATGGCTTTCCTCATGATCAATCACATTAGTTATCGCCTATCCTCATGAGTCAGTTACGTTGCATTATATGGGCTGCATCACAGTGCCATTGTTTATGTGCAGAAATGTGCATGGACGCTGCAGCTTTGCACTTGTTATTAGACAGCACTTTGCACCTATTGGAGGACATTAGCAGCAGTGATGATTTTGATGATTTTTAATTGTTACGTGATTGCAATAAATAAATGTTCCTGTTTCAGTCAAGCTGGCATGAGGTTGTTAAAATTTCAAAGCAACAGGCGACTGCAGTAAATTTTAAGTCAACATGTTTGAGCAAAAAATTGTTGAGGTTCTAAACAAATTAGATCTTTTGATAGGCAGAGTCGATCCAATGGAAAAAAGTATTTCAAGATTTGACCATAGAATAACTAAAGTTGGAATGTATTAAATCTATGAAATTTAGTGCGAAAAAACGACATATACAAAGCTAAATGAACTAGCAGAGAAGATTAAATCATCTCTAGGAAAGCTGGAAAAAAGAATTAAAAATGTAACCGATTTTGCTCAAAAAAGTGCATATGATAATAAGAAATCAGCATTGAAAAATCAACTGTATAGTGAAAGGTTTAATCTCTTGATTCATGGCGTCAAAGGAAAAATTAATAACGTGTAAGAGACGGAAAAAAATCAGAAAAATTAGCATACAAAGTTCTCAAAGAACCTTTTCAGATAAACAACCCAGAAGCAATTCATTTTGCAGATGTGAATTGTCTTCCACAGCATCCAGTACTTAAAAACAGTAAAAATATTATTCGACCAATAATTAGTAAACTTATAAACTCTTTCGACAAACATCAAATATTTAAATGGTTTAAAAAAATTTAAAAGCATAAAACAAAAGACTGAACCTCAAATCGAAGCAACCTCGCTATGCTTACATCACTGAGCACTTGCCCCGTAATTTGCATCTACCAAAGAAACAATTGCTTCCCCACTATCAAGAAGCTAAGAAAGAAAACCAAAAAGTGATTTGGAAAATTAATCATGGACAATATCAGCTGTATGTAGACAATTTAGGAGTCCAACTTGATTAACTTGAAATCCATTTAATCATTTAAGTTAATGTAAATAGCTTTCTTTCAATTGCATTTTTGCTGTAATTATTAACTAAGTTTTCAAAGCTTGCACCTTCAAAGTAATCTCGTTGGGCTCGAATGCACTTTTCCAATCTCCTCTGTCTCGCTTCCACGCACTCCTGGATGGATTCCTCTGTGGTCGCTTAGAGCTCTCTTGTCACAGCTGTTTTAATGGCTTCTGAATCTTGAAAGAGTTTCTTTGATGACTTCCTTGAGTTTTGGAAACAAATAGAAGTCACAAGGGGCCAGATCTGGAGAGTAGGATGGTTTCTCCATTACAGCAATGTTATTTTTGGCAAGAAACTCCCGAATTTTGTAGGGAGTATGAGCTGGAGCATTGTCACGATGAAGCAGTCATGACCTTGTTTCCCACAGTTCTCTTCTTTTCTCCCTCACTGAGCGCATTAGGCGTCGCAAGATGTTTTTCTAGGCATGCTTATTAATATACACAGAGCTGGACAGCACTGTTTCGAGCTTTCAGCTCTCATCGGCAGCCCTCAGCTTCTCTAACAAAATTATTCCCCAGCTGGACAAGACTCTTGGCCGAACTGGACAATCCTTAAGGGCTTGCACAGCGGCAGAGGCTTTCTAGGGAATAAACGATTTTTCACTTGTGGTACTTAAAATAAACAAGTGAAAAAATCGCTGAACCCTTGCAGTAAGGATAGCCATAGGCTATCCCTACTACAAGGGTTCCCCTTGTGTGACCACGGAAATCATAACTGACAAGTTTGACGTCCTTCGTTGTCGACTCCTGGGAAATCATAACGACTTCCAGTGGCAGATAGGTGGCCAGATCAACCACCAACCCTGCAGCTACAAAGCAGCTCGAGTCATAAGATTTCCCAGGAGTCGACCACAAAGGACGTCAAACTTGTTGGTTATGCTTATTAATAGTTTGTTTGGCCTTGTGGAAGAACTCTGCGTAGGCAATTTCATGGCCATCAAAAAAAGCGATCAGCATCACCTTGGTTTTGGACTTGAACATCTTTGCCTTTTTGGGTCTTGGTGACAATGCACTCTTCCATTCAAGGCTCTGTCGTTTGGTGAGTGGATCGTATTTGAAGATCCATGACTGATCGCCAGTAACAACTTGTTTCAGCAAGTTGGGTTCAGTTTTGAATTGCTCCAAAATGTCTTGACACACTTGCACACGTTGCTCCTTTGTCTTTCATTCAGCAACCTTGGTATCATTTTTGCACAGATCTTCCGTAATGATCCTCCATACCATCTCACTATGCATACCCAGCTCATCTACTATCATTCTAACAGTAAGACGGCGATCGCTTCACACCTTTTGTCTCACATGCTCAACATTTTCATGTGTTCTGCTTGTGGATGGCCTCCCACTCCTGTGATCATCTTCCACCTCCTCTCTTCCCTCTTTGAACCTCCTGTGCCACTCAAAAAGATGAGTTCTTGACATCGTGTCATCACCATAGACTTCTTGAAGCAACTTTAGTGCTTCAGTTGGAGTTTTTCCAAAAAGGACAAGAAATTTCAGGTTGATTGGTTGTTTGACGCTCATCCTTCGCACCAAAGAAAAAAAAAGCCCAAAATTCTTTATTGTATCAAATTTTCACAAAATGGTCATGAAGAAAGTGCCTTGACAGAAAAACGTGCAAAAAAGAATGTAGTAGTCACAGAATGCTGAAATTTGGTTATCGAAACTATAAGACGTTGTGACATTTTAGAACGCAATGTTTTTTTTCTGCAATAAAATTTGTTTGGGCAGCTTGCACAGTCCCGTTACTTTTCAAACACACCTTGTATAGTCCAAAAACACCAAAATGGAAAAAATATTTTTTTTAAATTGCCAAGTTTTGATGTCACTGTGCGACCCCTAATAAACATTGACAAATTTTTATGAAAAAACATGACCAAAAGGGTTTTTGTGCAAAGCCTACAACATGAGCTAAGGTGGAAGTTGCCTCGATAAAATTTTCAAATTTATGAGGCGACTGCAACACCCTACCCTGGATATTAGGGTAAACAATGTCTCGAAATATATTGTTGCCTATTACCAATACTTACAGGGTAATGAATGTAAAGCAAGCACAGTTTGCTTTTAAATACATTGTTCATGGCTGCCTTTTTGATTATTTCTGCTAGCATTTACTGTGCATTGGTACGATTTCCTAGCAAGCTCGTATTTGTGTGCATATGATTTCGTTTGTTGCACTTTCCAAATATTTCTTGCACCCACATGTAAGTAGGACATGCAAACTTTTGAAGCTTTTGGCAAGTTAGTTTAAATCAAAGAATATGTCGACACTTGTTTGCCAGCTTTGTGCCTAAACTTGAGAAGATGGATTTTTAATTGAGCACTGACTCCATTTAATGGCTTGAAAAGCTGATTGTTTAATGTGCTGTTTCAAAGCATCCAACGTTGGTGTATATTTTTTATGGTTCTTCCTCTTTTAGCAAACAGAATTCTTTGAGTTACATAAACTTCGCATGCATTGATAGTAAAACTGTTCAGGCTCACAAGAAACTGTTGCAGTGCCTGAAAATCATCTCTAATATTTGTGGAGAGCTGTTAATGGAAGATAGTTTTGCAAAAGTAGATGTTACCTCTGGACAATTTTTCCAGGATTCAAAAAACGACTTAACTTTTCCACACAGGAGGAAGATGGAGTATTGCAACCACTAAAAGCACGAAAAAATAATTATCCAATACATATTGGTGATCTAAAAGTTTTGCTGATTTTGTGGATGGGAATAAATTCCTTTTCTCGTGATCGTTTTTGCGTTGGGATAAAGATAAAAACATTGTTTCCTCTGTTTGCAAGTTTTGCAATTACAATTATTCAGAGTAATCGTTGTTTGATTGCAACCTGCAACAAAAAATGTGCTATGTAATCATAATATTGACGTAGTACCATGAATTAGTACCATGTATTCAAGAGGAAGTTGATCAAACATTATTTCTCCACGCTTAACATGCTTTCAAAAGTTGCAATTTACTTGTTAAAATGGTAAGCACAGCTCTGGTTGTAATTGCAGTGTACGCTTTCCAACCACTTTCAAAACGAAGTGAACTTTGGATAAAGTTGGATTTTTTTGTTAAACATTTAGTCATAATTATGTCATAAAGGTACCTTAATTAAGCTACGCAAGATGTTTATGCAATAACTGCAACAGTTTGCAAAGTTCGATATCACTGAGGGACTCCACCAATCTAAGCAATACTTTTGTAGCCATTATACATTTTTGGCAAAAATACGTCATATTTAACGTCATCTGTGACGTCATACCATGCCAAAATATTCTAAATTGCAAAAACAAAATAAAATCATAAAATCATCAGTTGATTCTGTGAGCTTGCTTCATTAAAACTTTCTTTAACCACTTGATGGAGCAGAAACATAACTTTAGGGACCACTTGTAGGAGTTGCTCTAGCACGAGTTTTTGGCTTTCTTTTGGAAATGGTTGCACTCATCCTGTAGAAGGTTTGTACCAAATTTTGCACTTTATTCTGCAAGTGAACGATTGTACTTAAATTCTAACTTTAGCTCCTCTACTATTACTGCTTTCACTGTCCTCAAATAGGTGCAAAATGCCATCTAATAACAAGCGCTTAGCTGCAGCATACATGCCCATTCATGCACACACATGATGGCTCCGTGATGCAGTGCATATGATGCAACGTAACATGACTCGTGTGGATAGGTGATAACCTGCATGATCCATCGTGAGAAAGGCGATATCGTTGAGAGCGATATCATGGAAATACCTCAGAAAAAATTTTGTATTGCATACAATACACTTCATGTATTCGTGTGTTAGTTGCACCTAGCTTTTTGAGTAATATTTTGACACAAAAAAAATGCGATTTATACTCTAATAAATATGATACATAGTAAGTGTTAAAATTCACAAATTGGGGTGCAATGTCTTTTTAACTTGAAATTTCATATTTTTGGAAACATTCTACAACTACAAAAAAATTCTTATGCACTTCAGTTGATAAAATTTTGAAGACCTTATTTTGAAATTTGATCAAACTAAGCAAAAAATCAGCTAGTTTGCTCTTCCTGCAAAACTAATGCATTCAATGTTGACGTCATTGTATGACCAGCAATGCTTGACTCAAAATTAATGGAATTTTAATACCAAATGGTTTGTGATGGGCTGTTACGAATTCTACAGTGGATCTGGGTGGTTCAGGTATGCCAAGTTTTAAAACCATTGTCAAAACAGTTTACAAATGCTAGGCATTAACTAGCAAGTATGGTGAAGCTATAGGTGAGCTAAATAGCATAGTAAAATAGCCTCCAATAATGTAAGTAACCAGTATATACCTGTACAATATCTCATCATTGAGAAAAAAGCCAGTACTGAAAGATGGAACTACTCAGTGCTAAAAATAATTATTTTTTTGCACTTTTTTGTTTTTTTGTGGCCTTATATTCCCAAACTAACTTTCTCTTGAAAGTTAATTGTTTACAAAAAAGAAGGAATTTAAATATTGCATGAATACTGCCATTTTGCAATACTAGAATTATCAAGACCAGCATTTTCTAGTATTGGATTTGACAGTATCAGTATTTTTCAGGAGTGGCATTCAACAATATCAACATTATTAGTATTGGGATTTTCAGTACCAGCATTTTTCAAGAGTTTAATTTGAGTAGTAATCAAGTACTGTTAGTATTCACTGCTTGGGTACCAGATAATTGTTAATTTCACAAGGATGAGATATTGTGCAGGTGTGTACTAGTCACTTGTATTACAGAAAGCTATTTTACTATGCTATTTAGTAGAGATGTTTACTGCACAGCATCTGCGGTCGCGCTGCGCAGATACTGTCTAAAATTTTGCTCAGTTTTGTGGTGTGGATGTCGGACAGATAAATACTAAGGTTAGCTCACTCAAAATAGTAGCCTAATGACTAATAAGCTAGTTAAGTAGGTGATCATGCACTGAGCAGTACCAGTATATGAGGAATAGTTGGCTAATACCAGTATGGTTACTTTGGCAAAATCAGCCATTTTTCTGCTACCAGATGATCATAATGTCATAACTTCAGAAATCGGAACAGTTGAAGGTGGAAACATGAAATTTAAATTGAATTGAGATTGATTGAACGCATAAAACAATACTTTGACAAATTTTGGGGGTTGCCGGTCTCGTGATATGAGTTTCTCAGACCATAATCTGAAAAGCTGATCCTAGTTTTAATGCATAGAGCTGAAGTAACTTTCGGTGGAGAATAGCAATTTTGAAGTTTGAGCTGCATGGGATTGTTGTTTAAGTTCCCACATTCAAAATGTTAAGAGTTCTGAGATTTATCTTTTTTATTTATTTCTTTTACAAGATTTCTGGTGTATGCTGTAACTTCAAAACCACGGAATCTAGAAACTTGAAATTTAGAATGGCAATAGGTTTTAATTGAGATTGTGTCTATTGAAATTTGGTGGTAATAAGGGGGACACCAAACTTGTAATTGTTCAACTTATTTTGGAATTGGATTAGATTTGGCAAACACATCGGGAATAGTTAGTCATCTACTACAACCATACTTTTTGTTTGGTGTTAAAGAAGGATTAGGGCAAGAGTGCTTAAGAGTAAACTATTCCTAATATTCCAGCTCTTTCCAATCTTATGAAAGTATGTTCATGGGATTCCATGCAAATAAGCACTGAGCTATTTACATACTAGAGTTTTTATGCAGTGCAGCGCCGGTGCAGTGCAGTGTTCAGAGAGCTTATATTTTGCGATGATTATATTTTATCTACATCGCGAAATATTCTCCGAGAGCAAATATTTTGCGATGCAGTGCAGTGCGCAGACAAACTTGGCTGTGCAGGCGCAGTGCAGTAAAAGTGTGCTTATGACATCTCTACTATTTAGCCCTCTTATAGTTTCACCATACTTGCTAGTTACTACTTTGCATTTGAAAACTGTCTTGACAATGTTTTTGAAACTTTATTTAACTACCCAGTCTTACTGTTGAATCTTTAATCTCCATCGCACAGCATTTGACATTTAGATTCCATTTGAGTTGAGCATTGCTTGTACAATGATGCCAGCATGGAATGAATTGGTTTAGGAAGTATTCTCCGAGAGCATATTGTGAGAATACTGGAATGTAGATTGTACACTAGGGTGTCCCTTATTTTGACATTTTAAAAAGTTTCACCTATGACCCTTTCAAATGGTTCTGTTTCATGAAAAAATGATATGTGTGAAATTTTAAACTGTTAAAATGAAGTTTTGAGGTGGCGCAAAGTCTCTCAAGTTTGAATGGGTATTTTTATTTCCTATGCAGTAATACCACCATTAGAGTTTTATTATTTTATTGTGACCTTAACATGCATAACAATGGCGTTGATTAAAATCCTCTGAGAGTTAACTTAGGAACTGTAGCGACATATTGGTTATGACATACAGTAATTATGTGAAGTTTTCAGTGCTTGTTTCATCAATTTGTTTTTCAAAAAAAACAACAAAAAAACAGCTTCTTTACCTAAGATGGCTATTTGCTGGTCTTCTGTGGTATCTTACAGAGGATTTATATTTGCTTGGCTTGTTTGGTTGTAACATAGGTTTGGCCACAAAATGTGTCATGGTGAAAGTTTTAGATAATGTCATAGTAGATGAATTACTGCCTCAAACTTAAGTGGATACAACTAACACAAAAAACAAAATGCTTGTTGAGTGTGTCCACAAAAACAGTAGAAGGTTGATATGTTTGACCAGCCAACTGGAAAATATCCTCAGAGCTGCAAGCAAGGTCTTTAGTGTTGCCTCTCTTCCAACCTTATCTCATTACTTCTCATTGAGACCCAACTTTCGCTGTTAAAAATTACTTTGAATTTTTTTGAATTCCCATTTTTAGAACTTTGAATACCAAGCACTTTCATGCTTTGGATGTGCTCTGCGTCTCCTCCAAGAATCACTTAACCTCAGCGCCATCGGCTCAAAATCAGTGATCAGCCAGTTCAACAAGAAACTCTCTTGGTGATCATTTTGCTTATACACAGAAGAAACCCTTCTATTCTTGTTCGAACCATTAACTATGTGCCCCCCAATTCCCTCTGGACTCCAATCAAGTTTACAGTGTTATCTTCCATATCTAACTGCATTTGCCTTAGCTTATCCCAGCAACACAAATACGCCAAGAATCGATTACTCTCTGTCTTTCAGACGCGTATTCATGGGTCGACAGATCTGCCTCTTCCCGTATTAGACAGGTGGCATATTGTCATATTGTCCAAATGTGTACACCATATTGTCCAAATGCAATACCTTCGACTCGTTTTCTCTGCTGGACCAATTGCCTCCAGTTTCAGAGTTGAAGACCATGCTCTGGAGCATGGGCTTATCTGGTGTAGCAGCCATGAGACGATTTGCTGCTTTTAGTAAGTTCTTTTATGGACTCCCAATCTGTGTTCCCTCCCTCTTAACTTTATGGCTAATCGGCGAGTGCCCAAATTTTCTTTAAACAATTGTGCCCAAAGCTCTAAAATGGCAATTATGTGCCCTAAATTTTGTACCAATCCAGTATTAAAGTATACCAAATGTCATATTTTCACAAAATTTTCAAATTTTCTCAAGCTATGTTAACTATATTGCCAAAAATAATTTGCCCTTGCTCCAACAAAACGCTGATTCGCTAAAAAAAATTGGCTTAGTGGAAACACTGCTCCCAATCAACTCTTTCTCTACTTTCAAAGGCCCCTTTATATCTCTGGCGAAGACCTCTTTAAAATGTCTGGTTTCAGGTCTCCTAACTTTCCAATAGTGCCATTTTAAACTTGCAATGGGTACCTGGTCATGCTGGTATCCATGAAAATAAGCATGCTGATTCTCTTCCCGAAGCTGGAACCTCCCTGGCTACTGTGATAGTTTCTGGTTCCTCTCCCCAGCTATTTCCAAAACTTGTTACACCCAGTGACACAAATAGAGATGTTACATTTCCACATTCCCCACTTATTTTAACTATCCCATTCCTGCAGTTTTTCTTTTTGAATTGGTTCTCTCACGCCCAATATGCTTTAAGTTTTCTGTGGTTGCTTCCAAAGTCAAAGCCTCTTACAATTGTCGTAAGTCAGTCGTAAGGAAAACTCTTCCTGCAATCTTGTTGACACCTTTTACAGAACCTTAATCATCTTTTTCTTGGCTGTCTTGCATCTGAGCCTCTATGCAAATCCATCTTTGGCTCTGCAGTCTGCACCCTGGCGTTTGGCACAAATGTTGGGTCTCTGCAAAGTTCCATTGCTTCTTTTTCCCTCGTAAGGGGTTGGATAGCCATGTCAAAAGTAAAAGCAATGCGATGCGATATGCTTTACGGATTGTTAATAATAACCAGGTCATTGTTCTGAATATGAAGAAACCTCTACTTTTCTGCAGCAATAACTTTCCATAACAATGACTATTAGTGCTGATTAGAAAACTTCCTATATGCATAAATTGGAGTTTGTTGAGCCAACTTTGAGATCACTGCGTCACCTCTAAACATCAAAATTTTGCAACAAAAGTATGCATGAGGCAGTTTTTGGTGTAATGGAAACTTTTACAAGGGTCAAACTAACAAAAATATTTATTTTAGAATTTGACCCAAATAAATTAGGTAGATAACAGGTTAATACTGTTATGAATTAAAGTGACAGCTCAGCTTGTACAGACGTTTTTTAGCACTACACCATCAGTTGAACCAATAACAGTTCCTTTCATTTCTACATTATTAATAAGCAACTACACCTTTCGTGAAACTGTTCAATTTGGAGTTGGCAATAATCCGACATTCAGCAGAAGAAATTTCAGTTTGTCTGGTAAGATTTACAAATAAAAATGTGTTTAATTTACTGATTAGCAGAGTGATATAATTTGCTATTACAATATTTGCAATTCCTCATTATCATAATTATATATACATTACATGCCACTGTTTTTTTGCATGTTTAATGAGTTAGCTTGTGCACCTAAAAATCTGAGATTTTTCTGCAGGAAACCATGAACAATCCAAAAATTAGCTGGCTTAAACTTTAGAAAATGACTGTGTCACCACCCTTTAATATGGCCACTTTCTTTTATGATGATGGTCAATTGGTTATAAAAGCAAGCAAATCTACAAAAAATTAGTCTCTAAAATATTATCAGAAGTTAATCAAATAAGAAAAAGTGAGTTAAAATAATGAAAAAATTCCAAGAAATATTTGGTGTTTAGTGTGCAATGTTGTGGATGAATACTGCATAAACTGCCCATTCGAACTAATTTGTGGAGATGAAGGTGTGAAACAATGTGTAGGTGGTGAGATGATTCAAATAAATTGTCTTCCAGATGGAGCTTTAGGCAACAATGAAAACTGCCCAGGTATGATAATTTGTAATTTTCTTCCAAAGCAAATTTTGGCATTAATTTGCTGGAAGATTTTTTATAGAACCTGTAGATAACATTGTTTGTGTATCAAAATATGATGCAACTCTTTTCACATTTGAAAGTTGCAACTAGCAACTTGCATATATATGTTGACTGCACTTTTAAGCTGATTTTCTTAATTGCATGAACGTAAAATTTTCAGCACTTGCAAAAATATGTGCAACTGTGTTTACATTGCACAAAATGAAATTAAGAGTGAGATTTATCTGTATGTTCAGCTAATTGGGTTTTTTATGAAAGAAAGCTAAAATATTATCTAGTGCATCATCATCTCATTCTGGATCTGGTGTTATTCTGTTCGCATTTTAACAAAGTGCACCTTTATTAGGGTGCTTATTTTGCCTCAAAATTTTTATTTTCTTTTTACCGTGTTCAAAAAGTGTAATTTGTATAAAACGCGTTTTCTGTGAAATATTTTTGAAAACGTTCATTTTGTAGGAATCCTCCAAAAAAATTTCATGAACCATTGTGAAAATAAACAAAAACATCTTTAACCTTAAATGTTCGGGTAAGAAACTTCAGTTTGGATTCCATACCCACTAATTCAAACCTGAGGATGTTTTTGGAGTAGATTAAAATGTGATCAAACTTGAGCTTACTTTGATTCTGGCGTAATTTCACAACAGAGCACCAAAATTACTGTATTGCAGTAAATTTTCATATTATGCAATATGTTTCAAATCAATTTTTAGGTCTACTTTTTAGTATGAGGTAATAGTAGTGAAATTTGAAAGTTTTAATGCTTCCTTATAACGTAATTTCATTAATTTAGTTATAATAAATTGGTAACATGGTTGCGTGATAACCTCTTCATACTATTTTATTAGTTAATGAAAGCATAGAAAGCTATGCATTCATTCTCATTCATTCATTCTTTTTTTATTCTTGACCACCACAACAATAGCAAATGCATGGTAACACAATAATAACACGTAGAGTCAGGAAAAGGAAGTAGCGACACAACGTCAGACATTAAGACATGCTGAGGATACTGAAGACAAAAAAGCGATTTTTATTTGCATGATTGCTACACCTGTCACACCAGCTTAAGTACATTGTAGGCCTAATCAATCACAATCATCAACATACACGCAGGCACACAAGATGGAAAAAAAAGTAATGGCTGGAGTTGTTGTCCGAATGATTGATAAAGAGAAAAGAGAGGGACAGTGACCAGTGCAAGGCCAGGCACGGTTACGTAGGTGGTCAGGGTGGCGCAACCGGCCCAAAACTAAGTTTAGCTCAACGGAGCAAGGTGAGGAAAGAAAAACCACCCTGAAAATGAAACCTCACCGAGTCCAGAAACCCTTTCAAGTAGCAGCTGGTCATTGCATCAAAACAGTAACAATTTGGCAATCGATACGAATGCATCAAAATAGTTATACACAACATATAGCGATATGAGTCACACCATCCACATTGCGTCTGAATAAATACCTAGTCCAAAGTATCACAACTTGTGATCTATCCAATATCTAAGTCAGTACCAAGTTATACCCATGAAAGGAAGTAAATTTGTGTCTATGCAGTGTTGATGATGACACCAATTAAAACACAGTTCGGTGATACTCAACTTAAATGGCAATGGCTTTAGTTACCTTGCTGTGCGATGTACTGGAATTCACCGGCAAGCAGTTAATTGTCAAAACTGTCAAATTGTCTATATTTATCATGAAAGCAGTTTTAAGTTCCAGTAAACCATTACCAAGCCATCAGATTTTGTTCTAAGTTTTGGCACCCCAGGACTCTACCAAAGCGTTCAAGCAGTAGTCAGAAATAGTAACGTAATAACAAAACAAAAAAAAACACAGCCAACAAAAAAGTAAGTTACAACAAAAGACACATAACGAAAACAAATAAGGACAATAGCTGCTATTTTTATAGGGGGAGCAACAAGATTATGGTAAGAAATAGATCAGTGACAATTGTTTCATAAGGTATAGTTGAACATGCCCTAGGAAATTGTTATGTATGTGATAGTATTCTGATTTGGTTTCAAATAGATCTGAACCAAGAATTGATAGACATAGTATTGTGACATCAACATCAATAACCAGCATAAGAGAATTGTACGTATTTAAAGTTCAAGTTAATAATTAACTACACCACTTCAGTTATTTTTGCCTAGCCCAGCCGAACGTACACGGTGCGTAGCCACCATCATCCAATCCTGCTTACTGCTGGGCTTGTAGACTTGAAGAAAAACCTGAAAGAAAGAGAACAAAGCAGGAAAAAAATTAAAATAATTAAATTGAAGAAGGAAAAAATGCAAGTTTGCAAGGACATAGAAATTGGAATTTAAGATTAGTGACGACAACACAATATAATCTTTCAGCATACTTCAACCAGTTTATTCCGACCCAAAAGCCAAGAAAAACTTTTTGAGTTTTCTAGAAGTTTCATTATAACCACCAAGCAGAGTCACTTTTCGGGACTAACCCTGATCAAAAGCGTAACAAGATTAGCAAAACAGCACTACAACATCACACATTAACTGCAAACAATGCCCTAGAAATCAGACTTGTATTAAGTCTTTACCTAAAATATTTCGCATTTTAAAATTAAATGATGCTATCGTGAGATCCTGGGACTTGAAAGAAGTTGGTACTTTACTCCAGAAGGATGGGCCACGGTGAGAGATAGATTGTTGGCACATATTGGTTGAACAGAACTTTGGAATTATTGTAAAATTGTTTGTAGTATTATATTGCGAATGATTAGTGACAAAGATTTTGCTGAATAATGAAGGATTTATATTTTTGCTCTGCTTAAACATAAATACAGCCATGTCTTTAAATGAAAGTTGATCAATTGTTAGTATTTCATGTTTTTGTCTGGTGTCTGTGATGTCACTGTTTACGATTTCGACCACATGCTAGCCTAATAAATTTGTCACACATTTTCTGTAACTTGTTTGTAATTGTCGTGTTACCGTAGTACCAACTAGAGGTGTAGTACTGCAAGTGACTGCCCATCAATGAATGATATAAGATGTTTAGTGTTCCTTGATTCAAAAAAGGTTTTACTCTTCTCGCAGCTGCCAAGCCAGATCTCAGTTTGTTGAGCACATGTTTAGCATGAACTGACCAAGTTGGATGTTCATCAATATGAACACGAAGAAATTTCAAAGAGCTAACTTGTTCAATATCAAGTTTTCTTAATGAAATGGATTGACCAGAAGGTGGAGTTTTTGATTTAATTGACCTAAACAGCATACATTTTTTTTTGGAAGCAGTGATTGATAATTTATTGGCAATCATCCACTGATCAATGTTCTGGAGATCTTGGTGAGCATTGGCATAAAGTGAGTAATAGTTTTTGTTTTGAAAGAATACACTTGTGTCATCAGCAAACATGATCGAGTCACCATATTTTAAACAATTTTGGAAGTCATTAACATAAATAGGAAAAAGAAGTGGGCCTAAATTTGACCCCTGTGGTACGCCCCGTTTCACGGGATTGACCGACTTCGAAAGAATCCCAGAGCATTCCACTTTTTGCGTTCTTCCAGTTAGATAGGCTTTAATCCAGTCAAGAGCTATGCCTCTGATTCCGCTATGTTCGAGTTTAGATAACAAAATGCTGTGGTTGATCATGTCGAAAGCCTTCGATAGGTCTAAAAATACTGCAAGGGTAGGTGTTTTGTTAGCAAGTGATTCAGTTATGTTGTGAATTAAGAAGGACAAGGCATGACTTGTGCGGTGGTTCTTTCTGAAACCAAATTGCTTTTGGAAGAAAAATTGGTGCCATTCTAAAAAGGAATATAACCTACTGTACGTGATTTTTTCCAGGTTTTTTGATAGATTGGAGAATAAGCTGATTGGTCTGTAGTTGTTGATGTCTTTTGCATTTCCCTTCTTAAAACTGGACATACTTTGGCAATTTTAAAGTCGTTTATGAGTTAGCCTTTACTCACAGATAAATTAAACACATGGCTAAGAGCAACTAAAATATTGTCTGGAGAAGCTTTTAATACCTTAGTTGGAACTAAATCTAAACCAGCACTTAGTTTGTTTTTCAATTTTAGTATAATATTGGAGATTTCTGAGAGACATGTAGGCCAAACATACATTGAGGGCAAGGAAGGGACGCTTAATTATTCAGAGAAAATAGTGTTACTTGAGGAGAGAGTGTCGACTAGTTTTTTAGCAGGGGAAGAAAAGTGATCGTTAAAATGATTTGCAACTGACTGTGGATCATTTACCTCAGTGCCATTAATTAATAAAGTAATATCATTAGATCTGCTTCGTTTTCCAAGTAAAGAAATGATGTATCGCCAAGTACCTTTAATGTCATACTTGTGCATTTGAAACTTGGTTTTGTAGAAAGCCTGTTTTTTTTTCTTTAACTGCGCTGCAAAAAGATTTCTAGTTTGGGTAAATAATGCTTTTGTTCTAGAAGTTTTGTTTGTCATGTATTGTTTGAATAGTTTTTCTTTGTACTGCGGTAAATTTTTAAGCTCTTGGTCAAACCAACTTTGTTGTGGTTTCAGTCTAGAAGGTCTTTTTTTCAAGGGAAAATGTTCCTCAAATTTATTCCTGTAATCTTCGTAAAATTTGTTATATGCATGGTTTGGTTCAGTTTTGTTTAAGACATGGGTAATATCAAGCTCAGAGAAAGATGTGGAAAAGGATTGAATTTTTGAATCACTGAAGTGGTGATAGTACTCACTACCTGTTTTAGAGCTTTTACATTTCATTACTGCAATACTCTCATTGTAGCTAGATGGTCTGAAATTGAGAAAGTTATGATACAACTTTTTATCTTTTGTAGTGTGTTACTGTTTGTCCATATTTGGTCAAGTAATGTAGAACTATTATCTGTTATTCTCATTGGTCTATTGATTAAGGAACTGAATCCATGATCATACATAACATGAATGAATTTTGCAACATTTAGTTTGTCACAGTCTAAAATGTTATAATTGAAATCTAATAAAAAACTTTTTCTTTTATTTATTTTTCTCAGAATATCATCTAGATCAGCAAGGAACATTTTTGTGCATTACCATTATTACGACGAGAACGGTATATGTTCCCACAAGTTATAACTTTATCTTGAAATTTGATATCTACAAAGATAGATTCAAATATTTTTTCATTCATTATATCCAAGTCTATGCGGTGAGTGTACTCAATGTCATCTCTAATGTAGAATGTAACCTCACCTCCACGGTATTTAGATGTAGGGTTTGAGAGAAAAGTATAATTGGAGAGATTGTTGTGGCGTTGAAGTTGGTCAGGTTTGGGTCAGGTTTCAGTAACTGCAATGATACTGGGTTTAAAGGTAAGTGCTGATATAAGACTTTCAAGTTTTGCAAAATTTTTATAGTTGTTTAAAAATCTAATGTTGACACTAATGGCTGTGAAGTTAAAATGCGAACTAGAATCATGTATCAATGATTTTTTTTAACTAGGTTAGTTGTTACATACTCGAATTTGTAGTAAATGGGTCATCCTCTTCTGAAATAATGTCATTATCAGTATCATTGATTGATGTATTGTCCCTGTTTATAGTGTTGTTGAACATTAAATTTAAATCATAGGCATTAAGAGTTTTGTAACAAGAGTCAATAGAGTGAAAAATGTCGTCAAATTCAATTTCAGAACAAGAAGCAATAGGAAATGAGAAATTACAGAGGCTACAAGTCCAGTCAGCAGTTGTTGTAAGTTTAGTTTGAAGGTTGTTTTGGGCTTTTCTGCCAGGGCATTTTACGTGCTTAAATTGTTAGCATTGTGAGCAAGTTAATGATTTTTGATTGTTTCTGACAAGTTTTTGAAATTTGCTTTGGCATAAAGGGTATTAAATGACAAAAAAAAGTAATAGTATTAATAATCAAAAAAAAAAAAATGCTATAAAAAGACCAAAAAAAAAGCAGAGTAAGGAGCAAATGTAATCTTGAGAGTGCAACAAGTATAAATTGCCAGGTAAAAAAAGCTATACATTATCAGGGGTAAGGCTATAAGTTTCTATTAAGGGTTGGAGTTAAAGAAGATTAAGGGAAGGGTAAAAGCTTTCTATTTTGAAACTAAGACATCAATTAAGGAGTACACACCATCTGATTCCCAACACCACCATGTTGGCCTGTTTGCAGCGCAAAAAAAAATGCTCAGTTCTAATTCATGTGCAAAAATGTACAAAAAGAATGCATGTAAACCAAACACATACTTCAGACCACAAAAAGCATCGAAGGTACCAGAAGCGCATAAGAATCTGAAGGTGTATATCATGCTCAGGTGCACATTGCATTTAATCTTGTGCGCCTCATATAAGAGATTAAAAGCAATGGAGGCCATAATGATACTGCGCCTAATAGTCCAAACTTCATGATTTACAAATTTACTGGTACTGCAATTGCATAGTCACAATGACTTAAGAATCTAGCAGTTTATTAATATCTCCAAAGTCATCAATTACTTGCATTTTGTTTTTGAGGAAGCAGTGTACATTACCGTAAAAAGTCCAAACGTTCCAAAACCCAAAAGCATTTCTGGCCTCCTCTATTAATGCCAACCGTCGTTTTGTTAATGACTCGGTGATGGATAATTTTTGCGCATTCTCTTCCTCAGATTTCAGGTTCTTCTTAGAGCTGTAGATGGAGTTCCGCACTGACCGCCTCACAAACTTGATGATGATGGGGGTTGTGTCTTTTTTCCTAGAAAGAAGAATATGGCAAGTATCAGTGTCAAAGGTCTTAATACGGTGACTTAGTCCTAGCCTAAAGTTAAGCTTTTCTACAACATAAGATTCAAACTCAGCATAGCTACTTTTTTTTGTGGGAATATCGCGACATCCATGTAAGATTAAACAGTTGTGCCAACTGTACTGCTCCAGGTCATCGATGGCTTTTTCGTTTTCGCTAGTTCGGCGTGCAATCTCCTTCATGGTGGTTTCCAATCGATTGATTGCTTTCTGTATCTGCTTGAGCTGTTGACCCTGGATTTCAAGATTCGCACTGTCTGTAGGTCTAATTGTTTCGGCATTATCTGAAATTAATGAGATCTTATGAGCAGCACTAGGGGATTTTGCATCTGAATATTGCTTTGCATACTTTTTTTGAGTAGCCTTGAGTTCTAAGACCTCAGCCATGACCTTCTCAAGGCTATACTTACCACTACCTGTTGAAGTTCCAGCCATTGTCTTTTTGAGCTTGAATAATTCGCAACTTAGTAGACAACTTTGACAAAATCAGAAAAATGATATTTAGTCTAGGTTTATAGCTTACTGTTAATAACTATAGCTAGTTCTACCAATCAACTTAATTCACTCTTAACCAATCAACTGAAACTTATGGAATGATGCAGGCTATGTGATGTGCAGATTACTGGTAAACTTTTGTACAAATAGTTCAATTTTGAGCTAGCAAGCATACTGTAGTACAAGCAAAATTGGCTGTTGATCCAAAATGTTTCTGTACTAAATTTATCTCTGTCTTCTTGTGCTGGTGTGAAATTTTTTTGTATCAAAGTTTGCCAAACAATTTTTTTATGACTTTTGGTTACTTAGAATCTATACTCTTCGTCAAAACAACAAAAAGAATGTCAAAGTATTTTAATGTAAACAAATAAGTAATGTTTTGTCGGATTTTGCTATCTTAATTTTTATTTGGTATCGCAAAACCTTCTTCTCAAGTTCTAAAAATTGGTAGTTTCTCTCTTTGTAAAGCTACATGTAGCATAGCATAGACAATGCGCTATTTAGTCACTTCCAAATTTATCCAGATCTGAAGGCTGTAATAATGATAAGAAAGTTTTTAAGAAATTGTTGGCAAAACTTTAATGTAAGTGATCTTGAGTGTTTTACTTTAAATGTTCTTGAGGTGTTACATAAGCTACATTTCAAAAGTAGTTGCACTTCAACGCAAAACTAGTGGTATACTGTACATAGCAAACTATAAAATTGCATCTACATGTCAAATGTCAAAACTAAAGTGCTTTTGTTTAGTGGACTTTACCTTCTTTCATTGCTGCGGATGTTGATACTTTGATAAATAAGTCATTAACGTCAACATTAATGGTCCTACCGAACAATGCATAAAAAGTTTATGATGCCAATTTGATAGCTCACACTAGCAAAATTCTCTTGGTTAATAAATTCATGTTAGGATGTAGGAAATGATTCAAAAAAGATAGCAGCATTTTGACCACAACCTCATCTCAGTTGTTCCTAAATGTTGCATCAAGGTTTGGGTTGTGATAAAGCAGACTTTAACAACTTTAACATTTTGATATAAGATAAATTTTTGTATTTTGAAAAGTGACCCTAACTTCCTTTCAAAAATATTGATTTCTAAGCAGATGCCAGTTAAAAATGTTAATGCGTTAAATATTTTAGTAGCTGTGCTAATGAGCTAAAATTTGAATGAAACTCAGGAGCACACAAAGTCTTTCAAATTTATTTTTGAAATGTTATGTATAGTGTGAAAATAGTTCTAGACAAGAGATTCAAATTTGTCAGTATTCACACATGCTGGGTATAGCCTAATGTTGAAGCAACTTTAAGTGCCTAACTGAAAGTGAATTAGGAAACTCAACAAGCTAACATCTATTTGAAAAATCATCCCAAAACATGCATATTGGAATGACATAAATAGCGTTGTCTGTCTACATTGCTTAAGACTTGGATGACACTGTTATTTGAAAAAGATTTAAGTGTTCAATTGATAATACCCCAATGTGGTGAAATCGATTTTGAGTAGTACAGTAATATATTTTAGTTGTGTAGAATATTAACTGTGACTGATTTCATATGTGCCAAATAAGCTGATGGCTGTAATATTTTTCATTTTTAAAGACGACATCCTCAGCTAATGTAACTAAAGGCTTAAAAAACATGCTTAGTTTTTAAAAAGGAATAAAAAACATTTGTGTTGTTTTGCTCTTAGCACTGATTCGAAGAGAAATTGTAACTATTGGAAAAAAAGTTAAGTTTTATTCTTGTTTAAGTCATACGAGTGGATTCTTTTAGTGTGGAATGTTAATGTAGTAATGCTAGTGATAAAATTAGGCATTTGATGTTTTGCATGTGCTGTTAGGCAGTAGGTCATAGATAAAGCTGTATATTAGATGGTTAAATTAAAAAAAACAAATACCATATTCATGGTCCATGCAATCTAGAATCACACACATTATGAAAATTGGTAGTGCTGGTATTTTGTTATATTTTAAAAATTGCTGTGAAAATTAAGTGCTTGTGATGGTTTTTCTTCATAGAAGTTTTAAATATTGTTATGCAAAGTGAACATAATCAATATAATGTGGATAACGTCAAAAATTTTTTGTTTCAAGCATAAAAAATAAGAAATAGAAGTTGTTTTTGGTTATTTTCTGATTGATTCATGTGAAGTGCCCAGAGGATCCCCTAACTAAACCTTGTCGAATTTCAAAATTTTTTTTATGTCGTAAGTGTTTCCTAAAATAAACAGTTTGAAAACAGGTAAAAAGTAATATGATAAGTTTCAAAAGATAATGAGGCTTTATAAGCGCCCTACTCCATATTGTACTCTTCAAACTTTACTTTTATTATCTAAGTATCTTGCATGGATCCTCGCTTGTCACATGCTGTACATAACACCTAGTTAGACATGACGTCTGTTCTACACTCCCCACAAGCATCAATCTACTGTAAAACGTTTTTTTTTCGATCCGACTCTCCATCAATGTGGTCTTTCCAAGATTGACTTTCATTCCTCTGCTTTGAAATGCTCTGTTCTATTTGGCACCCTAGCTCCCAATTAGGACCAGATTGTTCGCCTGAAGATTTTGCTTCATTCAGAACTTTCTTGCATTTTCCGTAACTTCATCCACCACAATTTTAGGCAAACCTTTCTTTCTCATAGCCCACTCCATCAGTGACCATCACTCTTTTTAGTACTCTGTCAAGTGCTTTTTCCAAATCAACGAAAAACATGAGACAAATTCTTTTGTTTTTCGCTGAATGTTTTTGCAACTTTTGTACTAAGAACTAGGCATTTGTTGTTCATTTTTTAGGCACGAAACCAAACTTTTCTGCATCAAAATCAACTAATGTTTATATTATTTTGTTCGACATTCTTTCAATAATGTTCATGCCATGTTCCAGCTACTTCACTTTTCCATGGGTGACAATGCAATGCTGGTTTTCTATTTATGTGGGATTCTTTTTCCATCTAAAACTCATTGACAAAGCTGTAGCATCATTTTCTTTGCATTCTGCAATCCTATTATCTGCAACAATCATTCTCATTGCTATTTTTGAGAGCGTTTCAGTCTTTCCTGTTCAGGGTTCCCACGATTGGGAAAAGTCGGGAATTTTGTAAAGGCATTTCCCGACCTCGAAAAAGTCGGGGAAAAGTGCGTGCTAGTATAGAATAAGGATGGAAAACTGTTTGGCAAAGATAGCACACTGCACCTTGTAGAAACTAACGTGATTAGAGCGAATGAATATTAAATATCCTGTTTGTCTTTCTAAAACCTCTTTTAAGTGCATAAAAATAGTAATAATACTGGCTGTGTTGTGATAAAGCTTTAGGAACGGTGGTCCTGCCGATTTATTTTATCACAATACAAGTTCAACAAAACTTTAACTTAAGAGTATCATTATGCTGTAGTTAAAGAGTATTATTACATCAAAGGCAATTCAGCAAACGGAAAAATTCAAGTGCCGGTAGCCTACTAGCACTAAAGGAGGAATAGCGTGGCATACGCAGACAGCAGGCAACAGGTTAGCAGAAAACAGAAGTAGGGTATTTCAACAGCTGCTGCATTTGAATGAAGTTCAGAGATTATTAACCTACTACACGTTAATAATGCACTGATAACCTACAGTAGGCTGTCTGTGTAGGCCATGTTTGGCTTTTAAGTTAAGTTGAGAGATTCACTAGCCTATGTGCTAATAACCAAAGCAGTATTATCCTGCAGTAGGCACTCTGCTTAGGCCTATGATTAGCTAGAAGAAAAAGCCCGTGTAGCAAAGCATATCGGTTCCAGCAGTTGAGCTACTGGAAATATATTCACTAGATTGTACCTGTACTGGTATCCTATTTTTTTGGCACGAACACTGCTAATAGCAGTAGGCTCTGCGAATCCTGGCAGTTAGTCTGATACAGGCCTACTGTACAGTATGTATCTCGGTTCGTCAGTTGTTCACCCTACGTGTTAAAAATTAGTCAGCTTACGCTTTAGCCAGTAGTTTGGTTAGGTTGTTCTATGTTTACCAGCCTACAAATAAAAACGACCCATAGTTCAGATTTCACAAGCTTGAACAGTATAAGCCAGTGCAGTATCGGTTGCCTACTGCTTGGTTGCTTTTAGCAACTGACAACGAAGTTAACCAGATTGCCTACATTGTGCAAGAAATTAGTTTTTCCCAATGTACCAGTGCTTACCATTGCCAAATCAGGAATTCTAGTCCTTTAGTAGTGGATATAGCAGCCAGTAGCGTAGCCAGGGAGAGCGGGGGGGAGCTGGCATGTTGACCAAATTGCATAAGAAAAATACCACGTTTTTAGCTCTTCTGAGACTGTTTTATGCACTGAAATTGACTGAATAGTGATTTAAAACATCTTTTAAAACATATATTCAGGGGGTGGGGACTAATTTGTCAAAATTAAAAATCACAATCAAATGAAAACTTTGAAAAATGGCCAAAACTAAGCAATCAAATTTAATCGTTAGTGTAAAAATGCTAAACATACATGTCATCAACAAAGATACTATAAACTTAAGAGTAGGTGGGGGGGAGGGGGGGCTGTTCAGTATTAGTTAATTACCAATCATTCCTCTCAAATTTCTTCATTAGCCCCCTTCCAAGTATTTTTCTTTGAAAACTGTCGACGAAATGGATAACTCCAGGTAAATTTTATTGAACAATATGATTTTATAATTTACCAGCATCTAAATTTTACCATTATCCACCCCCCAAATAGTTCATTTCCCACCCCATTAGCCACCACCCTAATAATTCTGCCAATTTCTATCCCACATTTTAAAAGCATTATTTTTTCATCAAAATAGTCCTAAAATTAAGTTATTTTTGCAAAAAAATGCAAAATTTTCGAGCGCTGGGGGCTCCGCCCCAGTGCCTCCGCCCACTGGGGGCTTCGCCCACAGACCCCCATTAGCCTTCATCGGCTGGGGGTTCCGCCTCCAGACCCCCCAAACAGCCCCTCATTACGAATTTCTGGCTACGCGCCTAATAGCAGCCGCTTGGATACGACCATTGAGCCTGTGACCTAAACACTATGCCGCATTGCCTCCATCTTGTATCAATCTAAACACCATGAACAGTCACTTAGCAATTAAGAAATGTCCGTTACTATAGGCTATTTATCCGTCTTCATCCACGTAATGATTGAGTTCTGTTGAGTCAGTTTTTGGATTGTGTTGAAATAACTGCAGTTTTCTGTATTTCAGATGACTAAAGCTTAGTTTGTTTTGAGCAAATTTAGGTATGGAAAAAGTAGGAAATTTTTTGTTGACAAATGCGTGGGAACCCTGCTGTTTCATCTGACTGATCGCTTTTCTCACTTTCTAGCAAGAAACTTTCTGTACTGGTCTTTCAACTATAGCAGCATCCGCCTTGTGGTCCCAAGCTTTTTTCTTATTCATAATCTCTCCATATGTTCCTTCCTTATTTGACAGCTATCTTCACTGAAAACGATTATTCTATTTTTGCCCTTAAGCCGTTTTCCACCTTCACCATCTTTTTCGTCCCTTTTCATTAATTTTGCAAATATAAAAATCATCTATTGTTTCTCACTTAATTCTTTCGTTTTTTTCAGCTTACGTCTTCATTGCTTTAGCAATCATTTTTTAATTTGATTTCTCTTTTTTTTTTTAGGCGATTTTGTGTGTTTTCAGCCCAGTTTTGCAAAACGTTTTGAATGTTTCTTTCTTCCTTGCTGTAGTATTTCCCATTTCTTCATTTCCCCACCATTTGCTCCATTCTGTCTGACTTTTGTTTCACATAGTTCATCACATGCCTTTAGAACTTATCTCTAACTGATTCCCTCAAATTTGTTGCTTAAGCATCAATTAACTTTTCCACTGTTCATATTTTTATGCATTTCTCTTTTATTAATCTATAAGTCATATGATTTACTCTTGTTTTTTTCTTGACAACTTTATTCAGTTTCTTTTAATCCACATCAGCAACCAGCAGTTGATGTTCCAGTTCCGAATGAATTACTTCATTTTTCAGAAACAACGCTGGTGTTCAGACGCTTTTTGAGCAGCTGCTAGGTAAAATAGCTAGTTTGGTGCGATAAGCTACACAAAAACTGAAGAAATCTGCTTAGGAGCAAAAATTTGTATGTGTATGCCGGTAACTAATTTCCAGTATTTTAATGTGGAGAAAAAAATCGATGCAGTTTTGTCAAGTATTAAAGTGAAGTATTGAAGAAAAATTTGAACTTGATGAATCAAGATTTTGACAATATTATTGATCGTAGATTGGCTCAGAAAGATGAAAAAAGTAATGACTTAACCAATGAACTTAATAATAAAGTAAAGCTAACCAACTTTGATGAAATTCGCGACAGGGTAAAGTGCTTGGAGAAAATAGCTGAAGATGCCAGGAGAGAAGCAATGTGACAGGAATTGTACAACAAAAGGCTCAACCTGTTAGTTCATGGCGTCGAAGAACTACAAGATACTGTATGGGAAAATAAACTCCAAACTCAAATGAAGTTGTATGAAGTTTTTGAAAAAGGGCTTGATATTGATCTAAATTCTATAAAACTGATCGATATACATCGTTTGCCGCGAAGGCCAATTTACAATAATCAGCATGAAAAAAGCATTCGCCCAATTTTCATTAAATTGCAGAATACTCTTAATAAAGGCAGAATCATTCAAAATTGCTTCAAACTGAAAATGTATAATTCGAAGAGACAAGAAAAACAGGGAAAAGAAATGCCAGATTCTTCAACATTATTTCTTGGAGCGTATGCTTCCAACTAACACTCAAAAGTCAATATATTCGTTAGTGAGCATTTGCCTAAAGCTTTCTACGAGCAATAGGAACAATTTTTATCGGCATTCGAGAAGCACGTAAGGCAGAAAAAACAACTAAGTGGACCGCTTAGAAGGTAGTTATTTCCTGTTTGTGGATGATGTCCAAATATTTGCCTGATATAACTTCGGTAAAGTGGAGATTTTATTTAGCCAAGTAATAGCAATTAACAGCAAGACTAAAGTCATTCTAAAGATTTATTTACAATAAAAATACAAACGTTTTTGCCTTTCATCAGGCTTCTTCAGGTATTATTTAAATTATAGCCATGTTATAACTGGAAAAAATAAAACACAAAAAAATCAAGCGATATCAAGATTTCAAGTCACTAGACGTTAAAACAATAAAGATCATCAATCGCATTTAACAGGTCAAGCAGTTCATTTACTAATGGAAAATAAAGAAATTCAAGGGGGAAAACAGCACATTAATCAACAGACGTCACTATCATTTGTAGACATTTAACAGAAAGGACAAGCCATGAGCATATAATTGTTTGTTTAAACTAGGTCTGTGTTTCTGTATTAACAAAGCTTCATGAATTTCGGCCTGAAAATCTGATTTACATTGTTTCAGAACCTCAAAAGAATTTAGGTCATGTCGCACATTAGAGCAAACTGTACACAAAAGAATATGTTGTTTGGTCGCACTATTTTCATGCTGGCTGGCCACATTAGGTGCTCTTCCACTCTGGTACTCAAAGGTCGAGTTGACTTACCAATGTTAGTTTAGTTCGAATCACATGAACATGCAAATTTGTGAACGACATTTGAGCAGAGCAAGAGAGGAGTGTGCGAGTTCAGCTGAAAATACGTCCCTGTTTTGAAAATTTTGTAAATGGCAGACACCTTGACATGAATTTTAACATGAAATAATTTTGCTAAACCACTAACAAAACGCCTGGATTTTTTTCCAATGTGTGTACCATACAATATACATACCATACAATGTACATACCATGCAGCAGCTTGCAGCGTACTGTGCTGTGCTTTTTATTCTACCTACTGCATTTGTGTTTTTGCCGTTTGTAACTATCTTCATTTGTGATTTTCTGACTGTGTTGACTCTTAACATCGTCAGTAATCTATACCTCTTATTTTAAGTGTACACCTTGCGTTTTGTTTTTTTTTGTTTTTGTTTCGTGTGTTTTATGAATTGTTCAACAGCTTTTCCATGTCACGCAGCCACCTATTATGATGTAAATTCGGTTGATCTCAGCAAAAGTAATTTACCTGATGTTTTGTTCCAATCCCTTAAAAATAATATCAAACCTTGTGAGATTCATGATCTCAGTCAAAAAACATTTATTTTTGACAATAATTCCTCATATCTTTTTATCCATCTCTACATCGCCTCTTAGCAAGCTCAATTTAAGACTTTAACAAATTTCTTCTAAAATTTTCAAATCCACCTTTGGTAATCTTCCAATTCGAACCTTACGTTAAAACCGATCCTCTTATTAATGTAAATATCCCTGGGTACACTTTCTTGCATTATCCTTTTTTACTTATGCTGGTGGCATTGATGTCTATATATCAAACGTCAAAACTTTTTCTGAAAATCAAACTTTTAGTTTAAAAGTACTGGGTTGTGATAACCTTTGGCTTGACATTGAATTTCCCAGTCATAAAATTAAGTACACATTTGCTGTTATCTATCGTCATCCTTCTAGTAATTATGTACTCTTTTTGGAAGCTCTTGATCAAAAATTACAACTACTAAACAATAAAGGCAATAGAGCCATTTTGCTAGGTGATTTTAATTTTAATCCAAACTCCTCAACCGTTCCCATGCGTGAATATTTGCAAATTTTAAACACCAACGCATTTATGAACTTAATTAACAAATCAACTGGAGTAACCTCAAATTCCCAGACTACAATTGACCATATTCTCACAAATGATAATGACTCTTCCATTTCACCTGGTGTCTTCCACTTCTCCATTTCTGATCATTACCCAATATAAAATAGCAGAAAATTTATAAAAATCTGGCTGTTCTATTAAATTTACAAGATCGATTTCGTTCATACAAGGTGAACATCATCAGTTGTCAATCAAAACTAAAAACAAACTACATCACTAACCCTGCAAACAAAGAAAACAACAAAATGAAAACTGCATACAAAAAGTCTAAGTCTGACAGTAAGTTAAAGAAGAATCTGAAATACACTGAAAGCTGAAACTAAGGACCAAAAGAACTGGGGACTAAAGTCTACCTGCTGAAGAACGCTGACTGGAAAGAAACTGACAGAGGAATGATAGAAGTGTAAAGTAGAACCATTATGTAATGACGTAAGACGCAAGGTGCAAAGCAAACCTGACAAAAACGGTCGCAAACGGTGAAAACAGTAAAAACAATTATTTAAAGCGTGGCAAAAGTAATTTGTTTATGTTGATGTCAGCTTCAAGCTTATTATACCACTTGTCTTCGCACCAATCTAAATGACTAAGCTTGGGTTCTTCTACAAAAATAACCAAAAAGCAATCACTAATAGTGGGTTTGGTGTTGAAATTTTGTGTGTGGCAATTGGCGTAATGCTGGAGTAGTGCTGATTTGTCGTTATTATCGCTTAAATCGAATTTTTTCTATACAGCGCGGTGCGTGTTCCATCTGGTCGAAAAGGTGTTTTTAGTTTGTCCGACATACTGTTTTTGGCAAATTTCACATTGAACCACATAAATGCCATAGTTTTTGCAATTTAAGTTTTGCCACAGTTTGATTTGTTTTCCTTTGGTCGTTGTGATTATTTTGCAACTTTTCACCATATTCTTATGCTTGCCAAAATTACCGCAAAGAGCACAATTTCCGCATGGTGTGGATCCAGGTTCGAGCTTTTTTGAATTGTTCGAGCTTTTCTGAATTTTCTGAATTTCTATTATAAGGAGAATTGAATGGTCTCAAATTTACGGTGACTCAGATTCCGATGCCGAAACTAATTCCGATTCGAAAACATTGCCTAAAAAATTAAAAATCCCTAAAACGAATAGACCAGACCCCAAAAAGCTGAACGAAAAGACAGTCACCTATAGGGAAATGGGTTTTTCCAAGTTACGTGGACTAGAAACCCATGCCAGAGCCAATTACTGGAAAAAGAATAATCTGAGTCCGTTGATGAAAAACAGCTTGCAAGAGTTAACAGAATTGGTCAATGCGAAGAAAATTGTTATTTGCAAAGCTGATAAAGATGGTAAGATTTTGATTATTGACTACGAAGATTACAAACTTATTATGCGCCGAGAACTGGAGCAGTTTGACATTTTGAATGATTTAAACTTGCAAAACATAGAATCTAAATTTGATAAAATTAGAGTTGTTTGCAACGAACAATTAATGCAGTTACATAGAATCAATGCTATAACAGACGAAATCTTGTTTCACGCAACTGGTTTGAAGTATGATGATCGCAACCAAAAGTACAACAAAATTACAGGTATTGGCTAAACACTTTTCCGGCAACTCTCCTGCTTATGCGTATCCGCTGATTAAAATGCACAAATTAACTGAAGAAACCCTCAAAAATGCGTCCATTACTGAAATTCCCACTCGCCTTTTACAGTCAGCTGGATCAATTACTACATCAAGAATCACCGCTTTTTTAGAATTAATTTTACAACCCATCAGCGTAGCGTACTGCAACCGACAAATTAACGAATTTTGCCGCGACAGCAAACACTACTTACTAGAATTAACCAGATGGAAAACCACGCAATTGCCCACTTTTGATCCAAACAATCAATCTCTATTTATAAATGCCGCTGACGTCAAAGCACTCTATCCCAGTGTCAACCGTAGCTTGATTGAAGACTCCCTTACGGATGCTTTAAATTTAGAAGCCAAATTCAACGATCAAGCCAAGACAATTATTGTCAAATTGGTTATGTTTTGCCTCAACAACACTAAAATCCAATACGAGGAAAAGTTCTATAAACAATCAAGCGGCATTGTTACCGGAGACAACCACTCGGTCTCGATTGCAAACATAGCAATGCATTACGTCATACTGCCAAGTAGCGATACACTAAACGAAGCGGTCATATTCAAACGCTTCATTGACGATATAATTTGGCTATACATTGGACAAAACAAGACTTCACGAATCCAAAACGAACTGAAAGCCCAGTTTGACAAACATGGACTATCCCTATCTTTTCGGACTATAACTACTGCTTCACCTGGCCAGACCCTTGAATTTTTGGATGTGCTACACGAAACCACCCCTGAAAATAAACAACTGAAATTTGTCACAAAAAACTTCACGAAAACCACGGCTAAAGTTAGATGCTTTTTAAATGGAGCATCTCACCATCCTTTGTCAATTTACAAAGGCATAGTTTTTGGCAAAGCAGTGAGGTTACGCAGATTAAATGAACTGGACGGTGATTTTCGCTTGAGCTTACGAGATCTGAAGACCAAATGCCTCAACTCTAACTTTAACCCAAAAGTTACCACTAAAATTATTGACTTGGCTTCGAACTGGACAGACCGTTTTGGCCCCAAAACTAACAAGACTAAAAACTAAACCCGAATCATATGGGCTACGCAATTTAACCAAATTTTGAAACTCAGTACGAAAGAAAAAAATCTCAAGCCACAAGCTTCCATAGTTTACAAAAACCCTCAAACTTTGGGATCGAAACTTACCAACTGTAAACAAATTTTGTTTGGCAAAAACAATTCAGAAAAGCTCGAACCTGGATCCACACCATGCGGAAATTGTGCTCTTTGCGGTAATTTTGGCAAGCATAAGAATATGGTGAAAAGTTGCAAAATAATCACAACGACCAAAGGAAAACAAATCAAACTGTGGCAAAACTTAAATTGCAAAAACTATGGCATTTATGTGGTTCAATGTGAAATTTGCCAAAAACAGTATGTCGGACAAACTAAAAACACCTTTTCGACCAGATGGAACACGCACCGCGCTGTATAGAAAAAATTCGATTTAAGCGATAATAACGACAAATCAGCACTACTCCAGCATTACGCCAATTGCCACACACAAAATTTCAACACCAAACCCACTATTAGTGATTGCTTTTTGGTTATTTTTGTAGAAGAACCCAAGCTTAGTCATTTAGATTGGTGCGAAGACAAGTGGTATAATAAGCTTGAAGCTGACATCAACATAAACAAATTACTTTTGCCACGCTTTAAATAATTGTTTTTACTGTTTTCACTGTTTGCGACCGTTTTTGTCAGGTTTGCTTTGCACCTTGCGTCTTACGTCATTACATAATGGTTCTACTTTACACTTCTATCATTCCTCTGTCAGTTTCTTTCCAGTCAGCGTTCTTCAGCAGGTAGACTTTAGTCCCCAGTTCTTTTGGTCCTTAGTTTCAGCTTTCAGTGTATTTCAGATTCTTCTTTAACTTACTGTCAGACTTAGACTTTTTGTATGCAGTTTTTTTTAGACTTTTTGTATGCAGAACCCAAGCTTAGTCAGCCTTGTAAAGCGTTACGGTTGTCTCTTTACTTGTTTAAGTATGAGAGCAGTGCATATTGAAATCGCGAATTCCTTGACCGCTGACTCGTTCATTAACGCCCTTCGTCGTTTCATCGCTAGAAGAGGTAAACCCGATCATATTTATAGCGATAATGGTTCAAACTTCCTTGGAGCTAACCGCATATTGCGCGAATTTCTAGATGAATTAAATCAAGAGTCTCTAAATCAGTTTTGTTGTCAGCAAGAAATAAAGTGGACATTTAATCCTCCCACGGCTAGCCACATGGGTGGAGCCTGGGAGAGGATGATCCGCTCGGTTCGTAAAATCCTTACGGCTTTAACTCGTGATTAAACCTTTGATGATGAAGCCTTTTCCACTTTCATGACGGAAGTAGAGGGGATATTAAACTCATGGCCTCTTGTTGCGATAATGTTTGACGACAGCACTCAGAATGAGCCCCTGACGCCCAATCACCTCTTGCTGTTACGAGGAACTGCTAATTTGCCACCTGGTTTGTTTTCAAAAAGGGATTGTTACACCCGCAGGCGTTGGGCCCAAGTGCAATTCCTTAGTAATCAGTTTTGGTGTAGATGGGTAAATGAATTTATGCCTAACTTGACCCAAAGACAGAAATGGTTCCAACCTGAGCGGAATGTCCAAGTCGGTGACGTTGTACTGCTTGCAGAGAGCATGCAGCAGAGGTCTAAATGGGTCATGGGAAGGGTATTAGAAACTTACCCTGATAAGCATGGTAAAGTTAGAACTGTATTATTGAAAACTTCAGGATCAACTATGAAACGACCAATTGCTAAATTATGTGTAATTTTGAGTGAATCTGCTTGTTAACTTTTGTATTTCATTTTGTGTTACTGTGTTTTGTAGTGTTAAAACTGTTTCATGTGGTATATACGGCTAATCAGGATTGTTTACATTTGCTGTGACGTATTTGTCATTGTTGGCAAATGTTTTTCCTTTTTGGGGTTTCCATTTGGGCGGGAGTGTTACGTCATAGCATTACATCCTGATGTGCTGTATAGCATTTTTTGAATTCTTAATTTGTTTGCCTTTACGCAAAGAGCGCGGTCTGCAGGGCATTTTGCAGCTGTTGCGATTTTAGCTCGAAACCTGTTACAAATCGCTGGCGTTTGTACGTGTTTAAATTTGCATATAATTAAGTTTGTTTCTTTCTTTATGCGCGAAGCATGAAGAAGGCAAGCTTTGCGCTTTTGACTGTGATGGGAAACATTCTTCTCATTCATTCTTCTTTTTTAGGACCTGATGGTCAGACGTGAAATGACGTTATTTATGTTTTGATATTTCGTTAGCATGTATTTTTTCGGTTAAGCCAGCTGGTCTTTTTCTTTCGTTAGCTCGCCGGTTTCAAGTTTATTTTGAAGACGTGCTGTAGCGTGGTATAGTTATTTATTTGTTTCATTATTTGTTTCTGAATAAAGAAGAATTCAAACCATGGCAGCACGCGTTCTGTAAGAACCCCTGGCGAGCTTAGTCTTTTTTTTTTAGTTCATTACAGAAAGTGCAAATATACATAAATTTAAACCTGGTCAGACTTATTTTCAATGCCAACATGAATTGCAATGCGTTTGAAGTTGAGCACTAAAAACTTATCAATAATCAGTATTCAGTAAATTTGTACTCAATAATTTGGCTGTAACTTTTTTTCTGTATGTTTCTGTGGCAAAGTTCTTTTTAATGGATATATAAATGTGCCGTTTCTGCAACTTTGAAGCTCAAAACTAGCTTTCTAGCATATGTGGTTAGTGAGATATGGCAAAATTGGCTATTTCAAGCTCCTTCGATTAATTGCACAGCCACTAGAGGGTGCAAGAACTCAAAATTGTGATAGAAGTATAATATGTGGTATTTGGGGCCATTTTTCAAGTCCAATTTTTTAAATTCAAAAAATTTTATTTTTCACTCTACCCTATTATCTACCACAGTTAAGCGGTGCAAAAAAAGTATAAACGTAGTTGTATTGATAATGGGTGTCTGATAATTGACCTTTCTGATGATGACTTGCATTTCCATACTTTCTTCTTACTTTGGATTTAGCTGAAGTTTCTCGCTTTATAATCAATGTTACGCCTACTCTAATCCTGCTCATGTCGAAAATGTTAAGATGAATAGCAATTGCCATGATTCTGCCAAATCTCATGCGACCAGCAGAGTTACTGAATGTTTGTTTCATATTGTTGTTTTTGTCTTAATACTATTAGATTCCGAGCAAAGTCTCGATGATTGTTTTGAATACATTGGGCTAAAGGGCAAGAGGAAAGCCCTATATAATATTGTGTTGCTTGCTTTTTCACGCTGAAATGCGTTGTGTCTTTCTGAGAGGAATGACCAAATCACTTATTTTTGGTGGCATAGACATAAAAAATAGCATTTCTACTGTCATATTTCAGATTTTAACGCATTAAACCATTTTATCCTTAGTTTCGGCGTTTCTACACACTTCTTTTTTGCCTTTATTGGTTTTCTATGGTGCAATTTTTGAAGATCTGCGTTTGTGTGTCGTTTAATGTCATGTTTTTGGAATTGACTCGAATCCACATTTTTTTTTTGTCGACTGGTGTGTATTAGAGTGGTCCATATTTTATCATTTTTTAAAAGTTTTAAATCTCACCTTTTCAAGTTGTGTCGCTTTATGAAAAAACAACTTGTGTGAAATTTTTTTGAAAAATTTTTACGTTTAGGGGTTGCTCAAACCCCTTAAAAATCAGAAATTAAATATTGGTATTTTTGGCATATTGACTTTGATGTATTTTTGGATCGAAAACTGTAATAATTAATGTTTAGAACGATGTGTCACTTCATATTTGTCAAAATTTAACACTCATATGTGTTGTAAACGCAAAATTGTGTTTTTTTAAATTTCTACCACTACTTGGCGCTATAGTTTAAATCATGAAAATTGGTAATATTGTGTAGTTTCTTATCCAAAATTATGGTATTGATTTCTGGAGCCACATTTTCAGCAATAGGCGTTCCAAAACTTTTTATTTAACATTTTTTATACAGTGTCAGAATATAAGCTGGCAGTTAAGTTTTTTCATATATTTAAAATTTTACCTGTGAAAATTTACACAAACATTTTTGGTTTAAAAACTTTTAACTCGGTGCTTTTTTAACTGAACAATTTTGAGTTATTTGTTGGATAAACTAAAGTTGATTACAATGTCATTACACATCACATTGACTAACAACATAATTGAAAGATTAAAATTTAACATGAAAAATAGTGAAAGGTTTAAAAACCTTTGTTGAGAAAAAGGTTTTCTGTTTAGTGCTAAATCCTGTAAAAATTTGGGCTACATTTGCTTCATAAAAATGTTGTAGCTCTTAATACCTTGTGAAGAAACAGTGGAGCATAATAATTTTGAAAAATATGCTATCTTAGTTTTTTTTAACAATAATCATAAAACAGACACATTGAGTAACAAACAAAACTGGAAAAAATTTAAGAAAAATAGACAAAAGAAAAAATTAGGTATACAGAATTATGACCAATCCTAACTTTCTTTGTTGAAGCCAATTAAACCCTGATTAAACTAAAAGCAAAAAAACTTTATGGTGCAGTCTCAATTACAATAATTTGCAGTCAGTTATGATAACGTTTGACAAAACTAAACTTTGGCTGCAAAAGCAACTAATCAGACAGCCACAAATTTGCAAGTTGGACAGCAGCACTAAAAAGTTTGATGTTGAATGTCTTTGCTTTCAGCTTTTATTTGAAAGTTGAGGACTACAGTAGATGCAAATATTTTAAAGTTTCACAGAACAATTATTGTGAAACGCATTTGCCAACCGTAGTGTTAAAGTCAAGTGTATTAAAATTGTTGTGTCTATTGCATGTTGTACAACAGTAGCAAAACCAACACTTCGAAATAATTCTACAATTTTGCATTGTTGCTCCAGCTATTATGATTATTTTTTACTGAAACCCCAAAACTGCAATAAATTTTGCTTCGGAGAAAACCGAATAACCTTTACACATTGCAACAAAAAAGGTCAGACTTTTTGTGAAGACAAAGTTGAGCTCACACTTAAACTTTTCACGATGCAGTAGATTGTTTGCTGTCAACCGTTTTAATATGGATCAGTGATTAACCAGATTCAAGTCATTTTCCATGAAAGCTTAAAACTAAATGTCAGAGTCAATGCCTAGCTGGAATCTGAATCAAGCCCAACTGAGAAAAGCTCTAAGGATAAGTATTTACAACTTTTTTGTTTGATATTCAGCACTAGAAGCCAAATAGGTAATTTAAATAGTAAATATTCAACCATGAAATGACAACCACATGAAAGTGTCAACTCTGCTTAAAGGCTACTAAATCTGACAATAATATTGTCTTCTAGTTAAAAACTATTTAAAAAATACCTTGTAATTGTTTGTTTTATCGAACATGAAAGTGAATTAAATGCAAAAGCTTTAGAATCTCTATGAAGGAGAAGGAAAAAAGCATACAGCTATTCTACACATAAAAATAACATTATATAGACGTTTTGGAACACCCATTGCTGAAAATGTGGTTCCAGAAATCAATACCATTGTTTTAGGTTAAGAAACTACACAATATTACTGATTTTTATGATTTAAACTATAGCGCCACATAGTGGTAGAAATCAAACGTGACCACAATTTTACATTCACAATATACATGAGTGTCAAATTTTGACAAATAAGAGGTGACAAATCATTTGAAACATCAACTATTACAGTTTTCGATCAAAAAATAAATCAAAGTCAATATGCCAAAAATACCAATATTTAACAAAATTTCTGATTTTTGAGGGGTTTGGGCAACCCCTAAACGTAAAAATTTTTCAAAAAAATTTTACACAAGTTGTTTTTTCGTGAAATGACACAACTTGAAGGGGTGAGGTTTAAAACTTTCAAAAGTTGATAAAATATGGACCACCGTAATGAGTATACTGGGCAGTCTTGGGGGGTTTTTGTCGTCCATCATACTCATCATCCTGAGAGGAAGGTCTGTGGTGATCGAGTGAATGTCATTTAATATTTGTCTTAGTATAATTGTCTGCGGTATTCGGTTATTGGCACAAATTGCTCATTGCTATGGGTGGTATTGCATAATGAACAGATATTGCAAAACAAAAGGAATTTAATTGATGTTGTTTTTGTTCTTGCTTTTCTTTGTTCACTCACTGTATGTATAATGCTGCTTTGCTTTATGCCATTATTAGTTTATTAAATTCTACTTGTTGATATTAAAGCATTTTGTGTTGAGACTCATTGCGTGCATGCTCACATCACATCATTTCTTGTTGTTTTACTTGAACTATACTTTTCCTAGCCTTTGCTTTCACTGCATCAGACCTTTTTTGCTCGAAAAACCTTATCAGGAGTTAAATTTTTAGGCAGTGTAACTCTAAAGGTCATGAAGGCACGCAAACTTTGTCATCATATTAAGGTGATGGTTCAAGGAAAAAAGCACCACTAAAATCTGCAAAATCCAAAGCATTTGAAGCTCTGCTTAACAAGTTAGCTGCACGTACAATCACAAGCATGCACAATTTATGCTTTTGAAAAATTCTCTCCAACAAATTAATGTATCTACCAATTGTACTATGAGGTTTAGAATTCAACCGATTCAAAAAAATGCTTGACAACAATGGCTAGAGGAGATATAAAACAGTATATACACGAAATCCTACAAACTGTTGCACCCTCAATTGGGATCATCAGGGGTGCCTTATTTTGCATGATGTAATGGATGCCATGCATTCTGATCTTTGACATCGCTGCACTGCTTATTACCTGGTGCATGCTGATATAAATTTTCCAAGTATTATTTTTTAATTCATTTTTTTAGCTTAACTAAAAACAGTGAGCTGGGATCAACAAACTAACAGCATAAAATGGAACAAACTGATGTAGCAACACAGCACTTATTTGCTGGTGTTTTGGAAATTGATAATTGGTGTTTGATTGCAGCAATCAAAGATTTCATATTTAGTTTAGTCGATATTAAAGACTAATATTTTTTCGATTACACTTTATTTTGAAATCTGCATACTTTCATCAACTAAACAATATCAATATGAATTTGCTGAAAAAGCAGCCAAATGATGAAGGGAAAAGAAAATTTTATTTACACTGTTTGCAGTTTCATCCATTAAAGCCAAAACTATGCCAATTGTCAAACAGTTTGAGAAAGTTAAGCAAATTGCATAAAGTTATGAATTTTTTGTGTGAACGTGTTTGCTGTATTTTATAATATTTGAAAATTTTGAGAAATTTGAAAAATCACCTTTTGGAAATTTGCAGTAGGAGTTGAAAATTATTCGAATTTGATTCAAAAATGTGGAAACATGCACTGTAAACTTTGTAAGCAATCATATAAATTACAATGGCAATGCAAGATTGATATTAAAAAGTTTGACATAAATTGGAAAATAGTTTCAAAATTTGATGCTGTGACTGTAGAAGAAAAGTGTCGCAAATAGTATAGCAAAAATAACATTTGTTGAATAGTCACGTTGTAAAGTTGCTCAGTGATGTGAATAAAGATTGCAATAATTCCTTTTTTGTGCACAATGTTATTAGCTAGTAAGGTAGTATGTGCTTGCTAATTTAGTGGTTTACTCAATAAAATTAGTTGGCGTGCTAGTAACAAAAGCTGTTTTGCTTGATGCAAGCATTGAGAAACAACTGTGGTTGGTAGTAAGAAGTTAAAATGCCACTTGTCCAGCCAGGGGAGGAAAGGGTTAGACGTTGATGTGACTATGTTGCTGATGCTACTGCATTTGTTGCAGTGTGCCTCAAAAAATTTAAATTTTTTGAAGGTGTCGTAGACTATGTCACTCAAAGAAAAGTATGTCAGCCTGAGGTATAAATATGCAATAACACAACAAACACATCACTTTCAAATTTTATAATGTTCCTCCAACTTGAACAGGTTTGTGGTTAATGACTTACAAAGTTTAAATGTCCAGAAAAGGTATCTATAAATGTCAGTTACAATTTTACTACTCCGCTAAATTATCGTTTTAACTTTTAAGGAGTTTGTTGCGATTTTCACTTGGTAGTGCATTGTAATTGTTAAAATTGCAGCCACTCTCAAGCGAAAGTATCTAACTTTACTGAACATGTTTGTACTGTAGAAATAATAATAACTATAACCAATTCAATGTATAAACTAAACCTTTGTTAAAACCAATATTGTGACAGCATTCTTTTGCTTTGATTATAACAACAAAAACGACATTCTCTTTCATTGCAACAAAACTTTTTATCTAAAAATACCAATATGATTTTCAGATTTCAGATTTTGTGACATACATTATCTTGGCCAGATATTTGCACCATTATCCAAAAATCAAATCTACACTCTCAACTAGCCCACTACAGTATTTTTTTGTAACAAAATTTTCATATAACCTCAGGTATGAACAGTTCCACTAATTTTTTCTCAAAATTGAAGAACTAAATCAAAACAATGCTTGCTTTAGCAATTAGCATGGAAAAAGATGCAAACACAAGCAAAATCCAGAAACAAAAAAAATCAAGTTCTAACATATTTGTAAGTGATAATGCAAAGTCTAATTTTATGATGACTTTACATCCAAAGCTCATTTTAATTTTCTTTTTTTCTATGCTTTCTACAACCCTAGGTATAGTGTTTAAACGCTTACAACTATGTACCAAAAATTATCTACTTCTGCTTATGCTTTTTTTGTTTATTTTAGCAGCTTTGGTTTTTTGCTCTTGAAGTTTAAAGGTCTCAAAAAGTTATTAAAATAATCAAATAGCATCAGTCAAAAAGCTTATATTACAATGCTAAAATTCAGTACTTTATAGGTGCTCTACCAGTTTTTCACTTTATTATGAAAAAACATAGAGCAATCTTTAAAATTCCAGTGATGTTTTGGCAAAATTATTACATCAGCCCAACTTAACACTAACCATGGCCAGAAATTTGCACGGATTTTACAGTTATTTCTATTCTGAGGGCACTACTCAGCAGTGCAACCAAATGGCCAGCATATTTGATTATGTACAGTATATTGTATTACATCCATTATTCAGCACCAAAGCTTTCTTGATAAAATTGTTCAAAAACTTTCAAGAACAAGTAGAAGGTTTTCTCTAATGCCACAGCTGACAGTTTAGTAAAAAATTTGACCATTCAGCTTAAATCGATCAAAGCCATTAAGTGCAAGTGCTTCAATGTTGAAGGTTTGTTTGAGGAAAAATCTTGCAACTTGTAATCCCATAAGTTTGACCCTTCAACTTTTCTTTGATACCAATTTATTGGTAGAATTTATTATACAGGGTGTTTCAAAAGTCACGCCCGATTTTATACAGTTAAAATATAAAAAATCGGGCGTGACTTTTGAAACACTCTGTAAAGTTTTAAAGGTCAATTCAAGGGCTAATTGTTTAATGTGACATCTCAGGTTTGGCATGTTTTATCTTTTTCTTATATTAGCCAAACAGTAGTCTTAAAATTTAGTATGTTTTGCTGAGAACCTGGTAGTAATAGATTTTTAATTTTTAAACAGCCCATTTGGCATGGTCTCTTCAATGTATCCTGCAAAGTTTTTGTTACCTTTAATCTTTGTTGGATTTAATTTGCTTAGCTTTAGTACTTAATGGGGAAGGTGCCAACATACTGTAATTGCAGAATCCCTATAAAATGGCATCCCAAAAATTGTTCATATTTCTATCTGTCTTGAAAATTTTATTTGTCTAGATTGAGTGGTTAAAAAGTTTGAAGAACTCGTTTGAGGAGAACTTCCAATTGTTGGACACCCAAATTTTGTCATATTTTGTTTTCAGTTCACCTATTCTGAAAATGTCATATGTTTAGCTTAAGGGATTAAAATTGTTGAATTTTGGAAGACCTGTTTGTGGAAAACCCCCTCATTTTGCTACCCCCAAATTCTGTCATATTTTATCTTTTTGATTCTGAAAGTTTCATGTGTCAAGGATGAGTCGTTAAATAGTTTGAATTTGGCATTCTTGTTTGAGGGGGATCCCCTATTTTGGTACCCCAAATTTTATCTTTAATTCATTTCACCTAATCTGAAGATTTTATGTGTCTAGCGTGCGTGGTTAAAAAGTTGGAAATTTAGAGAGCTTGTTGGAGGGAGACCCTTCATTGTGGCACCCCCAATTTTGTAATAATGTTTTGCTTCTTTGCAATCCTACCTTTTCTAAAAATTTCATCCATCTAGCTCAAACTTGCCCAAAATTAAAAAAGTTGGAGGGCCTGTTTGAGGAGGTCTTCCCATTGTGGCACTGGTTGATTTTAGGCCCAACCTAGTCCTTCCTGTTATCTCCAATCGCTCAAAGTTTGTACGTTTTGTGGTTTAAAAGTAGATCGCTTTGGAAGAATAAAAAAGAAAAAAGTGTCCAAGCAGGGTCATCCAACATAACCAGAAGAACGTGGTTGATAATGTATTCAAAAACCAGAAACCTTTTTTTCATGAAAATTGGTACCTGTCAAGATATACTGGTTTAAACCTGTTTGCTTTTTGCCAATTTTTATGCCTTCGAAATTGCGTTCACGTGATCGGGTGCCCAAAAACTCGGTGAGAGTAAACACTCCATCTGCATCCAAAAACTTGTGTTCAAATTTCAACATTCTGCATTAAGGCGTTTTTAAGTTATAAATGAATTAATAAAAATTGATTAATTTTCGGCCCAGAAACTGCATTTTTTTAGACTTTCAAATCATGATCATGTAATTTAGGATTCCCAAAATAAATATACAAGACGCTTTTGTTTGACATACTGTATCCAAAATATAACCTTTTAAGTTTAACCATTAAATAAGTTTTGATGCTCATTTATTGAAATAGCCCTGTAAAAACATAGGCCATATGTGTGCATGGGAAGTCCTAATGACTGTTTACCACAAAGACATTTTTCCAACAAAAAAATGTAAGAGAAAAGAAATTCTTCTTGGCTCAATGGTCAATTTCATTGGCAAAAAGGAAATACCTTGTTTTAGGTTAGTTTCTCAAGTTGTAATGGAAACTGTCTGCATATGTTGTAGTTTATTGCTACAGGTTTGGAGGAATAGTGGTTAACTGGTAGCAAAAAAAAAACAACCCTGGATGCCAGTTTTAGGGATCTGCAGCAACTGACCACGAATCAACTGACCCTGATTGGCTGTGAAGGGCGATCATAAAATATTTTACTATTCCCTGAACCATCTTGCCCAAACCCTCACTTTGTAATGAAAACACTTTGTGACAAGATCACTGGTTTAGGTCAGTTTATTCACAGTCAGTTTGTCGCAATCAGTTGACTTGGCTTGCAATTTTAGCAATCTTGTTTGGAAAACTGTTTTGATTCTTCATGCGCTGTTTGTTTGAGCAAAAAAATTTGCTGTATTTGCAGCAAATTACTTGAAAAATACAAAAGTAAAACTACAAAAGTAAAAAAGCAAGCTTTATGCAATTTGAAGGAAAGTCTAAAATTTGTGAGTTGCTTGCGCAATGTGCAACAACCTTTTATAATTTTGGAATCATTGCAGCTTTGCTTGCAATTATTTAAATCACAGAAATTTTACTGTTTTAAATCAGAACATAGTTTTTTTTTTTATTTGAAAGTGATTTTTTTTCGTTTGTTATCTTTTTTTGTAACTGCTAAGGCTGGCATTGTTCTTAGTTTGTTTTGAAATGTTGAGCAAAAAATAAGACTTGTGTTCTAATAAAGTTGTGTACAAAGAGTGTACTGTCGCACGCAGATTTAGCGATTAATACAGCAATATCACTTGTAACGTAGATTGTGACTATTATGCGCAGACATTTATCCTTGAAACAATTTTGCAGTGGCACTCGTAGGCACTAGAACTAAAGAAATTTTGTTTCAATTACCTTTTTTTTAAATACAAATATTTTTTTTGCTTGTATTTTCCCAAAAAAATGTTTTTCAAACAAAAAATTTTACAAAAAAAATTCATTTCATATTGTATTTTTTTCAGTACTGTTTTTTTTTTTTAAAGAAAATGATGTTTGAAGCAAAAAGGAAGACATTTAAAAAAAAAGTTTTTAAAAAGTTTGGCACCGGAAAGTCCCAGCGCATACTAGCCTCAGTGCTTAATAGTTCCAGCACGTTATTAGCAGTGCCTAATCTTCTCGCACTTATCTGTCCTTGCTTAAAATTCATTGACTGCATCTAATGTAGCTTTATTTTAAAGGCATTTTAGCGTAACTACTGTATATTTTCGCTTATAAACCGTCTCTAAAGAAGCAGCCCTGAAACGGTGATTTTATAAAAATCTGAATATAAATCAACCCTAACAATCATAACAAGCTGTACGCTATCACAAATTTTTTCAACTGTACTAGTGGTGCTATTAATGCAAATAAACTGCATGCAAAGTAGTATGTAATGAGCATTAACACGCACTCAATCACATGTATAAATCAATTGAGGATTCACGACTCAACGAACTTAATAAGAACGACGAGATGAGGGTGACTGGGTAGTAAGCTCACGCTCTTCAAGTCTCCAGCTACCAGCGTATGAGTCGAAGCAGGCGGCCTGCAGCCGTAATTGAACTCGGGTTGCTGTATTGTTTAGGCATTTATCAGCGCTCAGTTTTGCTCAGTCATGGTGCTGACGGTCGGCCACGCTCGGCCATTTGTAATAAACCAGTTACAGACTGTTATTGTCAGGTGATTGAAAAAGCCAGCAGCGCAACAGCGTCCACGCACACACACACACACACACTGCTTTGCGTGTGTGCATGGACGCTTCTATCGTGAGAACAAAAAGAAAAAAACAGAAAAAACGATGAAATGTGAGGGCTTCATTGCATTTTTATTGCATCTATTATGGTTCGAGTTGTAGTTGCTAGCATAATGTCATTTTGTTTGAGTGCAATCATTAAATTGACTTCTTAATTTGGTAACTTTTTTTGAGTTTTAAACTTGGCTTATCTGTGAGAATATATGATACTCAAAAACGTACTTGAAACCAAGTCGTCTCTACAAAAAAAGATCTTTCCCCATAAAACTTGAGGCAAATGTATAAATTAACAATAAGCTGTATTATACTTAAGTTATTTAGAAAATCACTATTCAACTAGATGTTGATTAGGCGTACAGTTAATTTGTGAAAAAATTTACCCACCCAATAAATAAACTGTTGGTGGGTTTTAAATATGTGTGAATTCTGACATTAGGTTAATGCAGTTTTCCTTAAATTTGATAATAGACAGACAGACAGAATTTATTTGTTGAGTAAAATAAATCATAATATCAAAAATGACACTCAAAACAATCTCAGCGGGAGACTGCAAAGTGACCAATATTTCAGGTCTTCTAGTCAAGCAGCCACCCAGAACCTGCAATTGCAACATGTTATCAAAAAATAAAAACTTAAGAAGATTTTGCAAATAAACTCTCCATGCTGTATTTTTGGCCCATCTATAAGATACTAGACATTTAGTGATAGTTTTTGAGCAGACTTTAAAATTAGTTTTGAATTTACGTGATATTTGAAAGATTTTTGACATCATAAGGTAGAAAATTTTGGTAAATCTAGTTCATTTTCTGACTGTTATTTTGTTGAATGCTTAAAAGTAAAAAGTCATTCAACTTCAACAGCATCTTCAGTGGTGTAGAAATGTTGCTCATTGCTAGCAAAGGAAACTTTGGAGGCTTCCACAAGCATCTTCTGCTGAAGCAAGTTCAGTACCTTTTCTTTTCAGCTAGCATCATTTGCTAAATGGAAATAAAAACATTTCCACCACTGGTTTGGCGAATATTAAAAAAAATATCCATTTTTGACCATGCTCCTCATCCTTTGGGAATTGAAACATTGCTAGTTATTTTGATTTGACCGCACAGATCGATGACCAGACTTACATAATGGGGCACAGCCAAGGATGGCAGTACAGTCTGGTACGGTACATATGTACGGTACGGTTTGCCTCAATTTTTGCTAAGAAGGACGATACGCTGGTATGGTACGCTTCAAAAATTGAACTAAAGTATGGTACGGTTCAAGGTGCGAGGTACGTAGTATGCAAATTCTGAACGTACTTCTACCATACTGCCATCCGTGGGCACAGCACTACTCACCATTGAAATATTTTCAGTATTATGTTTAGATCACAATTAAAATGCTTATTTGTTCAAATTTAAAGACAGTAATTCAGGTAGGACTTGACTAAGCTGAGAAAAAAACTGACATAGATAAGCTTATCACATCTAAAATTGGTTTTTACTATTTTACCACAAAATTTCTAACTTTTGTGGTCCTACTCTCGATATCAAGTTCTTTCTAATGCCGGGAATTTTTAATATCGGCAGGTATCTAGGCATCTTCAGAATTTATTGTTGAGCCTAAACTGTTTTTTAAAATGTATTGTAGACCTTGCAGTACTTTGTACAGTAGTCTGCAAGCTACGGTAATAAATTCAGAACAAGCAAAAAGCCTAGACTACTGTGTGCACTTACAGTTACATTCACTCAATAGCTTTTTATACCGTACAGAGCACATACTTCCACGTTACTAATAACCAGGCTCAAAACTGAATAAGAGTGGTTTCTAGAACCATCTGGTCTACTGGACATGAAAATCGATGGTAGGCTAGCCTACTAACTGTTCTTCCAGTAAAAGGCACACGATTAGCAGAACGCTAATTTATTACCTTGACGTTTCGCTCAGCTGAAAAACGCCGAGCATCCTCAGAAGTTGAGTTGGAGGAGTGCTAGCACAAACAGTACATCTCGCAGATAAGTTAGTACAAAATAAATATCAAAGAACCAAGTAAATTAAGTGAGTTATAGATGATTGTAACGTCATAATGATCAACTTGCGAGCTAGGGCTGATTCAACAAAACGTAAAAAGTCAATTGCTATGCCGTGATGAAACGAGAGAACGTGGCTAAGTCATATATGGTAAAAATAGCAATAAAACAACATTTACTGAGCATTTTTGGCTAAAGATCGGTACACTGATGGCAATGTCTCACCATCTGAGCGGTTGATAACGTTAGTGTGGGCATCGATAAACCAACTTTCAGCAATTAACCGTCTACAATAATTATCAACATATTTTAAAACAGTGGATTCTTCCGAATTAATACGGTGATCAAACAACATTAAATGTTCACATAAAGCGGATTTTTCTGGTTCCGCGTTTTTGACGGCTCTTTTATGTTCTGCAAGACGACTTTTTAAATCCCATTTCGTTTGCCCCACATACACAAACTCACAATCAGCACAAGATATCTTATACACTAATCGACTCTTCTCATGCTCTGCAATAGGATCTTTGGGTGAGGTAAGAATCTTACCAATGGTTTTAACCGGTTTCATCGCAACTTTCACACCAGCTTCGTTAAGAATACGACCGATACGTTCTGAAGTACCCTGTACATAAGGTATTGGAGGTGAAGTTCTTAAGATGCTGTGTTGTGTTCCGTTGTTTGGCCTTGGGGATGGGGTAGGAGTGCCGGAGAGGGAAACCGTTGAGTTGTAGAACAGACAGAACATGGGTGGTTTCGTGTCGTGCATCTGCTGGGATGGTGTTGTGTGTGTTAGCTCTGTCATGTAGTGTCTTGGTAACTGCGAGTTTCTGGTGCTGAGGATGATGAGAATCAAAGTGAAGGTATCTGTCTGTATGGGTGGGTTTGCGGTAGACTTGTGTGCGAAGAGTTTTGT